>PVJD01000855.1:0-88163 GCA_004026545.1 Mormoops blainvillei
CCCCAGTCAGGGCACATGCCTGGGTTGCAGCCAGGTCCCCAGTAGGGGACACGCGAGAGGCAACCACACATTGATATTTCTCTCCCTCTCTCCCTCCCTTCCCCTCGGTTTAAAAATAAAACAAATTCTTGGAAGAAAGGAAGAAAGGAAGAGAAAGGAAGAAAAACATTGGTAGTCAACCTCCCACACATACCCCAACCAGGGACTGGGGATCAAACCTGCAACCTAGGTATATGCCCTGGCCAAGGCTTGAACCCACAACCTTTTGGTGTACAGGACGATGCTCCAACCAACTGAGCCATCTGGCCGAGGCAATCTCTGAACTTTTTACTGGCCTCCTGCCTACCCAAGGAGTGCTCCACTTCTGCTGCCTTTAACACCTCAGAACTTTGGTGTCATTAACCTCAGACACTACTCTTCTGGCCACAGTCCTGCAGGTGGTGGTCTTCTGGATGGATTGCATGGAGTGACTCTTCTCCAGCGTGTCACCAAGACTGAAGTCTTCCTCTTCTTCCAGCAGGAAGTGGTAGGTGACAATCTCAGCCTCCAGCTTGATCTCGATGTTCAGCAGGTCCTAGCACTCCTTGGCCTGGCGCTGCCCGTCTGCCTGGGTCTGGGCCAGCTCGGACTCCAGGTGTGGCAGGATCCTGCTGAGCTGTCCCACCTGCCTGGCATAGCCCGTCTCCACCTCCCTCACGCTGTTCTCCAAACTGGCCTTCAGGCTTCTTATGGAGTCCAGGTCGATCTCCGAGGACTGGAACATCTCAGTGCTGTTAGTGTCATCTGAGTGGCTCCTATCTCATAGGTCTGCGAGGTTATCACAGTGGTGTGCTCCTCAGTCTACTGGGACAAGTACTTGTCTAGCTCCTCTCAGTTCTGAGCCAGCTCATCATACTGGGCCCGGGTGTCTGCCGTGAACTTGCTGAGGTCCTGAGATCTGGGGGCATCTAACTGCACAGTCAATCCAGTCGGCAATCTGGCTTTGTAGACCACTTACTTCCCCCTCACGGTTCTTCTTAAGGAAAAGAAGCTCCTCCTTGAGAGCCTCATTCTCTATCTCCACCTGCAGCTGAGTGATATTGGTGTCCTTGGTATCATCAGTGATCCTTCGGAGCCCATTGATGTCACTCTCCACAAAATGGCACATGGCAAGCTCCGTCTCATACTTGACTCTGAAGTCCTCAGCAGCAAGGCAGATATTGTCCACAGAATTTGCAAAGATCTAAGCCCTTGGGTACTCAATTGTCTTGAAATAATGCCCTCAGTATCTGACCTGGGATCCCTTCTTCTCCAGGAGTTCCTGGATTTTGCTCTCCAGTCCCCAAATATCAGCCTCCAGGCTTCTCACCCTCTCTGGCAGGAGGCCAGGCAGCCATTCAGGCATTGCATAGTTTCATTCTCGCTCTGGATGCCCCTATGCCCACCAGAGTCCTGGCCACCTCCACAGCCAGGATCCCGATCTCCAGCTGCCCTGCGTGCTGGCGGAGTGGGACACGGAGATCCGGGAGCCTAAGCCCCCCAGCCTGCATAGATGCTGACCATGCTGCCGGCCAGCTGGACCTGGTGGCTGGAAGGCTGCACAGAGCCGAGGGTCCAGTAGTTTGCGGAAAAGCTGGAGAAAGTGCTGAAGTTCATGTTGTTCAGGGAGGAAGGTGAGAAGCTGTGACTCTGGTTCAAGTAGCAAGCAGTCAAGACAATCCTTTAAGGACAGACAGATAGATACATACATAGACAGACAGATGGATATAAAGATGTATGGATACATGCATACATACGAGATAGAAAGTCTGAGTGGTCCTAATAAAGAAATGGAATCAGTAGTTAATCCTTCTATAAATAAAACACACCAGGCCAAAACCAGTTTTATAGGTAAGGGACAGACTTTTCAAGGAATAGATGACTGAAATCTCTTTTTTTAAAGATTTTATTTATTTATATTTAGAGAAAGGGGAAGGGAGGGAGAAAGAGAGAGAGGGAGAGAAAGAGAGAGAGAGAAAAAAACATCAATGTGTGGCTACCTCTTGCACACCCCCGACTAGGGACCTGGCCCACAACCCAGGCATGTGCCCTGACTGGGAATCGAACTGATGACCCTTTGGTTCGCAGGCCAGCACTCAGTCCACTGAGCTACACCAGCCAGGGCAGATGACTGAAATCTTACACAAACTCTTCCAAAGACTAGAAAACAAAAGCTCTTTAACTCTTTCTATAAGGCAAGTATAATCTTGATTCTTAAACTACACACAGACAATATGACAAAGGAAAATCCTGGGCTAATTCCTCTCATGAACATAAGCACAAAATTCCCAAACAAAATAGCAAATAGCTAATAGCAAACCATAATAGGTTTTAAATGTCCTGTTTGCAGCTCCTTCCATCAAGGAGGAGTCTGTTTCTTCACTCTTCCAATCTGGGCTGGCCTGTGAGTCGCTATGATGAATAGAATGTGGCAGGAATGGCATTATGTGATTTTTGAGCCTTGAGAAACCTTAAAACTTTCACTCTTGTTCACTTGGAATACTATTTCCATATGAACAAGCCTAAACCTAAGGCTCCTGCAGAGACTATGTGGTAAAAACCAAGATACCAGAAATAGCAGCTTGCTAACTGACAGGCATGAGTATGGCCGTCCTTGACCAGAAGCCCCGTACAGGCCACCAGAAACCTACGGTGACAAAGTGAGTCCAAGTTAAACCAGCAGCAGAATACCCAGTTGAACTCAGTCTAAATTACTCACCACAAAATTGTGAGGAAAAAAAGGCTAATGTTTTAGAACACTAAGTTTAGGGTTGATTTGTTATACAGCAGTGGATAACTGATACCACAAATGAAATCCAGCAATGTATAAAAAACTTACTACATGACAAAGTTAGATTTATCCTAAGGATACAAGGGTGGTTTAATATGAGAAAAATCTTTAAATGTAATTTACCTCAATAGCATTTTTTTATCCTTACCAAAGGACATGGTCATTGAGTCTAGAGAAAGGAGAAAGGAGGCAGAGAGGGAGGGAAAGAAACACTGATGTGAGAGAAAGACAAGAGAGATAGATGGATTGGTTGCCTCTTGTTTGGGCCCTGACTCAGAACTGAACCCATGACATTTCGATTTATAGGACAATGCTCCAACAAACTGAGCCACACCAGCCAGGGCACCTCAATGACATATTAAAGGAGGAAAAAACATAACCATCTCAGTAAAGGCAGAAAAGCATAAGATAAAATTCAACGTCCACTCATTGTAAAATCAAAGCCTTGGCAGTTAGGAACAGAAAGGATCCTCCTTAACCTGATTAAGAGTATCTTTCAAAAATTCACAGCCAAAAATCAATTCCAATAGTGAAACATAAGAAACTTCCTCTAAAATCAAAAACAAGACAAAGGATACCTGTTACCATCATTTTTTAATATTGAATTTATTGGGGTGACATTGGTTTGCAAGACCACACAGGTTTCAAGTACACATATGCAGCTCAGTAAAACATCATCCTCACACTGCATCGTGCACCCATTATCCCAAGCAAAGCCTCTTTTCATCCCCATTTCCACCCGGCTTTGCACACCTCTCCCTACCCCCACACCCACATTATTACCGTTTCTGTTCAGCACTGCATTAGAGTCCTAGACAGTGTGGTAGGGTATTAAAAAAAGAAGAAGAAAGAAGAAAGAAGAAGAAGAAGGAGGGGAGGAGGAGGAGGAAGAGGAAGAGGAGAAAGAGGAAGAAGAAGAAGAAGAAGAAAAAAAGAAAAGAAAAGAAAGGACTAAATATTGGGGGGAAAAACAAACTTATTTAAAGATAACATAATTGTCTACTTGCAGAAAAAGGGGACCTTAGCAAAATGAATGACTATAATTAATTCAATTTCATTTCAATAAACCAAAAATGTGATTTACATATAAGAAAGCATTTATAACAGCAACAAAAACTATAAGGTACCTAGAAATAAATTTAATAAACATTGGCAAGATGTGTATGAAGAAAACTAGTATTTTATTAAAAGACATATGTGTATATTTTTACAAAACCTAACTATACAAATATATTATTTTTAAGGATAGGAAGATTCAATATTAGAAAGATGTCAATTTGCCCTAAATTAATCTTTGAATTGAGTACAATCTCAATCAAAATCCAGCATGAATGTTGTTTTAGAAATTGATGAACTGATTCTAAATTTCACATAGAAATGCATAGGACCTCAAATAGCCAAGATAATCTTTTAAAAAATACAGTGAAGGACTTACGCTACTACATTTTTAAGACTTACAATTAAGCTACATTAACTAAGACAATGCGATATTGGCATAAGGATAGACAAATATATCAATGGGACAGAGAACAAGGCCCAGAAATAGGCTCACACAAATACAGTCACTTGATTTTCAACAAAGACACCTCAGCAATTCAATGGGGAAAGTAGTTTTTTTGTAATGGAGCAACTAAATATTTATATAGGAAAACCACCACAAAACCTTAATTTCTAGTATACACAATATAGATAGCTCATAGATCTAAATGTGAAAGCTTCGAAAAGAAAATATTGGAGAAAAATCTTCATATTCTCGGGGTAGGCAAGATTTCTTAAACATGATCAAAGGTACTAACCATGAAAAAATTGACAAACTGGACTTTATCTAAGTAAAAACTCATACTTATTAAAATACACTATTAAAGTAGAACTGCAAGTCAAAAACTGGGAGAAAATATTCGCAATAAACATATTTGACAAAGGACTCAAAAAAGAACTCTTAAAAATCAATAAGAAAAGGAAAAGCTGTTTTAAAAATTGGGCAAAAGACTTGAATAGACATTTCACAAAAGAAGATGTTCAGGTGGCCTATAAGAATATGAAAAGGCCCTGGGTGGTGTGCTTCAGTGACTTGAGCATGGGTCTGCAAACCAGAAGGTTCGATTCCCAGTCAGGGCACATGCCTGGGCTGCGGGGCCTGTGAGAGGCAACCATGTGAGGTATCGCTCATGCACTGATGTCTCTCTCCCTCTCTTTCTCACTCCCTTCCCCTCTCTCTAAAAATAAATAATTAAAATCTTTTAAAAATATTTTAAAAAAAAGAAAATATAAAGGTATCCAACACAATTTTTCAACTGGGACGTGCAAATTAAAACCGCAATGAGATACCTCTAGACGCCCACAAGAGTGGCTAACATTAAAAACTTGACAAAAGAAATATAATATACCTAAGAATAAATCTAACACATATCTACAACATCTCAATGCAAAAAAACCCCCAAAAAACTATAACACTAATGAAAGACATTAGATGGACAAGTATTCCATGAAAACACGAATAGGAAGAAGCAATGCTGTAGATGTCAACTTTCCCTAAATTAATGTTTAGACTAAATCTAACTGCAATAAAAATCTCAAAGCTTTTTGAATGTTTTATATATATTTTACACTTCACTAAACACGTTCCTTTTAAGATTAAGAAATTCTTGCGCTGGCCAGGCAGGTCAGTTAGTGTTTTGTTCAACAAGCTAACATTGAGGGTTGCATTCCCCGGCCAGGGGGCATATCAGAAGCAACCAACGAATGCACGGATGGGTGGAACAACAAACTGATATCTCTCTCTCTGCTCCCACCCCCCTCTAGAATCAGTAAATAAAACAAACAAAAAAAGAAATTCTGTTCATTTAAAGATACCACTGAAGAGAGAAAAGACAAACCACTTATCACCATCTCTCTCTTTTTTTTAAATCCTCGCTGAGGATATGTTTATTGATTTTAGAGAGAGAGGAAGGGAGAGAAAGAGAGAGAGAAGCATTCATGTGAGAGAAACATCAGTTGCCTCCTGTACGCGCCCTGACTGAGGATCAAACCCACAACCTAGGGATGTGCCCTGACCAGGAATTGAACCCACAACCTTTCGGTATACGGGATGATACTCCAACAAACTGAGTCACCTAGCCAGGGCCACTTTTCTCCATCTTTGGGAAAAGCATAATTGCAACACATGTAACAACAAAGGATTCATATTTGGAATATATAAAGAACACATTCAAAACAGCAAAGAAACAACCCTCAAAGAAACCAACAGAAAAATAGGCAAAAGATGTGAAGAGGAACTTCATAGAAGAGGAAACACAAATGACCAGTACACATATGAAAAGATGCTCACTTGTATCTGAAATAAGAATAATTCAAATTTAAGACTACAATGAGATTTATAACCACTAGATTGGCAACAGTAGGAAGTCCGATGACTCCAAATGCTGTAGAGGATACAGATCAATGGGAACCCTTGCCACTGACTTGTCATTATCTTGTGAAAGTGAACATCCGTGCACTCCATTACCCAAGAATTCCTAGGTATATGCCCTAGAGAAATTCTTGCAAATGTGCACGGAAAGATTATATAGAAATGTTTATAGTGACCTGCTTCATAATGACAAAGAATGGAAATTATCCAAATGTCCAGCAACAGAAGAATGGAATGAAAATGACTGAACTATAACTATTTGCAACACAGGGATAAAAATTAGAAACAGAATGTCGAATGAAAATGCAAATTATAGAAAATTTTGTATACTTAACATCATTTTCAAATTCAGAAACAAAAATATGTCTTAGGTAATGCATATATTTGCGTTAAAACTATTTTCAAAAGTAAATGAATGATAAAGAAAATTCAAAATAGTGATTACGTCTGGTGGGGAGCTAAGGGAATAGGAGAAGAAAACATAAGGAAAGATAAATGTATTGGTGATGTTCTAGCTCTTGAGATGGGTGGTGGATTTACTGGGCATTCTTTTTTTTTTTTTATAGTTTTTTTTTTAATCCTCACCTGAGGATATGTTCACGGATTCGGTCTGGGGATGGGGGCGGGGGGAGGCGGAGAGACAACCATCATCCCTGACTGGACACTCCAGCCAACTGAGCAACTGGGCCAGGGCTGGGCATTCTTTTTTAAAATTTAAATATTGTATTTAAAAAATAAATGAAAAAGACAATAGAGAGTATTAACGACTCTGGCAAAATGGAGAGCACAGGTCCCATTTAAGTACGTCTGAATTTTTTAAAGCGTAAACATCATGTTAGCCAAGCAAAATAAATTTTGGAGCTAGTCTTGGCTCATGGGCCCTCAGTCTGCAAGCCCCAGTCTAACTTAATGAGTCTCAGACTTTTGGTCTGTGGACTTTGGTGGAGAACTTATACGCACTTGCTAGTGCAGGAAGAAAATAAAAATCCCCAAACATATAGACAAGGAGAAATCTAAGGGAATTGCTTAAAGGTTCGATGGAGAGAGAAGGGGAATCAGAACAGGATGGTACAGAAAAACACTAGGGAAAAGGAGGGAAAAATGTAAACACAGAACACCCAGAAGGAAGGAATTGGGCAGGGGAAGAGGGAGCATGGAGGGATGCAGCAGAGAAGAGAAAAAGAAACTCATTTCTCACACTCAGGCCGTGCGCCGGCCTCTGTACTGGGCACGTCGACAATTGTTTTTCATGTAATAATCACAGCTTTAAAAGACCATTTTTATTATCTTGATTTTCAGAAAGATGAAATGAATTGTTTAGCTGGTAAATGAAGAATTAGGAGTCAGTTTGATTCTGAAATCTAGTTCTTTCTACCATATCCCATTGAAATGGAGATAAGGAGGCCATGCAGAGACGCTGACGGAGAAGAGTGGGTGAGGGGTCAAATGGGTCCTGCTGCTCTCGCGATGGGCTGTAACATGTAATAGTCCCTCTCTCTCAGCCTTTCTCTCAAACCACAGGCACCCAAACAAAGAGGCTGGGGTTGGTTCCCCCGGCCAGCTAGGAGAAGAGCTGGAAGGGAGGAAGCCCTTTGTTCACCGGGCTTGAGACATTTTTGTGTACTCAGGGACTCTTAGCTGGCCAACCAAGTAGTATCTCTAAGGCTCTTGTGTACTGTCAGTTGTCCGTGGGTCTTGGTTTGAAATCCCCCAGTTGTGTTCCCTTAAGCCAGAAGGCTGGGCAATCTCTATATTTCTCATTCAGTGATCCTCTGATTATCCTGCTAGAGGACTATTGTCTTTCAGGGTACCAGATGCCTAGTTTCATCCCACAAATAATAATAAGCTCAGCTTTAAATCGGAGAAGTGGTTATAACAACTAGGGGGACAGGGGTCTTTTAATGAGAGAGGAACAGAGATTCCCACATCAACATAGAGACACAGACCCAGAAAGAAGGAACAGAGAGTCTTGGAGAAAAGAGACAGGGGGTCCAAAGTGGGGGCCTGAGCATGCAGACCCAGGGAGCAGACAGAGGGGTACAGACAATAGATTCAGATTCGGTCAGATGATCTGGGGTTGGAGTGATGCCTGGGCACAGAGACCCAGCAGCTGGCAGAACAGAAGAGGCACAGAGTGGTGGCTAGACAGGTAAGGAGAGGAGGTGGGGGGCTCCTTGGGGATTTGTCTGTCCATACCACACTGGAAGGTTGGCCACCTTGGTGCTGCAGTTCCAGAAATGTGTCCAGGTCCTCTTGGCTCTGCAGTGAAGGAGCCTCCTGGGGGCCTGCGCATCCCAATGCCTGCAGTTTGCTCCTGAAACACACATTGCCACCACTGCCCTCTGAATCCAGTGGCCAGTGACGGGCACCAGAGAGGAACACATTGCCTCAGCCCAGTCCTGTTGCTTGCCCCCAGCCCAGCCCTTCCTGTTGGCATTGGGGCAGCCCAGAGCAAACTGGCCTCCTTCCCTTTTGTGGGCTGTGCTTACAGAGCGGGCTGCAGGCAAGGGTGGCCCCTGGTGGTCAAAAGAGAGTACTGCCGTCCAGAAGAAAGTATTTGGGCGAGGCAAAGAGCAAGTTGGATTCTCACTCCTTGCCTGCTTTCTAAAGCCAACTTTTGTCCCTACTCACCTCAATGGTGTGCCCAGGGATCTCTTCTCTCTCTACCCAGGGGGCAGAAATAACGCCTGATGGTGAAAGGTGACACCTGGAAGACCTGAGGTATAGTTGGCACCACATAAGGGGTACCCAGGGCATCTCGGTCAACAGACTGCTCTTAGAAAGGTGCCATGAGCCCTGTGGACAAAGCTTTTCACTAGAATTTCAGCCCAAGCCAGTTCACGGACAAGGCACAGGGTCTCTTCCCTCACCCACTCACCTGGCCCTGCCTAAGAGCTAAAAGAGATTAGTCCACTCACCGGAGCTAAGGGAACTTGTGAAAGACCATTGCCAAAGCAGAGAGACAGGGCCCTTCTATCACTAGCAGGCCCTCACAATGACCACTCAAACTGAACTCTTCATGCTGACTCCTGGGCCTTCTTTTTCCGACTTCCTCTGTCTCAGGGGAAGTGGTCAGGGATTTTCCAGGAGAGGGAAAGAGAAGGGCCCTTCTCTTCTGATCTGCCAAGTATATGCCGCCTGCTGAGCAGCACCACTGTCCCCCGACTGCAGGGCTGCACCGTCATGTCCAAGACATCTTGGTCAAGGACAGAAATGTGTCCAGGTCCTCTTGGCTCTGCAGTAAGGATGCCGCCCGAGGGCCTGCACATCCCAGTGCCTGCAGTTTGCTCCTGAAACATACATTGCCACCACTGCCCTCTGCCCTCTGCCCTCTGCCTCAGCCTGGAACTAGCAAGCAGGCAGCAGTTTGGGAAAGCGGACAGGACAGTTCACTGCCCCCATCCTGGGACAAACTTCTTTCAAGAAACCTCCCACAGTTCTCTGGGCCTCGGTTTCCTCATTTGTAAAATGAGATTGGGCCATATGATCCCCAAATCCCTGAACCACTGTATGTTCTTCGAAACCCAAAGTAGGAGGTGGAGGCAACAAGATCCAAATGCCCTGATACTCACCCCATCTCCGTCTCTCCCCTTCTCTATTTCCACCCCCACCTGCCCTTGAGACCAGGTAGAAAGAAGGAGCTAGAAAGCGAGGGAGAGTCACATTTTGAAAGGTAGGGTCCATCTTCCCCAACTCATCGTAGCTCTGGATTCTAAGCCTCCAGGGAATGAACCAGGGACCCGGGTCTCTTTAACTCCTGTCATTCCTTTCCAACCAGGTCCGTGACTTAAGGGAAGTAGGGAGAGGAGGGCCTCTGTGGATTTACCTGCTCAGTGCATCCCGGTGCTCCCTGTCTGGCCCCCAACTATGTCTTTTGAAGGGGTCGTAGCTGTGGCTATGGGCATGGAAAGCCCCAGACCTGCGGAGGGGTACAGCATAGAAGCCATCTCTCTCCTTTTTTACCCCCTCCTCTTCCTCCTCTTCCTCCAGTTGTACTCTGGATTCAACCACAGACAGGCAGCGGTGAGTGTGGTCTTGAGGTACCAGGTCTCCACCTGTGATGGACACTTCTGGGGCGTCTCTGCTCATGGGAGGCACACGCAGGTCAGTCTGAGTCAAGAAGACAGAGAAAGGTGAGCAGAGCTCTAGAACTCTGGAGCCTTGGAACTAGAATGGTGTCACAGTCAGCCAGGCCTAGAGCATCGAGTCACCCCGCCCTTCACTGAGGCACAGAACCGGAGAATGCCTGGCTCAGGGTCACACCAGGAATTAACTCCACAGCCAAGTCCAGGACTTGAGTTTTCTGATTTCCAGTCTAGTGTTCTTTCTAGTTCCTAATGACATCCTCAGTCACTCATTGCTATTTAATTTAGTGAGCAGCTACGTGGCAGAAAACCAAGCCAAGCAAAGAGAATCAGATATTATTCCTGCTCTCAAGGAATTCAGTCTGGTCAGTGACACGTGCATGCATATGTGAAAAACACAAATCGTAAGTGACTAACGGGCCAGAGTATGCCAAATGCCAAAGAGGAGTTTCAGCAAAAGGCTTTGTGCTATCAAAGGAATGAATGCATATAACCAGTTGGAGGACTCAAAAATGGGAAACAGAAGGAAGTTGACAGCTTTTAAGATGGGCCTGGAAGTGTGGAGTGGTTAGGATTTGACCAAGTTGGAGAGAGAGGAGCCTAGGCAGATAAAACAGTAGGGAGAAAAGGTTCATGAGTAAGAAAGTATTATGATTTCTTCTAAAACTGGTGATATGGGGAGTAAGAGCACCATTATAACCTCTCCCGTAGAGCAGGGAGAAGGGCTCCAAAATCAAACATGTGGCAGTTCCTTCTCTCTCCCAAGTGGGAGTTGTTCTCCCTGCCCACCATTTCTGGCTGCCACCAGGGCTTGCCTCAGTGTGTCTCAAAGTTAAGAATGCCCAGATGCTCCTAAAGTTGAAAATGATAAGCCCACTCCAGGAAGAAGTACCAAATACCAGAGTACAAAGGTGGTGAAGGGGTGAGGAGGGAACTTACATTTACAGCATACCTCTGAACAGCTCGTTTCCAGGTACAGTCACTCTGGACCTTCTGCTAGAATGAGTCTCCCAGGCACGCCCTCTCCCAGGCCCACCCCCAGCTGCTGAGATGTTGGGAGCACCCAGGAAGCAGAGGCAGAAAACTGCCTCCTCCCAGGCTTTCTATGAGGGTGTCAAGCTTATTCAAGTTATCTGATTACCCCACCCCACCCAGGAGCGTCCAGGTTGATGGAAAATTGTTCCTTCAATCTACTTTTGCCTCTGTCACTTCAGCCTGTGCACTGCCCCCACACCCACCAGGACTGCTGAGAAGGTGCTCTGCCTGCCTCCCACAGGGGCGGAAGGAGACGAGTGTTCAGGGTTCTGCAGTAGCATCCTGCTGTCTTGATGGGTAGATTTAAGGATAAAAAGAGACTGGCCTGGAAAATTCCTGTGCCAATCCATGATTGTGACATCTGGAAACAATGTAGAGGGCACCCCTCAGCAGCCACCAGGAGGGATCCTCTCTCTCCTTGTCTGTAGTCTTACGTCTCCTGCCATTTGTAAACAGGATGTACAGGTCTGCAGGGAGCAGGACAGAGCCCGAGGGCCAGTCCCTGCCAACCAGTGGTTTCCAAAGCTAAGATCTGAAGGGGGGTGGGGGCCGTTTCACAAAAAATATTGTGAGAAGCAGGAGTGGAGGGAAGAGTAGCAACTGGAGGTGCTCACTAGGAGGAGAGGAATAGGGACTGGGAACAGGACAGAAATTGAGGGGCACTGTGAGAATCTTGGGTCAGGCATTTAGTGGCCTCACAAAAGAGGAAGCACTGCTTGAGCTACACCCCCTGTACCCAGCCACTATCTGTTATCCTTGCCCCAGTTCTGCCCACAAGGCTGGATTTGGCAAGATTAGCAAAATGCAGTGAACTGAAGCCTTTTCCTTTCCCTCCATCCCCGGAGATGCGACCTGCTGGAGATGGTACCCTGCCACCCTGGCCTGGTGGACGGACAGATCCGATCCTGAGATCTTCATGTTCTGAGATCTCACCCTTCTTCCTCCACCTCAGAACAACTGGATTCTGGCCTTTTCTGAAAGATCACCCTTTTTCCAGCATCTTTGCCATTTCATTCATGGTCTCTGCCCTCTGGGAAAATGGAATCCATTCAGCTCCTTCTCCTTCATATCTTCATTCCATTTCTCAGAAAGATTTTCCTGTTTCCTAAATTTGACCCCTCCATGCTATAATGTCAATAATTTTATATTCTATCCTGCAAAGAGATAAGGTTTTCTCAACGCCCTCCCAAAGATATTCCCTCCTACATTTCCTGAAATTCAAGCTGGGGCCCCCATGGCTGTGTTCGCTTCCCCCCTCTTCTTATTTATTTATTTATGCCCCGCCACCCCCGCACCCGAGAACATGCTTATTGATTTTGGAGAGGGGGGAAGGTAGGGAGAGAAACACTGATGTGAAAGAGAAACTTTGATCAGCTGCCCCTCGTACGCACCGGGGACTAAACCTGCAACGTAGGCATGTGCCCTGACCAGGAATGGAACCCACGACCTTTCGGTTTACAGGACAATGCTCCAACCAGCTGAGTCACACCACCCAGGGCTGCTGCTTCTTTAAAAGAAAAAAAAAAGTTTCTGAAATTGATTTTAGAGAGAGAGAGGAAGGGAGAAAAAGGGAAACATCGATTTGTAGTTCCACTTATTTATGCATTTAATGGTTGATTCTTATATGTGCCCTGACTGGAGACTGAACCCACAACCTTGGCGTATCTGGATGACACTCTAACCACCGAGTACCTGACCAGGACCTCCCTCCTCTTCTTTATTGACTCTCCCAGCTCCCCTTCCACCTAGCTGCTTGAGCTCAGGAAATGGTGCAAGGGAGCAGCCAAGGCTGGGTCTCACACACTGGCTTTATTTAGCTCCTGAACATGATCACATCACATCATTGCTTCTGCTGAGCAGACACAGGAGATACTGAAATACCATAGGACTGGGATCAAAAGCCAGAAATGGGGCAGGTGAGGAAAGCAAGAAGGGCTGTAAGAAGTCATTTTAAGCCCTGGCCAACTAGCTCAGTTGGCTAGAGCATCATCCTGCTACACCAAGTTTGCAGGGTTTTATCCCTGGTCAGGGCACATACAAGAATCAACCAATAAATACATAAATAAATGGAATGACAAGTTGCTATTTCTCTCTTTCTCCCTTCCTCTCTCTCTAAAATCAATATTTTTTAAAAAAGTCATTATACTTTTCTTCCTGCTCCTGGATTAGATGGTTTTCCCACCAGCACAGACCATCAGTGTCTCCTGCTCCGCCCCCAAGTGCATAACCTCCACCAGTTGATTCTAAGTGGTGAGATGGGAGCATATAATATTTTAATAGAGAGAGACATCTGTTATTCCAAACTCTGAAACCATATACATTTTTTAATTTTTACTTTTTACAGTGTTATAGTGGGTTTGAAGCCCATCAGATTCACAGTTCTGCCACCTTCAAAAACCACATACTTGGGAAACTTGCTTAATGTTTTTGAGCTTCAGAATCATCTGTAAAATGGGATGAGTCCTAACCAGTGTAGCTCAGTTGGTTGCGCATCATCCTGCAAAGCGAAAGGTCGATGGTTCAATCCCCAGTCAGGTCTGGGTTACAGGTTCAGTCCCAGTCAGGGTGAGTACAGAAGGCGACCAATTGCTGTTACTCTCTCACATGGATGTTTCTTGCCCTCTATTTCTCCTTCCCTTCCCCTCTCTAAAAATAAATAACTGATTTTTAAAAAATGGGAATGATAATGCCAAGGTTATAAGAATGTTGACAGACTTGAATGCTAATGTATGTTATACAACTAAAATTATTTTTGTGCCATATTAAGTACTTAATAAATGCTACTATTATTGGTTTGTTTTGTTTTGTTTTTTTAAATCAGGGGCATACAGAAATAGAGAGCTGGAGAGAGGAAGGCCCAACATAGAAGCAGAACAGGTATTATGTGATGGTTTCCCCACCATCCTCTCTTACAAAAGAGAGAGAATAAATAACCCATAGACCAATGAGTCACACTTGTGTTGGGGACTAATTATCATAAATAACTCCTGATAGAAATAGAGTACACATAACCAGGGCAAGAAGGAGAAACAAGAAACAGCTTTTATGTCCTTTGGGCCCTTGATGAACCCTGATGAAGCTGTCCTCTTCCAACAGAAGTGAGGGACAGAGCGACCCCTAGTACTTTAAAGCAGGGGTTGACAAATGGCAGCCTATGGGCCAAGTTGTCCTGCTATCTTTTTTAAATGGTTGGAAAAAATCAAAAGAAGAATACTGCTTTGTGACACATAAAAATTATATGAAATTTCAATTCCAGTGTTCATAAAGTCTTTTTGAAAAACAGCAATGCTCATTCATCTACATCTGGTCTAGGGCTGTCTTTGCATTAAGACAGCAAAACTGGTAGTTGCAACAGAGATCATGTGGCCCACTAAGCCTAAAATATTTATTACCTAAGTCTTCACAGAAAAAGTTTGCAGACTCCTGATTTAGAGCAACTGGGTCTCTAAATCTTAGGAAGGAGGAAAAAGAGATCAAAGACAGACATCAAGGCTCATTGTACACCAACCAGTCATTCTGGGACAAGCTGCGGGGAGAAGGGACATTGAAGACCCCTGTGTACCCATTTCCTAAATGACCTCTGGAGCCCACAGGGAGAAGAAAGCTAACCCATGAGGGCCTACTTTACCTTGTGGGGTCCTCGCCATTTCTTGAAATCCATTATTATCCCTATTTTTCATTTGGAGAAATGGGCAGCACAGAAAGGTAATTTGCTCAATGTCACAAGGCTGTAGGGGGTGGAGCTGAGTTTTCAAAGCAAATTCATCACACTAAGGGCCTGCATTCTTCTCTTAAACCAGAAGAGAAGCAACCAAAGAGTACAAGTGGCTAGCTTTGAAAGAAGTCTGGCAATATTGCTACTCATCACCCCCCATTCCCACCCCACCCCCACGCCAGCCAAAAAATAGAAGAAACTTCTAGAGAAATTAGATGAGGGCTCCAAAAAAGTTAGTTGTTCTTTCAAGCCCCTCTGTTACCTCAGAAACCTGAGTAAGGCCGTGGGGACCGGGCAGGGCTCTGGCGGCGCTCGCTGCCGGCAAACACAGGGGCAGTGGCTGCTGCTGGCAGCCACATGGCCCTCCCTCCGTGTGGGGGCTTCCTGGGTCTGGCTCTGGGGTCCTAAATATCCTGAAGGGGGTAATAATGTGGAAGATCCAAAGAAGCAGATAATAAAGAAGGGAGGGGAGAGGCCTGCTGGCTCTCCTCCCGATCTCCTAGGCCTGGGGAAGACAGGGTCCTAGAAAGCCCTTTGATGGTTCAAAATTTAACCTGCCTGCTTCTTCTCTTGTAGGAAGTAAACCATCAATCCAACAGCCTCTACAAAGGCGGCTAAGGCAGGGCTTCTCTTGCCCTCAGAGAAAGAAGGCCCCAGGAGCCACAGCTCCTTTCCGCCCTGGGCGCCCCGTTCTGTGGCAGGTCATAACACCCCAGTTTCTGATATCTCCCCTCCGCACCCTGATTTGGTCGTATCATTACTCTGTTTCTCAGTGTGAGACAATGAGATCTTGACTTGTGTTGAACGCGGGTGAACCGGAACACACTTTTCTTCTCAGACTTTCCTATCATCTACCCCCCAAAAATAAATAAATAAAAGGAAAGGCAAAAGTGCATGTAGAGAAAGGATTCATTCATTCAGGTGTCAGACACAGACGAGAGGACCCAGAAAGGGTCTGTGCACAAATACAATGGTGAGACAAGTGTACCACCCCTTAGTGGGGCAGGGTTAGGTACAGGTAAAAGTCATCTGCCCACACCAGCCTCCAGGTTGACTTCTGAGAGGTACCCACTTGCTTCCACGGCCCATGGGGCAGTTATTGATTTTATTGCTACTACTTAATTCTGAAGCTCAAAGTTCCAGAGTCAGGCTTCCCCAGGCCCCTGACCTAACAACATCTCCTTCCACTGAGTCAGCAATCAGGAATCTCAAACAATCACCCTAAATAACCCCCACCTCTTTGATAAACATTAGGATCACAAATTATTCAGGAATTTTGATGCTTTGGGCTTCCAAGTGTGATCACTTTTTTTTTTTTAATTGGTTTTCAAACCAAATTTAGGTTTGCAAAATCACCTTCTTTTTTTCTGCTGGAACTTAATGCTCGTTGGGACCCAGGATAGATAGCCCGTGACATGTGGGGACTATAGAAGAGAGGGAGAGACCAACCAGTCCTCTTCTACCTCCTCCTGCCAGTTTCTTGGCATGTGTTATGGGTACTGTGCCAGAAAGGTGGGGCAAGAAAGGGTCTGAGGTTCAGAGGGACACACCTGAGAAGACTTTGGCCACTGCGTCTCAGGGAATTAACCCATCAGATCCCAGGGACACCTAAATGTAGTGGGCAGAGCAGAGAACCTATAACCTGATGGGTGGGATAATCCAGAATTAGGAAGTTCCTGGCTCCAGGTATGAATTGGTGGTCTTTTAAATCTCACAATTAACCCCCAGGGATAAAGGAACAATGTTAGGTACTGGAGAAAGGGGACCCTGAATGAATTAGAATATCAAAGTTTAAAAATCCCTGAGCTACCCTTCCTGTCCAAACCTCCTTAGTAAGAGAAGGGATGAGAAGACAACATAATAGACTTTGGTGTCAGGGGAACTTGAGTCTGAGCCCCAGTCCTGCAACTTACCTCAGTTGACAAGGTTAGTTATTTAACTTCTCTAAACCTCATCTTTAATATAAGGATTACGGTATGTCAACCCCATAGGGTTGTGAAGATTAAGAATGTTTATAAGTGGCTTAACATCACTTGTCACACAAATAGCTAAGTGTCGTTGGCCATAATTGTGATTCCCTATTTGCACGCACACACGCGCACGCACACCCACACACACAAACTCACACTGCCCCCTAATTAAAAATGGGAGCTGAATGCAGGGGGCTGGTAGGGAAGCTACAAATTGTTCTGCCCCTTTTTGGGGTGCAGGGGGGTGCCTGAAGATCTCTGCTCCTGGGGGAATGCCCATTTATAAGGATTTATAGGGTAAGGACCCAAGAAAAGGAAAGGGGGAAACTCACCAGACCTGGGAGATATCCCAAAGATGGGGAACTGGTTCCTGCCCTCAGTTGGTGACTTCAACAAAGGAAAAAGTCCTGTCTCAGGTAGCCCCTCTAAGAATCCAGTCCAACACCTTAATGGGGGTGCTTCTCTCTTGGTCCTTTTAAGGGAAGGGCTCATGATCCAGAAGTTTGCATAAGAGAGAGGGGGCACTCATTCCAGTCCAGACCAGCTGCCACTAAAATTACTGCAGCTCTTCCCTTCCCCGCCCTGCTTCAAACACCTTAGACAGTGCTGTGTGCAGGCCTTTAACCCCTTGGGTGCCGCTGCTAGTCCCGAGGATTTCTGGGTTCCCCATCCCCAGCATTCCATGGACAAAGGGTGGCCAGTGGATTTTAGGCTCATGTGGAAACAGGTAGAGGAAGCCAAGCTGGGGTCACCCTGAGGAGAGAGTATGTGGGAATCAGACATCCTAGGGAACTTTCACCCTCCCTCCAGTCAGGACAGGGTGAAGCTGAGGGTAGAAAGAGGACTTTTCAGGGAAAGGCCCACAGTTGGAAACTTAACAGCAAGGTCCCATTGGGGTCAGGGAGGTCCCTTGCCTTCTCTCAAATGTGGCTTCAAAATTGCTTGTTGGTCCCTTTAAGAGGCAGGTTACAGCAAGGGGTAGAGGAGGAAAGATTATATTTTCAGTGATGAAGTACATACAGGGAGGAGCTTGAACAAGAGCAGCTACCTCTGAGGAGGGCCCTCCCTTCTGCCCACAAGTGCATGGTGACCAGGCAGTTCAGCACACAAGCAGCTCCCACTCCCTTCCGCCTTGTGGATACCAGGCACAGGATATCTGACCAATTCCCCACCCATTCCCTGATAACAGCTTGGGGGGACTGACTCACCCTCACTTCTTCCCTGGGGCAGAGGACAGCGTGGGCAGACATTGGACTTCCTGAGGTAATGAGGAGTCCTCCTCCTGACAGCCCTCTTGGAGCGGGAAGACCTTGGCTGGCTCTGCCAACTCACTAGTTATGGGGCCCTGGAGAAGTGGCCCATTAGCCTTGTTTCCTCATCTGTAAAATGCAGGTGTTAAATGAGATATGTGCAAATAGTGACAGACGCATGCCGGCCTGTACTAGTTATTCAATAAATAAGCTAGCTGCCACTTGCTGTGTGGCCTTGGGTAAGCTGCTTCACTCTGTCTGTGCCTCTCCTGATCCATTAAACAAGAGGGTTAAACTAGGTGGTCCATGATCTGTGCTTGCTTTAAAACTCTTACTCTTGGTGAAAGGAGAGGGCAGTTGCTGCCAGATGTGAAAACTGTGCACCCTTTTCTACCTAGCTGGGCCCCAAACCACATGATGGGTGACAGGGGTAGCTTCTCATTTCACAAGAACACGGGAAACACCTGCCTCATTTTACTGGTGTGGGGGTTGCTCAGAAACTCTCTAATTAAACAATCCCGTGATTGCTCAGAGGAGGACAGTCTCCGGGAGCAGCGTGATTTACCTGAGGTCAGTGAGTGGTGGATAGGGGTGGGGGTACGCCCAGCACCGCTGCTGTCTGTGGTCAGTGCTACTTCCACCTCCCTGAGCCGCTGCATTACTCCAGTTTCTTGGAAATTCTTACATTGTTTCTCATTGACTTTCTTCAGGTAGAGTCCCAAAGCCTAGTAAGTAAAGGTGAAAATCTGGGCACCTGGTTCCTCCTGGAACCAGGGCTGGGTTTGTGGGTGAGCAGGTGCCAGCTGAAAGTTTGGACGACAAGGGAGAAATAGACGGCTGGTTTCCATGGTGGGATCTGGAACATGTTGGCAGCTGGGTTACTCTCTGTATTTCCTTTTAGGGAGGAGCCCCTGAGTTTTAGTATCCAACCTCCAGGAAGAATGTGGGACCAGGGCTTTCTTTCCTTCTCCCATGTAGATCTGCAGGCATCTGGAGACAGGGCTCCCTCCTCCTTCCTATGGTGGTTTCCATTAGAGCGCAGGACTGCTGTCTGCCACTCCTCCTCCCATTCAATTACCTCAAGAAGTTAACAATTCAATCACAAAGCCAACTCTTCTGGCTAAGTCGATCTATAGATTTTAGAGGCTCTTACATTCATTCTCCAAGCCCGCTACTTATGGGAAGCTCAAGTTCCATCCCGACCAGTGGAAGTGAATCACTTCAGAGAGGAAGTATCTGGCTCTGGCTGCTTTTCAAGGTGCCTGTGGCACTAGCTGCCTTCACAATGCTTCCCTTGTTATCTGTCTGGCCTCCCCCCAACCACACTATCCCGGTTTCCTTCATTCTAACAAGGGTCAGGACACAAAATGTTGAGTTCTGCAAGGGAAGGTAAAGATTCCCCCAGCTTTCAGGAAAGGAGCACCTCGCGGTTGAAACTGAGGAAAAAAACTCTTCCATCACCTTCTAGTTATGAAACATCCTGTCCTCTAAAGCAGAGCACCTCCTCCTACAGGTTAACTCGTTCTGTTTTCAGTGGAGGCCACACAGATGGAAAAGCATGCTCCTTCCTCCAAAGATTAATACTTCATAGTCCTAGAGAGTACGAGGATACACATCCAAGTAGCTCCCTTTTCCTTCCCTGTTCTCAACCCCATGCTTCTGACCCATTGCGCTCTCCCCCATTCTCCTGAGCAAGTTCCAGGTCTCCAGCAGGAACACAATGACAAGAGCAAATATATCCTCCTTGCCCTCTCACCTGGCCAGTCCTGGGGTGTCCCAGTCGCAGCCCATGAAGGAGGGATGTGAGTTGGTGGAGGGATACTCCATTCGGAGCCTCCCGTTGTCTCCATGTCCTTTTCATCCTTCCTGGGGCCCAGAGGCTCTACTGCTGGGCAAAGGAAAGGTTAAACC
The DNA here is from genome assembly GCA_004026545.1 of Mormoops blainvillei. Classification (NCBI taxonomy): domain Eukaryota; kingdom Metazoa; phylum Chordata; class Mammalia; order Chiroptera; family Mormoopidae; genus Mormoops; species Mormoops blainvillei. Next base: position 20,185 of record PVJD01000855.1, read on the forward strand.
GGTTAGGCAGCAACCCCCCTTCCCCATCCCCAGCAGAATCTAAACTGGGAAACTTGGTGGCAGGAACAAAGCGGGTGTTTGTTGGGCTTCTCCCGGCCCGGGAGGCTGTTCTCGGACCACGGCATTCCTGGGTTGGACAGAGTCAGCTCAGAGTGCCTTCTCCCAACTGCTGCTGCAGCGAAAACCACTGCTTCCCACAGGCCGTGCTTAGGGGACAGCTCAGGGCAGCCAGGTGCTTCTGCCTGGCCAGAGCTCAAAGCAGAGGCATTAAAAATAAATTCAGTCCTGGTGGACGTGGCACAGTGGCTTGAGTGCCAACCCATGAACTGAAAGGTTGCTGGCTTGGTTCCCAGCCAGGTCCTCACTTGCGGGGGGGGGGGGGGGGGGGGGGGGGGGGGGGGGGGGGGGGGGGGGGGGGGGGGGGGGGGGGGGGGGGGGGGGGGGGCGGTGTGCGAGACCGGTGTTTTTCTCCCTCCCTTGCCTTTTCTCTAGAAATAAATAAATAAATAAATTCAAGGTTAGAACATAGCCCCTATATGCCAAGGCTGCAGGTTTGATCCTTGGTCAGGGCACATACTAAAAGCAACAAATAAATGTGTAAGTAAGTGGAACAAAGAATCTATATTTCTCTCTCTTTAAAATCAATTAAAAATAAACTCAAGCTTAACAAAGGACTAGAATCAGGTGTAAGAGATAGCTTTTCAAGTCAGTAAATAAATCAGACCAGAATATCTCCCCAGAATGAGAATAACTTCCCCATCCTATCTCGAGCTGTGGAGAAGATCTAACAGTCAAGAAAGGTTTAGGCCCTAAACTTCAGGGAAATATGTGGTTATTGGTGAGAATAAAGAGGGGAATAAGAGATCAAAGCAATGGTGCTCAAAAGGAGACAGATATCTCCATGGGAACAGGACCCACAACCCTCACCATCCAGGAGCCTCAGCTCTTGGGCCTGGGTTCCAACAACCTGAGTTTACCTAGCTGATAAGAAAACGGACAAGTCAGTGTGGCATTTGTTTTTATTCGAAAACCCATCTGGTAAGCATTTCCCTAACCCAGAGACTGGGTAACCTCCCGGAATCCCATGGCTTTCATTTATCTTCCATCCTCTTCTGAGAGGGGAGAGCAGGAGATGGGGATGGTGTCACGCAGTCTCCGAATGCACCCTCCTGCACCCCTGAGGGTTCACACCGCCAGCAGTACACCACAGGGCACCTCAGCGACACACCAGAGGGCCCTCTAGCCTCAAGGCATTCTTGTTTGTATGGCTTTGAGAGTGAACCAAGGAGGCTCTCACTGACTCCTAGGCCTAGTCCGTCATTCTGGAGAAGGTGGCCCAGGGCTAAGGGAGGCGACTGCATTTGAGATACCCTTCAAGTCTGGAAAGCACCTGGATTTCTTGGGAAGGGGGCGCTGTGAAAAGCCCACTCAGTTCTTCTTGGTTTTGGGAGTGTCGTATTTCCTCTTGCTGGAGTACCACAACAGCAGGGGGATCCCGATGGAGGGGAGGGTCATGACCCCGAATGCTGCCCAGTCCAGCTGTGGAAGACAACAAAGGTCCTTGCTTAGGAGTTCGGAGTAGGGCACAGGAGAGGACCAGGAGGGTGCAGCCCACCTCAATTTTTGACAGACCCTTGCAGGAAGGCTCCTCTCTGATCACGCCTGACAGAGAGAATGGCTCTCTGAAGACAAATTTTTCATACTGTGAAACCAAAGCCTCACCTGACCCAACCAGGACTGGAAGAGCAGCTTTTCTCTCTCAGACAGTATCTGAGGGAGATGGTGAGGTCTTGCCCTGACAGTCAGGCCTCCTGTGATCTAACCCCAATTTCACCTCCGGGTTTGTTAGAGAACCTGCCATTCCTAGATTGCACCATGCTTTTTCTTACTCTGAGCTGCTTCCTCTTCCTACGGAAGTCCATCCTTCCTAGCCTCCTCTTTGACTTGTTAAATGTCAGCTCTTCCAGAAAGCCCTTCTGACTTTTATGGAGAGCAGGTTCGATGTTCCTGCTGCGTGCTCCTCCAGCACCTTGTATCTGACCTGTCACAGCACTTTTCCCACTGACTTGTTCTGAGCCACCTAGGAGCCCCTAAGATCTTTAATGGAAGAGACTGTGTCTTGATCACAATTCTTTCTCAGAGCAAAGCACCGGACTGAGCACATAATTAGGAACTTCATAATTACTAAAGGAATGAATGAGTAAATTAATTTCTTCATTCAGTACTTTATACAAATCTTCAAACAATTCTCTCCTGGGCTAGACCACAGCAAAGTTCCAACTTCACCTTCCCAAAACTGCACAGCTCTTGAATGCACGCAGATATGCTTTTTAAATCTCCAAATAGACTGGGACTCCAACATGGGGCTCTACTCAAGGCTGAATAGAGACAAAAAAAGCAGTGTTTTGGCTCTGGCAATTCTACCAAAACTCTCTCATCATAGTTAAATCAGAATATTTGATGGCTGTATCAGACATCAAAAATCAGATATGGCAAAAACCAACCAATTAAACAAATCTTCCAAGGAGCCTAAGAGGTCCCAGAACCAACAGGGTGGTGTCATTTCAGACAACACTGCACAACTTACAAAATGAGGTGAGAATCGCCTATCAAACTCCCGCTGAGCCAGGATTCCTCCCTGTCCAGGTGCACTGGTAAAGCCGATCTGAAAAGCATAAAAGAAGGGCATTAAGGCAAGCCCCACACTTTCTCATCTGAGAAAGGGCTGTTCCAACCAACCTAGTTCTAAGCATCTGATTCTTAAGCGCTTCAAGAGAAGGAAAAGCTTTTGAACTACAGAGAATTGGATGATTCTTATTGTGTTGTAAAGAGGAGTAAATTAGGAGCCAGGAGACTTGAAAAACACATGATGAACATTTACTAAACAGGGAAGGCCAGGGATGCAGCTGAAATTCAAACCAAATCCTTCTTAGCCTCGGACTCTGGAAAGAGCTGCTCACCACCACTGGCCCCTCTGCAAGGCCAAGCATATAATGGAACGACTTGCCCTTGACAATCATTTCCTTACTCCTCCAGTGGAAATACTCTTCTAAACTCAGAGTGCCACGAGGCTCAAATAAAATGAGGCGGATTCTGAAAAGTATAAAGCCCTACCCAAATGTACATTACTAGAGGGGGCTGAGTTCAGTCCACATTCCTTCATCTTAGAGAGGAGGCCAAGACTTTGGAGCACACTGCAAACAACTTTGTCCTAAAGTGGCACCTGAGCCTTTGGCCTTGTGTGTTTTAACCCATCAAATACCAGGCAGAACCATAGAGTACTAAAGTTGGTTCCTTTTCTCCCCATCCCCCGATTACAGTTTACATTCAATATTATGAGTTCAGGTGCACAGCATAGTGGTTAGACAATCATTATACATTAGTGTGTCCCCCTGATATTTCCAGGACCCACCTGGCACCATAACTAGTTATATTCCCTATGCTGTACTTTACATCCCCGTGGTTATTTCTAAAGTTGGTTCTGAAAGCAGAAATGACACAAGATGTAAAAATGTAACTAGGATTATAAAAATATGGTTCCACATGGTTTATAAAAAAATAAAATTCAGACAGTGCATTGAATGTTAGAGAATCTTGGATTTCTTTTAGTTCTCTGGTTGACTCTGTTTAAAACACAGTCCCTTCCCGCCCTGCCTGCCATGGCTCAGTGGGTTGGTACTCGTCCCGCAAACAGAAAGGCTGATTCCTGATCTGGGCACGTGCCTGGGTTGCAGGCCAGGTCCCTGGCTAGGGGAGTGAGAGAGGCAACTGATTAATCTTTCTCTCATGTGGGTGTTTCTCTCCCTCTTTTTCTCCCTCCCTTCCCCTCTCTCTAAAAATAAATAAAATCTAAAAAAAAGTCCCTTTTACTACCATGTACTCACTAAGTAGCCTATTGCCCATCTGTATGGTCCTGTCAAGCGCCTTTATAAATTCATGATCTGAGCTTTCTGAGGGTGGGGACAGTGTCCTAATCTTGGTATTCCCTAGAGTCTAGCACACTGCAGGGGCTCAATAAATGTCTGTTGACCATTACATCAATCAAAAGATTGTTTACTACTGTGTTTCTATTATATATGGGAAATAGAGAAATCTAAGACAAAGTCCCTAGCTTCAAGGATTTTCTATTAAATTGGCAGGTTAGGGTAGGGGAAAGAACTACAGGTAAGGAGAAGAACTACTAAAGACAGTAAATAGTTAAATGCTCAAGTGGCATACAACATAAGAGCTACAGAAGTTTAGTTGCAGTAGATGAATACGTATGAAAGAATGAGTAGGAAAGAGCAATGTGAATTATAAAAACAGAAGACATAAACAAGGACTTGTAGCTCAAAGCCAGGGTAAAAGGCTTTGAGAAGGCTTCAGATAATGGAGCAGAACACGTCAAACAGAGAACGAAGGCAAAGTGGAAAGAACAGCACTGAGGGGATGAGAGTACAGGAAGGAACCAGGCCTAACTGGGATGGAGGGCCTTCATGGGTTGAGTGGGAAAGCTGGAGAGGCAGAGGACAACTGGACTATTGGAAGGTACGCAATGAGAGGCAGAAAAGCCTGGCCTTGACGCAATAAGCAGGAGCGTTCTAAGCAAGGGAAAGACACAGAAACAGTGAAGATGAAGAATAATCTGACAGCAACATAGAAGATGAATTGGAAGGACAAGGACAGCAATAAACTGGACAGTAAATGACACATTCCAGATTACAAACTAAGCAGAAGGAATGAAGAAGGGGATGCTACCATATTCCCCTTCCATCCATTTCAGCTGCTTTGTTTTGGAACTTTACAATTTGAAACATACTTCCTAAGGACAATATCCAAAGTTTCTAATCCTTATGTGTCTCAGAATTTAGTGGCTGCTTTGAAAATGTTCTCCAAGAATTTTCCAAGGCAGGTCTGAGCGCATCCAGCTAAGCATTCGGGCAACTCACCACAACAGGCCCATCCTCCTGGGCCAGGTAAGTAATAGTCGCTGAGGTGAAGTTGAAATAACCAGCCTTGAGAGGGCGCAGGACAACTGTATGGGAGACATTGCTAGCACTGGCCCAAGAGTTAAGGAAAGGAAAAAAATGAAGCTAAAGTTGTAACAACCTTTCAACTTGTAAACTAAATGCATCATTCACACAAAAAAGTTGCCAACACATGTGGTAATTTCATACTTGCAATACTCTGTAAGAATGATAAACGTACACTTTTTTATAAGTCTAAAGTGCATGTTACAATATGATGCCTTTTCAGCCAAGTTTTAAGTCTACAATGTACTCAGTATCAAGGTTTTTGAAGTAAACTTTCAAACCAGTATGTGTTATGGATGAAAAATTAGTCAGTTAATTAAGCTCACAGAAAATCTTTCATTGACTATAACTGAAGGAAATTCCTGAAAACACAAAATAAAAGCAAACACACAAAAAGGCACAAAGAGAACACCCAACCTCATCAGAAAATCTAAACATACTTTAATTCACAAGGAAAAAAATCTAATTCAAACCACTCGGGAAATCACTAGTGGATCAGAATAAGAGACTCGCTGACTAAAGAGTCTTAAAAGGTCACCAGGTCCTGCGCATTAGCATCCAGCTGAATTTCTTTGAAAAGCACCTTACTCATCTTTGCCGGGCCACAAACATCTATTTGCCTTGTATAATGCGCACTGTTTGGCCCAAATTTTTGAGGCGAAAATAAGGACGTGCATTATACATGGGTAGTGCCTGAAATAGTTTGGTATCTGTTCTTGTGCTTTGTAATTATTTGTTACATAAAATTTCTTGTATCATAATATGTTCAAAAATAAGTGCTAAAATTCCTTTATAATACAAAAAACAAGTATCCAAATATAAATAAATAAATAAATGAATTAAAAAATTAAAACAAAAGATTTTTTTCCTGAAAGTATGGGCCAAAAACGTGGGTGCACATTGTACATGGGGGAGCATTATACACGACAGTGTGTGTTTTAGGGCCTTATAACCTGGTCAGAACCCCAGGTCTACTCTAAATCACACTCCCACAACTGTCACCAGTACCTCTTTCCCCATCTCATCCAAAGAGAGATGGAAAAATGTCCATGGATCTTGGACTGTTTGAAGCGACCCTGCTGCTTTGCTGGCAATGCTCCCTCCCCCACCACCAGCCTTCATCACCCAGTGTCAAGAGGATACGGGGCAATCCGGTCCCATTTAACATTGAGCATTCCAGAGACAATGCCAAAGTCTTCTGGAGGGAAGGAATCATCAGATAATTCCACATCTAAAGCAGCACTAGAAAACAGAGGCAATAAAAAAGGTTAGGAAGTTATGGATATGAAAATGAAAGCAATGAGCAATCAAGCCTGCCTGCTTGTCCTAAAAATTCAGAACTACAAAAGACAAACATGAGTCACATAGATAGTAACTTAGGTTTGTTGCACTGAAGAATCCAGGTCAAGGACTAGATTCTGTAGCTCAGAAGCAACAAAATACTTAAGTAATTAGGAAGAAATGGGCCCAAACTGATTCTTGCCTGAATTTTTCCATGTGTGTGTGGGGGGGGGGGGGGAAGCAAGACACATATGGAAAATCTAATTAAAGGCAACGAAAATGTGTATAGGCTAATGAAACAAGGGGCGCTGAAACTTTAAGCCCCTGAGGTAACAAAGGATCATACATTTTACGCCTTCTCATCTTCCTCTCCCTGTTTAACAATTCTTTCTTCTTTATCACTCTAAAACTCTCCCAGCTCAAAAAAGTGGAAGACGGTTTCTTGTAGCTTAGGTAAGAATGCCCTCCTCTTCCAAAATCAGGTCCAGCCATATAGTCATTCACTCATGATATCTGTCGCTGGAGGTCTCCCAAAGACAAATCACCACCAGTCCCTGTTCTCAGCTGGGAAATCTAAGAAGCCTGAAAAGTGCCCAACCTGTAGCTCCAGAGCCTCCTACCTTGAACCAACATTGTAGATGTTGTACTGTAAGGTCAGGTCTCTCCCTTCCACGGCATATCTGTTCAGCAGTGATTTGGAGGCCAAAAGCCTGGCTCCTTCCTCTGCCTGAGTGACAGCAAACAGGGCCAACACAAATGCCAGCTGCCTCATCTGTGAAGAAAGCAAAGTGAGCACTCAACCCAAGAGTGTAAAAATCACCAAAATCTTCCTAACAGTCCTACATGACAAAGTCTATCAAAACTCTTTGTTCTTATCAAATCAACAGGACCTTCCACAGAGCAGCCTATAAGCCACTGGACTATTCGCGAGACTCTCTGACCCTGCAAGCCCTCGGAAAATCAACCTAAGCTCCAAAACATCCGTTACTCTCTTTCTACGAGGGCCCCGGGGGGCTCTGCAACTGGTAAAGTCTTCTGAGATGACACCACGTGGCTTGAATAGGGCTTTCCTTGGGGTGCCCGATTTCGGCCCATTTGAGACCTGCAGCAGCCTCCAGCTTTGTCTTACACAGGAGCCCCCCTCGGCTGCCGCCTTCCAGAACGCGGCCCTCTCCTCCACCACCCGGTCCCACTGAGCAGGGTCCTCCTCTACGCCCCTGCGTTCCTCCCCACTCTTCCCCCCGGATCCCATTCTCTTCGCCCCCACATCCCTTAGTGGGTCCCTCCCGGGGCTCAGTCAGCCTTGCCCCCTCCCCCCTCTCACCAAGATTACACGTCCGCCTGCCGCGCGCCCTCTCCCCTGCCCCTGCCCCTGCCCCTGCCCGAGCTACCCTCGGCCGCTGGGAGACGTGCGAGAGGAGACTCCCCCGTCTCCTGCTCGCACTCCTAAACCCACTGGACTCACCATGAACATCCCAAAGCCTTTCTCCCGTGGGGGAAAGGAGAGACAACAGGACCGGAAGAGAGCGTCAGCATCCAAAAGACCGGAAATAAGCTCTGGCCAGAACCCTTAGTGCTCCGCCCGGTGCCTTCTGGGAGTTGTAGTTCTTGGACAAGTCTCACCTTTCCCTTTGTTGTGGCCCGCTGGCCTCGGAGATGCGAGGCACCTAAAACTGGCTTGGTCTGTTTGTGCGTCCTCCACACTTTCATTGTTCTGCCCTCTTCAGTGGGTTTTCAAGCTGCCTTGCCCTTACCGTTTGTGACCAGCACCTCATCAGGTGCTTTGCGGAACTGGCACACCTAGAGATTTTGACCGTATGTCTAGAACGTAGAGTGTACTGTCGCTCTAGGAATTAGAGAAAAGCTGTTTCTCTCAGCCTTACCAGCATTCTTTCTATTTCCAGGCAAGACACTTAGTCATCCCCTACATCCGGTAAGTCACCACGCCCTGGGCTTTTATTTAGAAGCCCTTTGAGGTGCCAAAAAAGTAAATCCTTTCTTCTCCATTCCCACTATAACCATTTTAGTTCATACTCGTAACTATATGCTGATTTTACTGCAGTAGCCTCCCTCCCTTAGATCTTTCCCTGCACTTTTCAGGCAAACTTCCCCAAACAACATTTTGAACAACGGACCCCAGGTGCAGCGGTTGGACTGTGAATTTAGGCAGTCATGAATTCAAGTTCCAGTTCTGTCACTTGCTGATTAGGTAACCTTGAGGCAAGCATTACTTCTATAACGTTCCCAAATATTTAAAATGAGATAATTATAATACTCTCAAAATGTTGGAGGATCAGTTAAGATAATGTACGTAAAACTCTTAGCATATTGTCTGGCATATGTATGTGCTCAATAAATAACTATCTTTATTACTGTTTCTATATCTCCACTTAGCCTTTCTTCATTCTATCTGCATTTATTAAGAACCTAATTTGTGCTTGGCACTGTTCTCAGTACTGAGGACACAGTAATGAACAGGACAGATAAGGTTTCTGGGGGCTTTCATTCTTGTGCAATAATACTTATCTCCTGTGTTTGTTTTTGGATCTTCCTCCATTCCCCACCTCCCAGACTAGAGCTCCCTGAGGACAGGTTGTCTGTTTTCCATCGCTTAGAGTCATGCCTGAGCATGCAGGAGGTACTCCAGGTGTGAAAAGTACCTTTTCTACACACAACTACCAATCTACTCTTTCTTCAGCCCTCTGTGTGTGACTTCCTTGAAATGCCTCTCTTTCCTTGTACAAATCCCAACCATCTCCATCCTATCTGAGTAGTGTTCCTTGACTTTACCAGACAACGTTGCTGTTTTGCAGCACCACAGCTTAGTATGTTTTTTTCCAATTGTTCTTGGCCTGAAAAAATCTACCTTAACCGTGAGGTGCTATTTCTCTAGAGTACACTTACCCAACGGCCCTACAGCCAGATGCTGAGCACAGAGGAGGTGCTCAAGAAACACCTGATGGCAGAAATTTTCATTCATTTTCAAAGCATTGTTTTCTAAGCAATTTCTCTAGGATTAGAAAAATGTGAAGCATGGTTGTTCTTGGTTCCCAGGTGCAGCTGTTTTGAAAAGGAATGTGTCTTCAGCACACACAGTCTAGACACCCTATAATACAGCCACTGTGGACTTAGGAGAGGAATATCTTCACCCTTACCATACCCATTTATATGTTGACTCTACTTCTGCCTCTACCCCCTCCATTTGAGGCACTTGTCCATTTATTGATACACTTAGCATTCATTTTTTGAATGCCTATTATGTGTCAAGCACTGTGAGAGTCACTGTGGGAGATAAAAAGATATCATGCCTGTTCTCCAGCAGTTTAGAACCTAGTGGCCCCGCAAAAAAAAAACAAAAAAAAAACATTCAGTTGCTTCCACTGTCAATGGAATTAAACACAATCCCTTTGTCTGACACTCATCCCTTCACTGTCATCCCTTCTCCCTTCTGTTTTAGCCAAACAGACCATTCCTTCTTGCCCACTTTCTCATTTTCAGACTTTTGACCAGTGCAAGTTACTTAAGTTCAAAAATGTTTATTAACTACATACTCTCATCAGCCCTATGCTAGTTTCTGTGTAAACAAATATAAATAAGACACACACTTGACTTGGAAGAGTTTATAATCTGCTGGAGTTAGGGTTGGGGGAGGGGATATATAAACACATTATTTTGACATTGTCCTAAGTGATCTGAGAGAAGTTGGCATGTGATTTCCCAGCCTGTGGTTTGTCCCTTAATTATCTTAATTATGTCTTTTTGATAAATAAGAAATCTTAATTTTACTTTTTAAAAGATTTTATTTATTTTACTCTTTTAGACAGAGAGGAAGGGAGAGAGAAAGAGAGGTAGAGAAACGTCAATGTGTGGTTGCCTCTTGTGTGCCCCCTACGGGGGACCCGGCCTGCAACCCAGGTATGTGCCCCGACTGGAGAATCGAACTGATGACCTTTTCATTTCAGGCTGACGCTCAATCCACTGAGCTACACCAGCCAGGGCTTAATTTTAATTACAATGTTTTCTTACAAAGCAGTTAGTACTGCCTCTGAAACACTGGCTCTTGGTGCTTTGGGTAGCACATGTGGACTTTGGACATTTGGAAAGGACATAGACAACCAACAAAATATGACACCTAGACCAAAGTGTAAACATTAGTAAACACTTTTTATTAAAATGACCTATATCCAAGTGAATCTGCTTAGCAAAACCCCTTGGAATTAGTAAAGATTGCTTTTTTCTTTCTCTAGAGCCAGAGAGAACCCAGGAGAATGCTGTGTTAACAGACCATTTATCCCCTGGGACCCTGACATATCCCACTGTGGATTAGAAAGTCTCAGGCAAGGCATGGAGACACATCATCTCTGTCTACAATCTCTCTGTTGGAATCTATTCTGACTAGAGGAGAGATATTGAGACTCAATGGCTAAGGGAAATGTTTCTGTTGAAAGACTTCCAAAAGAATACAACTGCTTTCTGCCAAACCAAGAGACTGAGTAGAACTTTGTTAGACATGCAGGGAACTGTGTGCCAGGAACAGGCCTACAGAGCCAGAGTAAGGCCACCTAGGGGGCCCATTGTGTGTCATTGGTTTCATGCCTTGTTTCTTTCTTTCTTCCTTTTTTTGATCTTTTATTAACATTTATTTTATGCTGAATTTTCTCCTGGGCCACATGTTTTTGTTTCTTCAGTTTCTTCCGGGATATCTTTTTCTTCTGTGCAACTTCCTCTTATGGTTTAGGAACAATCTGGTCTTTTTCAGGAAGGTTCATCCCAATGTGGCAGGGAGGGCTATTTATGGGTTAATCCGCCCGCAAGCTCTGTAAATTGCACACCTGCCTCTTGGAGCTTTGTTCACTGGATGTGCTCAATGGCCAGAGAGTCTACATCTAAATCATGAAGTTCAGCACTCCTCTCTGCATTTTTAAGGATGTGCAGTAAAAACTCAGCAGTCCTTTTGGGCCCTGTGTCCAGCCCCACTGTTTGGCCTGGGCACACCTACCAACTCCACCATCGTAATGACAGAATGGCACACATTGCTTCTGTAAAGTGACATACTTCACATACTTGGTGGCTTTTCAAATATGCATACCCTTGATGGCCCGGGCAGTCTCACGAGGGTTCTTACGGTGAACTTAAAGATTTGAACCTCTTGATTTGCATGATTTGGGGGGTGGTTTCTGGGTCAACTGAATAGCCAACCATTTTTTAGAAGTTACTGTTGGCCACTTTTGGGAAGAGTCATGACCTGTTTCTTAATATTTAAGACAAAGCCCAAGCTGCCCACTGACCTCTCTCAGGGTCTGCAACAAGAAGGCAACCAAAATAGTGTGTGGCTAAGCTGAGAAGGAAGTGACAAGCTGCTTTTTGGTTGGTGGCTAGGCAGGAACCCAGAAACAGAGCCTTGCTGCTGACTTGAGGGGCCTCGGATGGGCATAAGCAAGAGGAAGGGCGCTCTGTAAGTGGAAATGGATTGAGTATGAACCATGCCAATTTTCAAGAAATATCTAGAATCAGAACTGTTACAGCAGTTTTGCAACAATCATTTTTCTTTTTTCTTTTACATTCATTTTTATTGTAGTAAATATACACAACATGAAATTTACCATTCTAACCATTTAGGGTGTACAGTTCAGTGGCATTAAGTACATTCAAATCATTGTGCAACCATCATTACCACCGAACTCTAGAACTTTTTCATCTTTCCAAACTGGAACTCCATACCCGTTAAACAATAACTCCCTTTTCTCCCGTCCCCTGTCCCTGGCAATCACCATTCTACTTCCTTTCACTATGAACTTGACTACTGTAGGTACCTCAGTAAGTGGAATCATACAATAAATTCATTTTTAATTTACACAAATAATATATTCTTATATCCTCATTGAAAAAAATCAAACAATATTGAAATAGTAGGTATAGTGTCAGGATGCAAACTTAGATGTCCAAGAAATGTTAACTTCCTTATCTTTCTACACTTAAACCCCCTTTCTGTTCCCAGGCCTTTTTTTATCAAGTAGCAAGAACTTAATCTCTGGTAATGCAGGGACTCCCCAGCCATTTTTTCCAGAGGCGCTTCTAGCTTTCTAGAGGGCTCCTGATGTGCCAGAGGCATGAGGGATGGGAATCAGAGACTTATGGTGCTTCGTCATCAGTACTTTTCCTCCCCGGCATCCCCTAAGACATCCCCATCCTGTGTGCCATCAGCCTGTGAGTTCGCACAGAGCTCAGCTGCATCCTCCTCAGCCTTCTCCTAAGGTCTCCCAGCTCTTCTGTCACCCTCTCCTTTCCCTCCTTCTACTTTTTCCTGGAGCCACAGAAAACTTAGTTGAATTCTCCAACACTCTTCAACTTTTCCTTGCTACCCAAAGTAATTCCTCAGTTCTGTAAACCAGACTGGGCGTGGGTAAGCTGAACTCTTGAAGGGTATCTCAGACCTGGTAACTGGGCACACCTCGGTGTTGGCTAACTTCCAACCCCAGTACCCATGTTGGGGTGTGGAGGAACTCTGGTGTGGTCCATTGCATCCTTTGGGAGCAGATGCAAAACTCCTCTTGCTTTTGGATTCACCAACCTATGGGTTTTTCTGTCCCCCACCCCCAAATCCAAAACAATGCCAAGTCAAAGGGCAGGGCAGGGTGACCAGCAGAGTCCCACAGCTCTTCTCAGGGGTTTGTCCATAGATAACTAAGACACCCTCTATCTTGTTCTCTCCTCTTTCTTTTCTACCTCCCCAATTTGGACAAAATGTATCTAGCTGAGATCAGTTGGGTGAAGGGATAAATATGATGGAAAACTGGCTCTCACTTCAACAAACATTTACTAATCAGTCTCCTAAGCGCCAGACACTGTTCTAGGCCTTAGGGCAACAGCAGTGGACAAAGCAGACAAAATTCCCCCTCTTCCTTCTAATGCAGCACTACCCAATAAAACTTTTAGGGATAACGAAATGTCCTGTAATTGCTCCACTGTCTGGTACGGAAGCTGCCAGCCACAAGGGCAACTACTGAGCCCTTGGAATGCCATTGGTCAGACTAGGGAACTGAAGTTTTCATTTTCATTGAAGTTTTACTTCATTTAAACTAATTTCAGCTTAAGTTTGAATTGTCATACATGGACAGCACAGTTCTTGCATATTCTGCCACATCTCTGGCCTTTAGCTTTAAAATCCAAAAGCCCCGGGTTTTGATACTCAGAAAGCCTTTTCTCTGCTTTTCTTCTGAAACAACTCTTCTCCTCATCACTGGGGGAACTCAGGATCTGATGCACAGGATATGAGACAGCTCCCAGCAAATCCTCAGGAAATGCCCAAATCTTGGCCAACTCCACTGAATGCCTGAACCCAGGGAAGATACATTCCCGGTGGTAGATGCTGTTGTGTGTACAAAGCGCAGGGCGCTCCCTTTCTGCCCCTCAGATTTCCAAACTTATTAATGGGGAAGGAAACTGAACACCCCTTTTGAGAGGTCAGAGATCCAGCAGTAGGAGAGTGTTCTGTTAAGGGTTCTGTGTCCCCCTCAGCCCCTTTATCCTTTTGTCCCTCCCCACCTTCATCTCCAGTGACGAGGAGCTATTTTAGCCTAAGAGAACATCATCCTTGTGCTTGGGGAAGCTGTCTTTGTGAGCAAGGGAGTGGCTTATGGGTTGGTTTGTTGGTTAGTAGGTGACACACTCTGAAGAAGACATGGTTATGAGGAGCCCAGGAAGAAGTCAGAAACAGTGATCTTCCCCACCTCACCATAAGGGGCAACAGCAGGAAGAAGCCAATCACAATGGAAGGACAGAAAGTAGACGAAGAAAAGGGAAGAGTCGTGAGAAGGGACTTGCAAGTGTCTGCTCCAGGCTGACTCTAGAAGCCTGTCTTTGGGGGAAAGTGAATACATATTCGTCCCACCTTTCAGGCCAGGAGTCTGTGTGTGTTAATGATGAGCTACTCAGGGGGTTTTCTTTCAGATAATGAACTGTGCCTACCCACTCGTTCTTTCAGACACTAAGGGATAACTGGCAGTGTTGGCGAGCTCTTGCTCGGTGCACCATCTTGGCCACCGCATCCACCACATTGTAGTCAGATGAGTTGTTGCCACATCCGTCCCCTCACTAGATTATGAGTAACTGGAGGGCAGCGACATACCTCAAGTTTTTTGAGTGGCTACCCTGTAAATACTCATTGAACACAGCTGGAGAGGAAAAGCACTGGGGCTGACCATGCAGGAATAATGTTTGGCTGGAAAGAGAGGAAGGCTAGAAAAGAAGGCCAGATTAAAAGCTGAGAACATTGCCTAGTATACAGTAGGTGCTCAATAGCTGCCCACACTTTTTTTTTTTTTTTGAAAACTTAAAACCTACAGAAACTTGAAAGACCGGTTCAATTAATATCTTTATAGAAAGGGGAGAGAAAATTCAGACAGAGCTCAGGTTCTTGAAACAGGCACTGAAGAGTCCCCTTTAAGTCTTAGGATCCCTTGAAAATCTCAGACAGACCTGGCTACCTGAAGTGGATGGTGGACTATTTTCTGCTTTTTGCTAAATTTCTCTCCAGCACATGTGGGTTCAAGGGTGGATTCTGGAATCTACATCTGCCATGTCTTGATGCTCTTTTTGTCCCGTTTCCAGAGTTTGATCACAGTCTCTCCTTTTAAAACCAGTCTTCTTCCTATTGGCTCTGGCAGGGGCTGGGAGGAGGGAGTTGGGGCACAGTTCACTATCTGATATGTCCAGCCCCCTCTTGCTGAAAAAGTGAAGATAGAAGTGTGTGCGTGTGCATGCATGTGCGTGGCTGTGAATGCATGTGCCCTCCCACATCCTTCACACAAGCCCTCCTTGAACCTGTGGTCTTGGACCCCTGTCTCTTATTGCTGTAACAACTACTTCTGTGAGGACATGGGGACTAGATAATGAGTATGGGTGAGGGAGGGTGGGGACATGTTATAGTCTCATTGCATTAGTGATCACAGCACTTTATGACAATGATGAAGAAAGAGAATGTCTTTATCTTCAATTCTCAAAGTAGAAGGACAGGATGAGACACAGGCAGGAACAAGGGCAGGGTGATTCCTGAAGTTCTGCCTGGTGTGAACTGCTCTGCTCCTAACCGACCTCTTCTTCTGTTCCCCTTAGGAGACCAGAGAAGCTTGGAGAAACTCAGAAGCAGGAAATCCCTCCTTTAACAACTTTGATGTATCCTTGACATCCATCTATAGCTTCATCGATGACCTAAGCTACCGAGGGAGCCAGGACCTGACCAGCGTGACCACTCCACTCCACATTCCCCCCTCCTCCAGCATCTCACCACCATGTGGGCATTTCAGCTCGCTGGCCTCCCTAAGGTGTCCTGTGGCAATCCTCCGCATCTTCTCTACATCCTTCCAATTCACATCCTTACTAAATATGACTCCAATTTACTGCTTCCAGAAGAAAATACTAACAATAGTAGTAATCACAGCTTATATTTATTGAGTATTTACTACATGCCACCTTATAAGAATTTTTATTTCATTTAAACCTCATAATGACCCTATAAAATAGATATTATTATGTCCATCTTTCAGATGAAAAAGCTGAGGTGCAGGCAAGTTAAATAACTCTCCCAAGATCATCCAGGTAGGGAGCACGCATGCCAGAGTCTGAGCTCAGTTTGTCTGACTCCAGATCTCACATGCAGAGATGGTCGCCCCAGTTAGCTACCACGTTTTTATCGGTCCTCCACGGTATCCTTTCAACGTTTATATGCTGTTAAGCCCACTTGATATATAAAATTTTTGTTTGTTTCCTTATGTGGGGGTAGGGTTGAAATGCTACCCATGTTTTTGTTACGAGCCATAAAGGACACACAATAAACCACGCATATTTAAAGTGTACATTTTGATATTTTAACATATGTTTATACTCATGAAACCATCACCACAATCAAGATAATAAATATATCTATCACTCCCAAATAGGAACTAGGATTTCTAGAACGGATAAATTAGAGAGTTTTTATCTGCCATTCAAAATGAGTCTTTATTTAACCAAAGTATTTGCATTAGGATCCTTTCAAAATAATGAGCTCTCTTCTAATGCACTAGAATATGCCAGTATTTCCTTTGCAGACATTGCTTTGTAACTCCTCTTTAGTAATTTGGTACTTTACAGGAAGGAGGGACCTGGATGAGAATGGCCCTGTTACAGGCCCCTTTAGTGAGCAATGAGTGCAAGGAGCTCCAAGGGAAGGTCTCGACTGAAGCCAGGAGAACAGTGTAATCCTTTAGTTCATAAATAAAGCAAATTTTATTGTTGTCGATGGCATGTATGAGTCCGATAATTCTAGGTTTTTACCTTTCTTTTCTGATCCTTACATTTAAAAAAAGATTTTATTTATTTATTTTTAGAGAGAGGGTAAGGGAGGGAGAAAATGGAAACATCAATGTATCATTGCTGCTTGTGCGCCCCCTACTGGGGACCTGGCCCATAACCCAGGTATGTGCCCTGACTGGGAATCCAAACGTGGACCCTTTGGTTTGCAGGCTGGCACTCAATCCACTGAGCAACACCAGCCAGGTTATTTTTTAAATTTTTGATTGATGCATCCACTTTCTTCCTCACCCTTTCCCTATTTATCTCTCTGAGTATCTTTTCATCCTCTCTAGCTCTGTATGGATTTCTGCCTCTAAGACACCGGTCTAATGATCGGTCTAGTGATTGATGAAAACTTAAGAGGTGTGAGAAGGCTTTTTTTTTTTTTTAAGATTTTATTTATTTTATTTTCAGACAGAGGGGAAGGGAGGGAGAGAAACATCAGTGTGTGGTTGCCTCTTGCACACCACCCACTGGGGACCTGGCCTGCAACCCAGGCATGTGCCCCGACTAGGGAACCAAACCGGTGAGTCTTCGGTTCGCAGGCCAGCGCTCAATCCACTGAGCTATACCAGTCGTGGCAAAAGCCCTGAGGCCTGGAACTCCAAGAAGGGGAGAAACCAGCTGAAGAGTAAGAGTCTTGAGGTAACCAACGGGGAGAGGCTTTGAGGCAGGAGATAGTCAAGAGTGAGGAAACTCCAGAGGCGCCCCAGGACTAGGACAAGGGACATGGATACAGGACAGAGAGCCTGTTCTAAAATGGGTTGTCCTCGCTTTCTGAAAAAGCACTGAATCATGATGAATCATGTCTGCACCTGCACAGAAAATGCTCATGACCCCTGCTTCATTTTAATGACATTAATTAGCATTGTGGGGCTCCTCCCCCAGTGGGCAATCGAGGAAAATCATGGGAGACCGCATGCGCAGTAGCTTAAAGGTACTATAACTGGTTGTACGTGCACAATATAAGCTCGCCCAAACTAGCCAGGAAGCATCCACCCTGCAAGAATAGAATCCCTCTGGCCACCAAGGGTCAATCTCTGCTCAGAGGTGACCCGCTCACATATTCTGTGGAGGGTACTATCACTTAATAAGTATGCTCTCTCTCTCTTTCTGCTATAAACTCTGTGTGTTCGGTTCAATTCATTGTTCATGATCACCAAGAACCTGGTTACCTGTGCCCACCTGCAACAGCTTCAGGCCTAACTTTTCAGGTTTTCAACTTCAGAGTTGTCTCATTTTATTTCCAGCAACTCTCAGCGCTAAGAAAAGCATCTGGGACCTGGTCAGGTAGCTCAGTTGGTTAGAGCGTTGCCCTCATATGCCAAAGTTGTGGGTTTAGTCTGTGGTCAGGGCACATACAAGAATCAACCAATGAATACATAAATAAATAGAACAACAAATCCATGTTTCTCTCTTTGTCTCTCCCTTTCTATCTTTAAAAATATATAAATAAATAAAGCATTTGGGCTGGGCCCAGTTGCTCAGTTGGTTAGAGCATTGTCCCAATACACCAAGGTTGCAGGGTCAATTCCCAGTCAGGGCACTTTTAAGAATCAATAAGTAAGTAGGACAACAAATCAATGTTTCTCTCTCTCTTTCTTTGTCTCTCTCTCTAAAAAAAATTAAAAATTAAAAAAAGGAATTATAAGTAGATGGAACAACAAATCGATGTGTCTCCCTTCTCTCTCTCTAAAATCAATAAATAAAAAATAGGTAAAGCAAAGCATTTGTGCTTCTAATAGTAGCAAACAAGACAGGAACAAAAATGACCAGAGTGAATTTAGTCATTTTTAAGATTGTGATTGCTCCTAAGAGCAAGTAAAGGAGAAATGGGGCTCTTACCCTGCAGAGCCTCCCTCATCCTTCCCCCTTCCCCACATACAAACTCATAATTCAGAAGTAATCTTAGAGATCAGGAAATATAACTGTGTTAGACTAGGTTCCCTAGGCGCTGACTCTGAGGTGGAGGTTCTTGGCAAGTAATTTATGGAGAGAATGTTCTTGGGAGGAGAAAGGGGAGTAAGGGCAGTGAGATAGGGCAGGATGTGGCCTCAGTTAGAATCTGCCTCGGTCTGATCCCAGGGAGTTCTGCAGCATGAGTTATACCTCAAAATTGGTCACACCTTTGAGGCAAAGCGTTGGCCTTTTGTAAGCCCCTGTCAGGCAATTGTTGTGGGCTGTCCAAGGTTGGGGCAGCATAAATTCTCTAGCAAGGCAGCCCCCTTGTTGACTGAGGGCAGTTTTCTGGTGAAGGGGCTCTTTGCGAGCTGCTAGCAATCAACTCTACAGCAATGGAGAATAGGGTATGGCCTAGCAAAGGGAATCTGGGCAGGGCATCACTGAGATTTGCTGTATTTCACAGTATGTGTTTAATTTTTGAAAATGTCCCCTGTATGCTTGAAAAGTGTATTACAGTAAAATGAATAAAAATAAACATACAAATGGGGAGAAAGGACAGTTCTTCCTTATAGAACTGCACCTAACAAACATAGAAGGAATGAGGAAAATAGAAAATCACTATTAAAATACCAGAATCATATTGTTGCAGCAAGAGCCAAAAATTAAATTTATTAATTACATAGGTAAAAATAATAATTTTTCAGAGTGAAATCCAGTAAACACCACACCCTTTTAACTAAGTGATCAAGGTAAACATTACTAATAACAAGACATATTGACATTTGTATCCTGGTATGATGTGCTGAGGAGGTACATCTTTTGTGACATGTTTGTCAAAATGCATAACCTCCATCTAAGAATAAGGAAACAACAGAAAAACCCACACTGAGGGACATTGTACAAACTGATTGATCTGTACTCTTCAAAGGTGCCAAGGCACTGGAAGGCTTTAGAAAGACTGAGGAACTGTCACATATTAGAGAAAAAGGAGACATGACAATTAGATGCAATGTGGTATTCTGGATTGGATCCTGGAGCAGAAAAAGTGGAAAAATGGTAAAATTCAAATAAAGCCTGTAGTTTAGCTAATATTGTCATGCCAATATTAATTAGTTTTGATAACTGTGCTATGGTTACGCAAGACATTAAGAATAGGAGAAGCTGGATGAGGAGTACATGGTAACTATCTGTACTATTTTTGCAACTTTTCTGTAAGTCAAAAATTATTTCAACACAAAACATTAAATAAATAAATACTCATTAAAAAAATTATAGTAACCACTGCTCAGATCTAGAAATAGAACGTTATCGCCCTGGCCAGGTGGTTCAGTTGGTTGATGCAGCGTCCTGAACACCAAAAGATTGTGGGTTTGATTCCCAGGACTCCTTCCTAATAACAACTTCTTACTTCTTCACACAGAGGTAACCACTATGGTGACTTCTCTTTGCTTTGCATTATGGATTTACTTCTAGACAACCATCCTTAAAAAGTAAAGTTTAATTTTGTCTGTTTTAGAATTTTATGGATGTGAAGTCATATAGCATATATTTGTTTATGTCTCCCTGTTTGCTTTGTGGGTTTATTTCATTAAAATTATTTATTGTAAAATAGACAACATAAAATTTACCTTTTTAACCATTTTTAAGTGCACAGCACGGTGGTATTAAATACATTCACCTTGTTGTACAACCATCACTACCATCCATCTCCAGAAAGTTTTCATCTTGTAAAATTGAAACCCTGCACCCATTGGACAATAACTCTCCAATTTCCCCTTTTCCCAGTTCCTGGAAGCCACCATTGTACTTCCATCTTCATGATTTTTGACTACTCCAAGTACCTCTATAATCACTCAGTATTTGTTTATTTTGTGTGAGTGACTGGCTTATTTCACTTAGAATAATGTCTTCAAGGTTCATCCATGTCATGGCACGTGTCAGAATTTCCTTCCTTTTAAAGGCTGAATACTATTCCATGGTATGTATATACCAAATTTATTTATCATTCATCCATCAGCGAACACTTGGGTTTCTTCCACATTTTAGCCATTATGAATAATGCTGCTATAAACTTGAGTGTACAAATATCTCTTTAAGACCCTGCTTTCAATTCTTTGGGGTACATACACAGAGGTGGAATTGGTGGATCAAATGATAATTCTCTTTTTTAATTTTTAAAGGAACTACCACCACACTGTTTTCCACAGCAGGTGTACCATTTTCACATTCCCATCAACATGCACATAATTCCAATTTCTTCATATCTTTGCCAACATTTGTTTTCTGTTTGTTTGTTTTTTAAACTAGTTGTCCTAATGAGTGTGAGGTAGTATCTCATTTGTAAGTTTGTTTTGTTTTGGTTTTGTTTCTGAACAGGTTTTATTACACAGAGGGGTTGGGGCTCAGCCCTTCTGGGCTGCTGCCCTCCTCATAGCTGCAAGGACATTGCTCGGCTCCTCTCTCTTCCTTTTGGCGTGTATGGGTGCACGCATCCTTTTCTTGATTAATTTCAGGGCCCTCTTGTCTTTAGAGACCTGGAGCAGCTCCACGGTGTGCTGTTCGTAGGGAGCAAAGCCACACACCTCTCGGACCATGTCCCGCACAAACTTGGTGTGCTTGGTGAGGCATCCGCGGCGGCAGCTGTGCCTCAGCCTGCTCACATTCTTTGTTGCATCGTGGTCCTTGTTGAAGGCCCACAGCCATGGGGTGGCGGAGAGCCATGACTGCTGTTCCTCAGTGGCTGCCATGATGGAAGATCATTTGTAACTTTGATTTGCAATTCCCTAATAATTAGTTCTTTTCATGTGCTTATTGGGCATTTGTATATCTTTATTTTTAAAATTTTTTTACTTTTTTCCCATTACCATTTAGTCCTTTTACACCTCCCTACCCACGCCCTCAATCACCACATTGTTGTCCATGTCCATGAATCCTTTTTTCTTCTTGCTCAATCCCTCCACCCCCTAACTTCCCCTGCCAATACCTGTCATTCTGTTCTCTCTCTCTGAGCCTTTCTCTATTTTGCTTGCTAGTTCAGTTTCTTCATTAGATCCCACATGTAAGTGAAATCATATGGTATTTGTATTTCTCTGACTGGCTTATTTCACTTAGAATAATGTTCTCCAGGTCCATCCATATTGCTGCAAAGGGTAAAATTTTCTTCTTTTTATGGCTGAGTAGTATTCCATTGTGTAAATGTCCCCCAGTTGTCTTATCCACTCATCTTGTATATCTTCATTTTTTAATTTTTTATTTATTGATGTGAGAAAGAAAAAGACATCAATTTGCTCTTCCACCTATTGATGCATTCATTCATTGATACTTGTATTTACCCTGACCAGGGATCAAACCCACAACCTTGGCACATCAGGATGACACCTAACCAGCTGAGCTACCCAGCCAAGGCATTTTGTATACTATCTTCTTTGGAGAAATGTCTGTTCAAGTCCTTTGCCCATTTTTCAATCAGGTTGTACCTTTTACTGCTGGTGTTGAGTTCTAAGAGTTCTCTATATATTCTGGATATTGACCACCCAGCAGGTATATGCACATGATCTGCTTTGGGGTTTTTTTCATTTATTTTTTATTTTCTCTCTTTCCATCCTTTTGCATTCTTTGGGTTTATTTTGCTGTTCTTTTTTCTTAACTTCTTGAGACGGTTGCTTAACTCATTGATTTCCAACCTTTCTTTGTTTCTAATATATGCACTTAAGGCTATAAATTTTCTTCTATGCACTGTTTTAACTGCATTTCACTAGTTCTGATAGGTAATTTTTTGTTATTGTTTAGTTAAAAAATATAGCTCACATTATTATTTCTTTTTTGATCCATGGTTTACTTACTAGTATATCTTATTTCCAAAAATCTTTTTGAGTTCTAGAAAACTGCATTATGATTAGAGATCATGCTTTGTATTATTTCTGTCCTTTAAAAGTCATAGAAGCCCTGGTTGGTGTGGCTCAGCGGACTGAGTGCCAGCCTAAGAACCAAAGGGTCGCTGGTTCAGTTTTCAGTCAGGGCACGTGCCTGGGTTGCGGGCCCAGTCTCCAGTAGGGGGCACACGGGAGACAACCACGCATTGATATTTCCCTCTCTTTCTCTGTCCTTTCCCATCTCTACAAATATGTAAATAAAATCTTTTTTTAAAAAGTCATAGAAAATTGTATTTCCCAGTATATATTTAATTTTTGTAAATGTTCCAGGTATACTTGAAAAAAAATTTTATTGGATAAAACATTATTACACATTGTATTTCATTGAACCTAAGATGCATCCTATATTTCTTTGCTAAGGCTGCCTTATCAAAGTACCACAAGCCACATGGCTTAAACAAGAGAAATTTGTTGTCTCACAGTTTTGTAGATTAGAAATCCGAGTTTAAGGTGTTGGCGAGTTTGGTTCCCTATGAGTGCTAAAGGAAGAATATGTCTCATGCTTCTCCCCTAGCATCTGGTAGTTTGTTGGTAAGCTTTGGTGTTGTCTTGTACAAGAATCACCCCAGTCTCTGCCTTCATCTTCATATGACATTCTCCCTGTCAGCCTGTCTGTCTCCAAATTGTCCCTCTTTATGAGGGCACCAATTTAATTGAGATAAGAGCCTACCCTGCTCCAGTATGACCTCATCTTAACTAATCTGCAACAACCATCTTTCCAAATAAAGTCACATTCTGAGGTTTGGATGTTCGGACTTTCAATATATGAAATGTTAAAGGAACATGAGTCAACCCATAACATGCTTTATTTACCACCAAAAAGTTTTAAATGCTGCCAAGCAAACTATGACTCGATTCCAGGATGCCAACAGCTATTGAAAAATTCTCCTTACAGAAATGTTGAAATGTGAAAAAATCTGTACTTTGAATTAATGATATGTGTTAATCTCTATTGATATTTCATTCTTGCCTAGTCTGTCAATTACAGAGAGATATATTCAAATCTATGATTGAGGGTTTTTCCAATTCTCTTTGAACTACTCTCTACTTTTTTCTTTTTATATATTGAGGCCATGTTATTAGATGCATAAATACTTAGGATTATAACATTTTCCTGATGAATGTTACTTTTTGTCATCATGAATGAACCCTCTTTATCTCTTAGTGTTGATTTTTTTTTGCCTGAAATTCTATTTGGTCTATTATTTGTTTAGCTATCCTAGTTTTCTTCTGGTTTGTGTTCATACAGTTTATCTTTTTCAAGACTTTTACTTTAATATTTCTGTTTTCTTATGTTCTATAAATGTCTTATGGGCAGCATATAGTTAGGTTGTTGCCCTCACCCTGAGCTCAACCTATGAGAATTCAGAATGTTTCATTTAAAAGGGAGTGGTTAATTAAAACCAGCCCCTTGGGATACTTTCCTAAAATTCTTCAAAGGTTCACAAACCCCAGACAAGCAGCATCTGGCCTCAGTGTGCCTCGTACCTCTTGCTGAGTGGCCCCAGGCCCAGAAGTAGTGGAAGTCAGCCTCGGTTTGCAGCTTGGCCTCTCCCAGGCACCTCCAAGCCTAACACAAGTAGCAGCAATCTTCAGATCGCTCTGTAGCTCATGCCAGGTGGCCCTGGGCAGGATACAGCTGACCCTAGGCTGCACCTCCTGGGAGGTCCCAGAGCCAGTGCATTCAGTGGACATCTTCAGACCATGCAGGAGAACCACCCAAGCACCTCCACGAGCAACACACTCAAGGGGTAGACTTGGCCAGCAACAGAGCCCGCTGAAGCAAGTCCTGCTCTGTGGGGTCAGCTCCTGCACAGCAGTGCCTACGCTGCAGTCATGGTCAGTTCTCATTGCCAATCGGCCAAGGGTAAATTCCTCCCATTGATGTGCCAACAGGAAAGAAGTCTCAACTACAATAGGAGAGTGCACACAGCCTACATGCAGGGTGCACCTGGAGCACCCGGCTCGGGTGACCAGGGAGGCTGTGTCACTGGGCCCTACAGGATACCTACTGCTTAAGGCCACTCTACCAATACTGGGAGACATAGTAGCTCTACCTAATACATAGAAATAAATACAAGGAGGCAGCCAAAATGAGGAGATGAAGAAACATGGCCCAAATGAAAGACCAGAAATCTCCAGAAAAAGAACGAAATGAAATGGAGCCAAGCAAACTAAGAAATACAAAGTTCAAAACAATGGTAATAAGGATGCTCAAAGAACTTAGTGAGAACTTCAGCAACATAAAAAAGGACATAAAAACCATAAGAAAGAACCAGTCATAAATGAAGAATACAGCCCTGGCTGGTGTGGCTCAGTGGATCGAGTGCTGGCCTGTGAACCAAAGGGTCACTGGTTCAATTCCCAGCCAGGGCACATGCCTGGGTTGCAGTCCAGATCCCCAGTGGGGTTGGGGGGCGCTCAAGAGGCAACCACACATTAATGTTTCTCTCCCTCTCTTTCTCCCTCCTTTCCCCTCTATAAAATTAAATAAACAAAAATCTTTTAAAAAATGAAGAATATGATAACTGAAATGAGGAATACATTAGAGGGAATCAACAGTAGATTAGATGAAGCAGAAAACTGAATCAGCAGTTTGGAAGATAAGATACCAGAAAACACCCAATCAGAATAGCAAAAAGGAAAAGAATTTTTAAAAATGAGGATAACTTAAGGGGTTTCTGGGACAGCATCAAGTGCACCAACATTCACATTATTGGGGTACCAGAAGCGGAAGAAAGAGAGAGCAAGGAATTGAAAGCTTATTGGAAGAAATAATGATAGAAAACTTCTCTAAGTTGGCAAAGGAAATAGACACACAAGTCCAAAAAGTGCAGCATTTTAAGCAAGATGAACCCAAAGAATCCCACACCAAGACACATCGAAATACCAAAGGTTAAAGACAAAGAGAATCTTAAAAGCAGCTAGAGAAAAGCAGTTAGTTACCTACAAGGAAACTCTGGTAAGACTGTCAGCTGATTTCTCAACAGAAGCTTCATAGGACACGAGGGACTGGCAAGAAATATTCAAAGTGATAAAAAGCAAGGATCTACAACCATGATTACTCTACTCAATTCCAAAACTATCATTTGGAATTGAAGGTCAGATAAGAGCTTCCCAGACAAGAAAAAGCTAAAGGAGTTTATCACCACCAAAGCAGTATTACAAGAAATGTTAAAGGGTTTTCTAGAAGAAGGAGGAGGAGGGAGAGGAGAAAGGGTTGAAGGAGGAGGAGCAGGAAGAGAGGAGGAGAAGAAGGGATTAAATATGAAAAATAAAATAGCAATAAATACATATCTATTAACAATTACTTTAAATGCAAATGGATTAAATGCTCCAATTAAAAGACATGGGGTGGCTGAATGGAGAAAAAAACAAGACTCTTACATATGCTGTCTACAAGAGACTCACTTCAAATCAAAAGGCACACAGAGACTAAAAGTAAAGTGATAGAAAAATATATTACATGCAAATGGAAATGAAAAAAATAAGAAAGCTGGGGTAGATATATATATTTATCAGACAAAATAGACTAAAACAAAGGCTATAATGAGACAAAGAATAATTCAGCAATTCCACTCTGGGCATTTAACTGAAGAAATCCAAAACACTAAATTGAAAAGACATATGTATCCATATGTTCATTGCAGCATTATTTACAATAGCCAATCCAAGGAAGCAATCTAAGCATCCATCAACAGATGAATGAATAAAGAAATGGTACATATATACAATGGAATATGACTCAGCCATAAAAAAAAAGAAATGAAACCTTGACATCTGCAACAACACTGATGAACCTAGGGTGTTGTCCTGAGTGAAATAAGTCAGAGAAAGACAAGTGCCATATGCTTTCACTTATATGTGGAATCCAAGAAGCAAAATAAACAAGCAGAAGAGGAACAGATTCATAGATATAGAGAACATTTTGATGGTTGCCAGATGGGAGGGGGTTGGGGGTTGGGTGAAAAAGGTGAAAGGGTTAAGCAGTACAAATTCATTGTTACAGAATAGTCATGGGGATGTAAAATACAGCATAGGGAATATGGTCAATAGCACTGTAATAACTATGTATGTTATCAGATGGGTGCTAGATTTATTGGGGTATTCAGTTCATAAGTTATATAAATGTCTAATCACTATATTGTGCACTTGAAACTAATATAATATTGTTTATCAACTGCAACTGAGAAATAAAAATGATAAGGAAAACAAACCAAAAACAAACCCCAGCCCCATGGAATGCCTCTCTGGGACACCAGCTTCTCTTCTAGGCAGAGTAATATCCCTACTTCTCCATCGCTGTGCAGACAGGGTTATGACCCGGGTTGTGGTGCTACCTCCTCCCCACCTGACTACTGGCCTGGAAACCATCCACCACAGGCCCTGTGAGTGCTGCTCCCAGCCCTCACTGCTCAGCCTCTGGCCTCTGCTCAGTCTCAGGGCAGGCTCAACACCCGCACGTCCTTTCAGAGGAGAAAACTAGTGGACCCTGGGCATCCTGGGATTGGCCTAGGGGGTCCCCAGTGGATGTGCTGAGGGACCCAAGGCTGGGGTATAGACTGCGCTGTCCTGCAGGCTCGCATCGTGGCCTCCATGCGCAGGATGTTCAGGGCCTTGTAGTTATATTTTTATTTTATTGCCCCAACCTGGCAATTTTTGACTTGTAATTGAAGCTTTTACATTTATACTTAATAAAATTACACATATATTAGGGTTTAAATCTGCCACATTATGTGAAATTTCTATTTGTTCTGTCTATTCAATTTTCATTATTTTGTCTGAAATAAATTTTTTATTTTGAACAATTTTAGATACACAGAAAAATTGTGGAGATAGTAAAGAGAGTTCCCATGTATCCCACATCCACTCTCTCTTATTGTTAACCTCTTAACACTAGTATAGTACATTTGATATGACTAATAAACCAATACTGGTACGTTATTATTTGCTGAAGTCCATACATTATCCAGATTTCTTTAGTTTTTACTCAATACCCTTTTTGTTTCCTTTATCCCATCCAGGATGCTACATTACATTTAGTTGTAATGTCTCCTTAGGTTCCACTTGACTGTGACAGTTTTCAGACTTTCCTTGTCTTTTTTTAAAAGTTTTTATTTATTTACTTTTAGAAAGAGGGGAAAGGCAGAAAGAAAGAGAGGGGGAGAAACATTTGTTACCTCTTACGTGCCCCACACCGGCAATGTGGCCCAGAACCCTGACCAGGAATCAAACTGACAACCTACTGGTTTGCAGGAGGACCCCAACCCACTGAGCCACACTGGTCAGGGTGACACTTTCCTTGTTTTTGATGACCTTGACAGTTTTGAGGAATACTGGTTAGGCATTTTGTGGACTGTCCCTCAGCTGAGATTTGTCTGGTGTTTTCTCATGATTAGACTGGGGTAAAGCATTTTAAAAAGAAAAGTGAACAGAGGTAAAATGCCATTTTCATCACATCATCTCGAGAGTACATACTATCAACATGACTTATCTTTGACCTTGACCACCTGGCTGAGGTAGTGTCCACTCTAAAGTCACTCCTGCCCCTCCTTGGCACACTCTACACTTGGGAAGACATGTGTAGCCCACACTTGAGAATAGGGAGTTATGCTCCACCCTCTTGAGGACAGAATATTTACATTGGTCTTTTGGAAATTTTCTGCACAAATTTGTCTCTTGTCACCCATTTATATATTCAATTATTTATTTATATCAGTACAGATTAACGGGTATTTATTTTATACTTTGTGTTATAACCCTATACCATAATACTTTATTTTGTTGTTCAAATTGTCCAATCTTTGGCTATTGGGAGCTCCTTCAGTAACTCCTCTGTCCCTTTGAGATGTCCCCATCATTGTAATTTTTTTTATCCTCTCCCGCAGATATTTTTTCATCGCTTTTAGAGAGAGAGGAAGGGAGATAAGAGAAAAGAGAGAAAAACATCAACTCAAGAGAGAAGCATTGATTAGTTGCCTCCGGGACATACCTAGAACCAGGCACTGGGGATCAAACATGCAACCTTTAAGTTACAGGATGACACTCCAACCAACTGAGCCACACTGGCCAGGGCTGCAAATTTTTTTTTTTTAATCACTTCCTTCCTTTCTGGCACTACAAGATGTTCCAGCCATATCTTGTATATTTCCTGCCCCAGTCCTAAAACCAGCCATTTTTTGAAGGAGCCCTGGTTCCTTTTATCGAAGAATGACATTAGAAACCAAGATCTGAGTAGCAGGTGTGCTTACTGCCACTAGATGTCATTACACCTAGGCTCTTTGAGCTGACAGAGCAAGCAAATATGTGTGTGTACTAACCCATATCTATAAATATTCCTATTTGTAAATATCTGCATCTGTATTAAACTGAACATGAGTTCATTACCATGTTTCTACCTCCAACCTATTACTAAATAGATCATTCTAGCTTCATCCCTTTGTTTACCTGTAAACTCCTACTCCAACAGCGAGAAACCTGGCTCTCACCATCTATGTAACTGTTCAGTTCTAGTGTACATGTATAGTGGTATCACAGTTCTTAACAGTATGCCCATGGGACATGCATCAACTAGGCACATGATCAACTGTATCAAATAGAGTACGGTGTTTGTGTACAGCTCCTTTTGTCCTTAGTCTTACAGTTTCCACTAATTTCCAAGTTACTTCGGTCAGAGAGGTTACTTCATACATACGTATTAGATTCTCTGGCTACCTTCTTCATTTCACCCTGGGATCTGCTGACTTCCTAAATGATGTCTATGTTTTTAGTTTGCATACATTAAGTTTTACTCTTTGTATTGTAAAGTTCTATGGGTTTTGGCAAATGCAGTGTCATACACACCATTACAGTGTCATACAAAATGGTTTTACCATCCTAAAAAAAATCCAGTACTTCTTGACATTTTGGTTTTTTTTTGCATGTAATAATTTTTTTTTTAATTTACTGTATTTTGACATATTGTTTTCTTGTCTTGTTTTTGTTTTAAATATTTTATTTATTTTTTAGAGAGAAGCGAAGGGAGAGAGGGAGAGAAACATCAGATCAATTGCCCGTAACTGGGGACCAGACCTGCAGCCCAGGCGTGTGCCCTGACTGGGAGCTGAACTGGTGACCCTTCGGTTCGCAGGCCAGTGCTAAACCCACTGAGCCACACCAATTGGGGTTTGTCTTGTTTTTTAATAAGTATTATTTTATTCCCCCCTTTGATTAGTTAGGTAGTTATATATTGTTTTTCTATCCAGGGGCTTAGCAAAACTTACTTTAAAAAAATTTTTTTTTAATTTATTTTTAGAGAGGGGGGAAAGGGAGAGAGAACCATCAATATGCTGCTGCCTCTCATGTGAGCCCCACTGGGGATCCAGCCTGCAACCCAGGCATGTATCCTGACTGAGAACTGAACCAGCGAACTTTTGGTTCACAGGCTGGCACTCAATCCACTGCGCCACACCAGCCAGTGCTTAGCAAAATTTCCATCTTGCCTTACCATCTAATATCAACTGACATTTGCTTTCTACCAGCACAACACACAGACTTTAGTGCTCTAACTCAATTTACCAGTCTGACTCCTGTGCTGTTGTATCACATATTTTAATTCCCTGTTTATATATTTTAAAAACCATGACATTGTCATTTTTGTTTCCCAATGTTTATTTAGATTTACACACGTATTTGTCACTTTCATTATCCTTCTTTCCTTTTCCTCCCCTTTTTTATGACTGAAGATTCTCTTTAGAATTTCCCTTAATGTGAGTACACTGATGGTGGCCTCAGTTTTTGTTTGTTTGAAAATATCTTTGCCTTCAATTTTTAAAAAGATTTTATGTATGTATGTATGTTTGGGGGGGGGGGGGAGAAAGAGAGCAGGAAAAACATTGATGAAAGAGAAGCATCAACTGGTTGCCTCTGGTACCCACCCTGACCAGGGACTGAACCCACAACCCAGGCATGTGTCCTAATCATGAATTGAACCTGCGACCTTTTGCTTTGAAATGCGATACCCAACCAACTGAGCCGCACTGGCCAGGCTTTGTATTCTAGATTGCAGTAATCTCCTTTAAGCATAGGGAGGATGGCATTCTACTCTTCTGGCTTCCAGTTTTGCTGTTGAGTTTTAAGCAGTTAAACTTCTCTGAACATAAGCTATCTTTATTCTCTAGTTGCTTTAAAACATTTTCTCTTTGCTTTTGCCTTTTTGCAGAGTGCAAGTTTATTTTAATTCATTGGATTTCTTGAATCTGTGAATTGATGGTTTTCATCAAGTCTAGATAATCCTGGCATTATTTCTTCAGATTGCTTCTTCCCCTTTCTTCTCTCCTAGGATTCCAATTAAATACGTTAGTTCAACTTACTTTGTCTCTTCAGGATTTTCCATCCTCTTTTTCCAGGTTTCATTCTGTAGTTTTTCTGACCTGTTTCTATAGTTCACCAATTCTTTCCTCAGCTGTGTTCAATCTGCTATTAAACTTGTCTATTGAGATCTTATTTCATTTCTTATATTTAAAAAATTTTATTTTAGAGAGAAAATGAGGGAGAGCGAAAGAGAGACAGAGAGATTTACTGAACCACTTTTTGTGCATTCACTGATTACTTCTGGTATGTGCCTGGCCAGAGAGGGAACCTGCAACTTTGGCATATCGGGTCAATGCTCTAACCAACTGAGCCACCTGGCCAGGGCCGTTTATTATATTTTCCTAGCTAAAATTTCTATTTGGTCCTTTTCCAATTGTGCTGTGTCCATTTTTGTAGTTTCAGGTCTCTGCTGAAATTTCCAAGCTTGGCTTTTATTTTCCTGAAATACTAAGCACAGTTTTCATTTGTATATAAATTGCTGTGGGTCTGTTTATTGTCTGTCATTTCTGTTTAGTTTCACTTATCTTACCTCATCTCCTTAACTGCTTAATTTTTATTGCGGTTGATGTTATATTTGAAAAAATTATTTTTATTATATTTTTGAGGTCTAGGTTGATGTTATGTTTCTTGAAATTTCCGCTTGACTTTACCAAGCATCTGGATATGCTAGCAATCTGGGATCATCTTATTTCTATACCTTAGCCTTGAGAATTTCTGGACCACCCAGAATAATGTGAGGCAAGGCTGCAGAATATGAGGACTGGCTTACTTCCAATTCAACCTTAGGGGTCCTAGTCCTAATGCTAAATCTTTACCAGTCATCTTGTCTCTAGTCGTCTCCAGATTCCAACTTCTTGTCCCTCTAGCTCCCAATCCTTCAAAGCCCTGAAATCCTCTCAGCAACCTTTTCTCAAGTGGCAAAAGCCCCCAGGTCAAAAGCAGCCTTTAGGGTCATTTTTCCTCTCTGATTCCCAGCCAATCTTCTTGGTCCTTTGATGCT
Source organism: Mormoops blainvillei (assembly GCA_004026545.1). Lineage (NCBI taxonomy): Eukaryota > Metazoa > Chordata > Mammalia > Chiroptera > Mormoopidae > Mormoops > Mormoops blainvillei. The sequence goes on from PVJD01000855.1 coordinate 51,996, forward strand.
TTTCAGATTTTTAAAATATATATTGCACCCAACTTTTAAAATCTCTAGTGAGAACGTTGGTCTGAAACTTCCAGACTACATGTTCAGAAGTGGAACCTCCCACTATGGGAGGCTCATATATCACAGAACTCTGGACCATAACCTCACTATACAATAAAACCTCGAAGACATGAAGAGTTAAGTTCACACAATTAGTGGTAGAGCCAGATCTAGCCTCAGAGTTCAAGGCTAAGAGCTACTAAGCTCCACCTGCATACTATCTGGATGCAAAGGTTTGTTTTGTTTTGACCTTTTGACCTGCCGTAAGGAGAGAGCAGTCCTGCCAAAAGATCAGAGGATGAAGTAATGACCTAACCATCTTCCCAATGCCTTCATATATTCCTCCCCAGGCTGAACAGTGGGGGCAAGGACTCTGATATTCTACGGCCTAGAGATGGGGAATGGAAGAACATAATCCCTCTAATTCCTAAATCATGAATTATAGATATCCCCATGACCAGTTATCCATTAACCTTCAATTTCTTAACATCTGTGGTAACTGAACCCAACTTCAAATTCCTCTAGATCCACTTTATAAACACCCTCTAAAACCAAGAAGTTGTCTTCAGCTAGCCTCCTCCCCAGAAAACAAACACCAAGACACACTCACAACAAAGACCACACCATTTATTTACAAAGGCCAATGTGGGGCCTGAGGGAAGGATGGAGGGAAGCCCGCAGACATCCTTTCTGGGTTGCTTAGGACCCTTTCCTACTTGGAGAAAATTCTGTTTCTCACGCCTCCAAATTCTCAGCCATGAGTCCTCCAAGCAGCCGGGCTAAGGAGCAGAGAAGGGAGGTGATGTGAGCCTTTTCCGTGCTCCAATTGAGTAATGTCCAATTCCAGATCGAAGGCAGCACCGCCACCCTCTCCTTTCCTTCCTCAAACAGAACTTTCTGGCCTGGAAGGAAATGGTGAAGAACTCAAAGGGCAGGAGCTAGGAAGCCAAAGGCCAGGGGCTCTGGAGGGAAAGACCCCTCTACCATTCCCTGAAAGCGGTAAGGAGAGGGTTGTAAGGCTGCTGGTCACAGCCCTGGCAGCTTCAGAAGGGGTATCTACACTACCCTTGGGTTACCCAGCACCCAGAGGCCTAAGTGACCTACGTCCCCGGACTGTATGTATTCCTGCCCTAGACTAGCCTTTTTGCCTACTTCTCTGGTGGCAGGAGCTCTGAACCAGAAATCAACAAGGAATCCACCCTTCCACTCAACCCACGTGCGCCCACCCACACACACAGCCACTGCTGAGACAGACCCCAAACCACTTCACGTCGTTTGAGCTGGGCTCAAATCAACGGTACCTGGGGACACAGGCAGTCCTGGGTTCATAGAAATGTGTGTGTGAGTAAGTACATAAGCAGGTGTGTTTGAGGAAATGGAGCCAATATGGCCCCTTGTGAGCCATAATGCTTAGCTTCATTGAGCCTCCTTCACTCAAGTTCCATTAGCATCTCTAAGTCTCCTCTGCTAGGCCTGAGCCTGGACTCTCCTGACTAAAAGAGCTATTAATGCTCCACTTCCTAACTGTCCATTCCAACTCCCAAGCCTTTTACTCAGGCTTTTTTGCCCATTCCCTTCCTCCAGAAATCTCATGCCCTCCTCCTCTGCACCAATCTCCTTTGGGCTGGTCCAGGGCTTGTTAATTACTTGTTCAGGGGGCTGTGTCTTATCTCCTCCTTGAGACAGGGAGAAGAGGCATCTTTCTCCCCCTGGAAGTCCTAACAAGCCCCATTAAAAAGTGCTGGATGAAGTGACCAGACTAGGGGGTGAGGTGGAAAATCCCAGCCTGCTTCACCTGCCCCCCGCTTCAGAGTATGAAGTTCTACCATTGGTTAGGCTGGAGGTGAGAGGGGATGGGGGAAAGAAAGAAGAGAGTTACCAAAACAAACATAAGACAAGCAAAACCCTAGCAGTACAGATAAAAGACCCTGTTCCAATGAGCCAGAGAGTTGGCTCCTCCTTCAACTCTGTGTAGCCACTGAGAAGTTTGAAGACTGCAAAGGTGGTTGTGGAGCCAATCAACAAAACTGTGAAAACCACTTAAATAGTTCTGCTCAAGCAGGACCAGTAGAGAATATTCGGTAAGAGATGTAGAAGTAGAACCAAAATTCTCAGAAAGAGCTACAGGGTTGGGGTCCACGCCTCTAAAGCCACCCTGCTGTCTGAAGAGGACAGGGAGAAGACAGAAAGGATGACAAGCTGCAGAGGGAAGGAGCTGACAGGAACCAAAGGCTGGCATCCAAGGAAGGGAGAAGCAGGAGGCACGAGCCACAGGATTAGGAGAGCTGAGAGCCCAGGAGTCTCTCAATAGCCGCATTGATGTCCCCGCCTGTGGCAATCAGGGCCTGCAGGTTAGCCTCGCGGTTGATGAAGCCCATGGCGTTGAGCTGCTCTAGCTGCTGCTGGAATCTCACTTCCGGCGTCTGCACCTACAGAGGACAGGCCTTGTGAAGTGGGCAGAGGACCAACTTCAGAAGCTGGGGGTTTACAATGGAGAGGAGACAATCTGTAGGTCTTCTCCAACATCCTGAGTCAATCAATGGAGAGGCAGGGTGGGGCGAGCTACAAATGGGGACCAAGGAACCTGGGCCCCAAGTCACTAAACAACTGTGTAATAATGTCAGGGGTGTCTTTCTCAAAATTTCACAGTAAAAGGCTTCAGTCAGCCTATATTCCTAACTGTTTTCCGTCAACAATCAGGAGATGTTAACGGGTACTCAAAAATGCCAAATGCCCTGTGATCGATAAGATGCATGCCAAACACTACTTCTATACCCACCCCTAGCCATCATCATGTGTACAGCCATATTAAGGGCCCGACAACGACCCCAGGAAAGAAAGAAGCTGTTTAATTTTAACCAACCAACCAACCAACCAACCAACCAACCAACACAGCTATTTACAAAAGAGAAGGCTTTTCATATTTGACACTCCTATAAACATCTCCTGGAAGTGTTCTCCCAAGGGACGTTTAAGAAGCACTAGCCCAGCCCTGGCTGGTGTGGCTCAGTGGACTGACCGCCAGCCTGCGAACCAAAAGGTCGCCAGTTTAATTCCTGGTCAGGGCACATGCCTGGGTTGTGGGCCAGGTATCTAGTTGGGGGCGTGAGAGAAGCAACTGATCGATGTTTCTCTTGCACATCGATGTTTCTCTCCCTCTCTTTCTTAAAGAAAAAAAGGAGAAGCACTAGCCTAAATGATAAACGGAAGACTCTCAGAGCTGAAAGGAGCCCAGCAGTCACAGGACACCTGGCTGTTGGCAGGAAGAAAGAGAAGGAAAGCAACCCCCGAGAGTCACAGAGACCCCCTGCCATGGCACAAAAGCCCCACACAGGGCTCCACGCCATCTACAGAATTTAAGCTGGGCTGAACTTGGTTCAGCTCTTGCACAGAGCTGGGCATACTTACATTTCTGTTGAAAGGTTTTTCCCAAATGAGTCACAAAGGTTAAGGGACTCACCCACTATCCCAAACCCCCCCAAACCCCTAGCCTTGACTTGTAGCCCAGGGCTTTAGTTACCTTACCTCCCATAACCCTCCTCTCAGGTCTGAGATGGAGGGTGCTTTAATTATCAAAAGAATCCCATGATATAGGCAGGAGTGGTAGGTATAGCATAGCAGTTAAAGTGTGAATGCTGGAGCCAGCATGCCATGCTCAGTTTGAATCTTGGCTCCATTACTTACTAGCTTTTGACTGAGCATGCCTCTTAATCTCTCTGGACTTCAGTTTCCCCCTTTTGTAACAGAAAGTATAATAACAGCTTCCTCATAAGGCTGTCGGGAGGACTAAAGTAAATGAGGCACTTAGTACCCAGCACATGGTAAGTGCTATTACTATTCTCATCTCCATTTTACAGCTGTGGAAACTGAATTTAAGGAAGGTCAAGTAGCTTGCATGAGGCTAGAACATGGGAGACCAGGGTCTAAAGCCAGGTCTGGCTGACTCCAAAGCCTGCTTTGCTGTCTCCATTCTACTGTAACCCCTGACACGGCCAGGATGGAAGTGGTGGTCCCAGCACGAGACCCACTGCCCCATGTACCTGTGAGTTTCCACTTCCTGCCAGAAGCTGGATCATCTGCTGCATGAGCTGCTGCTGAGCACTAGAAGCCCCAGTTGGAGAAGTGGCTGGTGGGGCTGGCAAGGAGGTGGGGGCTTCGGGCGCAGGCCCAGAGTTGCTGCCTGCTGAGGGTGCGGGGGTCCGGGGCACCCCGAAGGAGCCAAGGCTGCAAACAAGAGAGACCAAGAGGTGGGAGATGGCCTCTGAGAAAGGGATGGGCAGGTGGGATCTAGAAGGAAAAGCAGTTGAAGGAAACAGGAAAACAGACCTTGAGAGACACAATGGCTGCTCAGAGTGACAGGGGGAGGGGTTGAGGGAAGAAGTAGCCAAAACCTTGCTGCCCACCTGCCCCCAACCCTCACCTGGGTATGAGTCCAGGGGCCTCAGTCTGCAGAGTCTGCAATCCCTGTTGGATCTGCAGCAGCGCCTGCATGGCACGGGGATTGGTGAGGATGGAGAGCGACTCCGGGTTCTGCATCTGGTAGGAAATGAGCAGAGAAAGGCAACGGGAGGTGGCAGGAGACAGGAAGCAGCCTGAACGCCAAGTCTGGGGCCAAGCTCTGCTCCCTCCCTTAAGTTCCACCCCTGGGCTTCAGGGTCCAACCTTTGCCCCTCAACCTCTATCCCTCTAGGCCCCTCACTGACCTGCTGCAGGAAGACCGGGAGCTGCAGGCGGAGCTGCTCCTGAAGCTGGGGGTTCCCCGCGAAGAGCGGCACGTTCACCATCATCTGCCAGGGTCAAGGTAGTAGGGGGAGGCCTGGGCCTACCCACCCTAAGAATTCCCCCACAGCCTCAGTCTCCCTTGGCACCCCTACCACTGCAGGAAATCTGGCCAGCTTTTCCAAGGATCTCAAAGTATCCTGAAGGCCTAAGTGGGACAGTGAGAGGAAATGGAACTATACTCTGGGCAATGATGAGTGTCAGGAGCCAGGCTGCTCAGCCCTGGGTCTGATGATGGCAGAACTAACAGTCCCAAGTACACAGTGCCTACAATGTGCCATGCAAAATTCAAAGCACTTTATATGCATTATCTGATTTAATCCTCACAAGTCTCTGTGGAACTATTGTTATTACCAGTTTACAGATGAGGAAACTAGGAGGTTAAACTACTTGCTTAACTTACAGCTAGGAAGTTGTGAAGATTCAGATACAAACCCAAGCAGTCTGGCTCCAGAGTGTTTTGACCGCAAGGAACTGCCCCCAGTACACTGCCCTGAAACCAGTTCCATACCTGAGCGGCAAAGTCAGGGTTCTGGGCAAGCGTCTGCATCATACTGCGCATGTAGGGGGCAGAGATTACGTTCTGCATCAGCTGGGGGTTCTCTGAGATCTGCTGGAGCAGGGCCTGCATTTCTGGGCTGTTGAACATCCCTAAGGCAAGGGAGGAAAAGCAAAGCAAACAAGAGAAAAGGGGTCCAGATGGAAACCAGATGCATCAGGTCCATCTACCTTACTTTAGATACTGTGTGGTTACAAAACTCAGAAAGGCAACAGTAAAATGGGCACCCAGGTACTGGGGCACGGTCCAAGTCTCTCCTGACTCCTGCTTTGGCCTGGCCCCTTTGCCAACTACTCTGCTAAGAACAAACCAGATGGAAACTGGGTCTGATTCATGCCCCTCTGGACTGTCGCTTCCTCTAGCTCAGATAATGTCGGAATCGGGAAGGATTTGACTAAGGATCACCTAAATCAATGGCTTTCAAACTTGTCTTAGCAGCAAGGACCCTCTCCTCAAACTAAATTTCATGTAAAAACCAAATATGTCAATGGTCTGGTAGGAGCTGGAGCAGGAGGCCTGGAGCCTCTCCTCACTGGTCCTTCCTCATCCTAGCATCCCAGACCCCCAGGACTCAGAAGCACACTTTTAAAACCGTGGGTCAGGTTCAAGTCCCTTATTTTGTAACTAAGGGAACTGAAGCGCATAGAGGGGAAGGGACTTTCCCAATCACAATGTCCCCCAGGGTACAGAAAAACCAGGGCATCTACTAAAGATATGTCCAGGCTCACATACAGCCAGAGTCCAGATAAATGGGGCATCCCCAGGGTCACGCAGTACATAACCTGCACATGAGTGTGTGGTGGCTCTGCACCTCCCTCTTCCCCAGCCTCACATCTGCCTGTCCCCAGGTCTGCCCTGATTCCTCTCCCACACCCCCATCCCCAGCCTGACCCATTTATACTGGATAGCATCACCCCTGAGGAAAGAGCTTCGAAGGTGGGGCCTGGTTTGTCCATGAGCCATTACTTGGGCTGCTCCGGAGCAAGCGACATCAGGGCACGGGCAGGGACAGCCCTCACCCTGAGGGGTGGAGCTACTACCTCAGGCTGCCGAGGCCCCTCTGTGGCTTCTACAGTCTCACCTCTGTCTTTAATATTCTGGAACAGTAGGAACCCCATTCAGTCCTGGGCCAGAGGAACTGCCCTGGTGACCCCACTAAGCTCCTTCCACCCTAGGACATACCTGACCCCAGGCTAGCCGCATTGATCCCAAAGGGGTTCGAGACTGTCGGGTGCACCTGGCTGGTCCCCGATCCTCCGGTGCCCTCCCCACCGGACCCGGGGGCCTGGGAGGTGGGGGGCGAGGGGCTCCAGGGGTTAGGGAGGGGCTCTCGATTCTCAGTCCGCAGAGGCTGGGAAGACGAGCTGTCGGAGTTCCCGGCCAGGGAAGAGAAGGGATTGTTGCCAAACTGGGAGGAGGGAAAGGTTTCGGGTTAAGGACTGAAACAAATTGGGGACAAGGGCTATGCCCTTTCTTTCCTCTTGTCTAGTAGCCTCCCCTTCCCCAAGAAAGGGAGAGAGACCTAAGACCTTAGAAGTCCTCTGCTCAATTTTTAGCCCCACATGGGCAGCTCCTCCCCAGTCCTGCAGGGTGGGATCTGGCTGATGCTAATGACTGGATAACTAAACCCCTCAGATAACTGGGAAATTCCCTTCTGTCCTGGTGGTTCGGAATATCTGGTCACTAGTTTCCTCTGTGTTCCACGATACTTTACACACATCATTCTCGGTGTGCAGAGAGAGAACTGTGTTCCTCAGCTCCTCAGGTGCAGACATCGAACTCACCTTCGCACGCTGTTCCTGACATTCAATGCCGATTTGCCTCTAGCCTCCTCTTTTCCCACCACATGAGCCCAATACTAGCTCCCCAGAGCCCTCTCCCTCACTGCCTCAGTCTGCTAAGTGGGTTCTGCCCCTCCAGGTGTACCACAATGGAACACATCTCTGGCTGAGCACATCCTCCCTAGGTCTTTAATCTCCTCCTTCCCCGCACTCCCCAGCCTACCTCCCTCCCTCTTCAGAGAGGCTGCTTCAGCTAAACAGTCCCCCTCAGTACCAGGCTCCCACTATATCACTCAGGATTACCTCAGGGTCTGAACCCATCATATGATGTGCTGCCCAAGGGAGCACCTGAATCTCCTCCCTCTGGACCCACGAGCACCCAGGAAAGAGCTCTGTCCAAAAGGCGTGCTTGAGGAAGAAGTCCCAGATCCTACTCTCCCTGCTTGGCCTCTTTCCTGAGTTCCTAGGTAGTCCTGACCTAAGCAGGTCTCTGAGAAGCTCAGCCCCTCCCCATTGTGTGATTTCACATCCAGTTACTTTTACTGTTTATTCAAAGTGGGTCATGGGCCCTGGCCAGGTAGCTCAATTGGTGAGAGTGTCATCCCCACATGCCAAGGTTGCAGGTTCAGTCCCCAGTCAGGGCACATACAAGAATCAACAATGAATGCATAAATAAGTGGAACAACAAATTGATGTTTCTCTCTCTCTCTCTCTATTCAATAAATAAATAAATAAATAAATAACAGAGTTGGCCAAGGGGACCAGGGTTGACCAAGGACTGTCCTGCTCTGACCTGTGGTTCCTTCACTTTACCAGGTGCCTGTTTAGGTAACAGGGCTTGCAGGCCAGGGTTTGTGCACCATGGTGTCAGTCTCTGTCCCTGTTTCAGATTTCCTGTTCTGGTACCTTGCCTAGCACACAAGCCCACATAGTTCTGGGCCATCCCTTGTTCTTCGTGCTATACCCTAACGACTGAGTCTCTTTTCCTGAACTTCCTACAGTGATAACAGCTGCCATTTATTGAACATCCACTATGCACTTGCTCCATTTACTGTAACATTTACAATATCCCTCCAATACGCCAGTTCTCAAAGTGTGGTCCTAGGACCCCTGCAAGGTTCAAAATTATTTTTATAATTCTAAGATGTTATTTACTTTTTTCCACTTGCATTTTCTCGTGAGTAACGAATGAAGTTTTCGAAAGGCCACATACCTGACATGTGACACTGTAGCAGACTGAATGCAGAAGCAGATCTGAGAATCCAGCTGTCTTGTAGCCAGACATTAAAGAGATCCACAAAAATGTAAAAAAGGCCACTCTTTCCTCTAAAGTTTTGTTTTGGAAAAGTTATTTTCAAAAGAACGCGCTATTTATGTTAATGTATAATGAAGTTATTGTTATTTTAAAATGAATTAATAAGTATTTTTTAAATTTCTTAGTTTTAATATCAGATATAGTGAATATCAATAGATATAACCCACAAATACAAAAGCTTTTCGGGATCCTAAATAATTTTTAAGGGTATAAAGGGATCCTAAGACCAAAATGACTGAAACCCACTGCTATAACATATTGCCTCCATTTTGAATATGAGGAAGCCAAAGCTGAGAGGTTAGGAAACCGACTTAAAATCATACCACTAGAAAATAGCGGGACAGGTTTGTTGATGCCAAATGCTATGTTCTCTGAGCTAAGCCAGTGGTTCTCACACCTTAGTGTGCATCAGAATTAGCTGACATGCTTATTATAAGCCTCTCTCCACTACTTGATTTTTTTTTAAACTAAGTGAAAGCGTTACTTTGATATACATTTTAAATTAAATACTTAATTAAAATTTAAAATAAACAAATACATCCCTTTAAAAAGTCATAGTTGATCGCCACAAGCAGTTTCTAAAATTTGAAAGAGCAATTCCCCAAATAACCAAGATATTAAAGAATAAGGTGGGGAGTTCACTCCACTAGATGCCGAGATGTAAACGAGACAATGTGGTATCACCACAGGGACAGACAACAGACCAGTGGGACTGAGTAGAGTCAGAAAGACACACACTCATTTGTGGAGGCCTGATGTAGGACAGAAGCAGCATGAACAAGGAATCGAGGCCCACTCAGGGTATGGTATATTTTTCCTTTCCAAAAGTTAAAAATAACGTGAAATCCTAACCCCCACCTGAGCACTGGTTAGGGGGATGTGTTCAGTTTGTGAAAATCCATCAAACTGTACATTTATGTGCACTTTTCTATCACTATATTTTCCTTCAATAAAACATTTTTTAAATATTTAAAAAGTATAAGAAAACTAAATGGTAATGGAAAAAATACAATAAAGATTTTTAAAATGTTTAAAAAGTAAGTTTAAAATTATACAAACAGCATGATACTGTTTCTATAAGGCTGAAAAATATGCAAAACAAAACTATAGGTTATTTATGGATACCTACACAGGTAATAAAAAAATCAAAATGACAAACACCAAATTTAGGGTGGTAGTTAGCTCTGGAGAAGGAAGGGAAGCCATGAGACGGGGGAGGGTAGGTGAAGGCTGTAATTCTATCTGTAATGTCTTATTTGCAAATATTAACAATATTCGTTAACTTGGGGTAGAAAAGAGGTGGCTGGGAGAAGAAAACAGAGGGATCCCTTATGCATAATTTATTGAGCTTATATTCCTTTCCACACTTTTAAAATACCCTTTTGTTTACTTTATGTACATTTGAATTTTGAAACATGTAAATGTATAATGTATTTAACGTAAATTAAACTTAAAAAAAAAAAAAAGAACCAAAAAGGTACTGAAACTGTATATGGTAACACGTTAGGGTAACTTAGATACAACAGAATGCTCTATTTTTATCTATATTTCTGGTATATTTGGAAAGAATTCATAAAGCATTTTTAAAAGTACATATTCTGATTCCAGAGATTGAGTCGAAGTAGTTGAAAGGTGGGGACCAGGAATCTCATCACTAACAAACCACAGGTAATCGATGGACCACACCTGAGACACTATGCTGGGATCCGCTACTTGACCCCAGGCCTGCTCCACAACCTTTGAGTTCCTGGCGCAAGAACTTTGTCCGAACATCAAATCATTTGGACTCCACACCTCATCCACTTTCCTGGGGACCTCTGCTACCATCTGCCTTAGTGCCTCGGTCCACGACAAGCTGGACCACCTCTGGCTATGCATCATGAGCACCATTCTGAAGCCAAGGCCCACCCTCAGAGGCTAAGGGGTGGGCTGGGGAAGGAAAGAGGAGCAGATAGCACCCCAGGCTCTCCTGGGTCTGGAGGTAGGGAATCTACGGCCCAGATAGCCCCCGCCCACTGCCCCTGCCCCTGGCCCCACCTGTTCGCGAGCAGCACTGAACATGGGCTCCTGGATGTCTGTGTACATGCGGCGGAGGGCGTTATACCCTCCAGGGATGCTCTCCAGGTTGCTGAGGGCCCGGTCCTGATTCCGCATCATCTCCTGCATCATGGCTGGATTCCGAGCAAGCTCCATCGTCTGGTGGAGAAGGGAGAGGGACAGAATGGGCCCTGGAACCATGGAGCACCAAGCCTGGCAAAGGGTGGGCCCTGAGGGGTAGGCCTGAATCAGGACCCGGGTCCAGAGCCCAGGACCTGCCCTATAGTAGAAGACAGCAGGGTAAACTAGACTTCCTTCCTGTACTGTCATCTCGGCTCCAACCCTGCTATCCTGTGGGCATTCATTCTGGTTGGCTTTTGCTAGTGAGGTACTATGATTCCAGAAGCAGGGAGGGCAGCAGCTTCCCTCCCACAGGTTCAGAGGGTTCAGAGGAGCGTCAGTGATCAGGGAGCACAAGAAAATTGAGTAAGAATGAGCATGAGAAAGGAGAGGAGGCAGAAGAGAAAATTAACATTTACTGAGCACCTACTACATATAGGCACCGGACTAAATAATTTACAGAATTCAAATCATTTAACCCCCACAATAACTGTCTCCAGTAGGTACTTCTGTCCCTATTTTGCAGATGAGAAAACAGACTCAGAAACTCACTGCCTGGGGACAGTTAGTGGTGGAGCCAGGTTTCCAGGCCAGGCTAGTCTGTCTGACCAACACCACACTGTGCACCCTGGTAAATGACACGTTGAGAAGGGCAAGGATTCCAACGGGGACAATGCTACCAAACCCTCTAACCCTCCCCCCAGGTCTCTCGCCTAAATTAGAAAAACACGATGGGGGCTTTCTCTTTAGAGCCAACGGCTCACTCTCAATAAGGGTTGGCCTGTGTCAACTCCAGGGAACAGCAGTACATGACAGAGAAAATGGGTATGGCTACTTCTTGTTCTCATCCATTGCCTTCCCTGTCCTTCTTCCCAAATTTGCTCCACACTTGCCTCTTCTAAGATACCCTTATGTCTAAGACATGACTCTGATCGCTTGTCCTATAATCCATCATTCAATAAGTGTTTCCTGAGTGACTATATACCAGGCAATACTCTAGACAGTGAACAAAACAATCGCAAATCCTTGCCCGAATGGAACTCATTTTCTGCCGAGTCCAGCACTGGTGTCCACAAGTCTGCTGAGGTTGCCTTTCCTTGTCCCCTGGTGGACTGGGCCATGAGAGGGAGCTCCTGAGACCAACACAAAACTGCCTCCACGGCCTCTCTTACCCACTTGGCCCTGCCCAGCCACAATGTTCCCCGAACATCCTACTATCTTTTACTGCCAGGCCTCTGCACTTGCTATCCCTCGGCCCTAAACACTCTTCTCTTTTTCTTCTTCTTCCTACTTATTCATTCTTCCTCCCTTGGGTCTCAGTTTGGGTGACATTTCCTCTAGGGAGCCTCCTTGGAGCCCCAGGGTAGAGTCAAGACCTACTCTCTGTGCTGATGGGGGATTCTGTGACTATCTCTATGGTAGTTCCAATTGCACTATATTACAATTGCAAATTGCCTTCTTATCCCATTTCCCTTTAACACCAGTAGGTCCTGGGAAGCTAGCCCAGTGTCTTTTCATCACCGTATCCCAAATGTGCAAAACATGGCTGCTAAAACAATGAATGAACAAATCAAGGTAGGACAAGGTGAGGAAAGGCTGGGCAGGCATGGCTGGGTGCCAGGTACCTTCCACACTCCTGCCCCAACCTCTCTCACACCCACCTGCCTCATGAGCTCAGGGTTGTTGAGCATGTGGCTGATCTCAGGGTTCCGCTCCATCAGCTGCTGCATCTGGGGGTTGGCCATGATCATGTGGCGCATCAGGTCAGGGTTAGACATCATGTCTTGGACCAGGGGGTTCTCCATGATCTGCGACAGCATCTCTGGATTGGACATCAGCTGCCTCTGCATCTGCTGCTGCAGCTCCATGAAGTTGGCGGAGCCCAGACCCAGGCTGCCCAGGCCTAGGATGCCCCCAAAGCCAGCTGTGGGGAGGGGCCAGAGTCACAGTCTGCTGCAGGAGCCCTTCCCCACCTGGTCAGAGCCACTGCGTTCAGGTCTCCAGAATGGGCCCCCCATGCTTCTTGCATCTCCATTTTCCAGCCATTCCCGCAGCCCCAGCCCTGATCCACTGCTGGCAGGGATGTCAGCCTGCTAGACTGAGCCCTCTTTGGTGGCAGAGGCTAGGAGCAGGGCACAGTCCTGAGCCCAGAGAGGGCAACCACTGATGGCCTGTTGAATGAGTAAATTGATATTCCGCACCTGGCTACTGTTGGACCCCCTTTTGTCCCTAACTACAATATCCTCACCCAGGGTTCCCCCATCTCCAGCCCCATTTCTCCCCTCACTCTAACATTTGTCATGCTCCCCTTATCTGGGAAGCCCTATGTCCAGGGGTCCTCTATCCCCATCAAACCATGAGTGGGGACCATGTTTCTCCCTTCCCTTGGCTCTCCACTAATCCCCAGTCCCAAATAGGACAGTGCCCTCCTCCCTAAGGGCTTACAGAGTATGGATGCAGTGGCATTGGGAGGGCCCTCCCCAGCCCCTGGGGAGGGACCCCCCCCACTGCTCCTCCGGCTTCCACTGCCAGCATCCGAAGTGGCACTGCCAGAGGTGGAGGGCTGGGCAGGGGTGGCAGGTGAAGCAGGCGTGGTAGAGGGTGCTGAGGCAGGGTCTGGAGTGGAGGGGGAAGAAGCAGTGGCAGCAGCAGGATCTTGAGCCCTGAGGACAGAGAAAGAAAATCCTAGTTTACATGAACTCAAGAAGAGGAAAGATAACCATCTCTGTGTTTGCTGTGCAACTACTACCCCAACCCAGGCTGCATCTTAAGCAACACTGAAGCTGGGGTGGGGTGATGCTAGGGGGTAGTCAGAAAATCAGAGGGAAGGAGGAGCTAGTATCATCTGTCCTCAAGGCATTCTGGGAGACGTAAGTTAGGATCCCTTCCCCTGCAGGTGAGGATGATAAGCCTGCTTGGCAACCCATCCAAGAGCCACCTTCCTGGGCCTTGGCATAGGCCCTTCTAGGTATAGTTGAGTGATGGGCAAGAAAGTATCAGATGGGGAAAAGTGATCCATTCAAAAGCTGGACCTGCTCCTCTCCTAAACTTACTTCTGAGGGGTCTTGATGACCAGATGGACAGTGAGCCCATCTTTGATCCCATGCTGGTTCAGTGTGTCCCCATCCTTGAGGATCTTGCCTGCGAAGATCAGGACCAGCTGATCCTGCTGAGCCTTAAACCTCCGGGAGATTTCCTCTTTGAACTGTGATCAAGAGGCAGAGGTCACTGCAAAGGTTGCCTGGACTCCATCCACCAGGGACCCTTCTTCAAGAGCCTTGGCATTCTTTTGCTCCCACCTGTAGCTGTGGGAAGTCCTGTCTGCAGTCTTGACTCCATCCCTCCAGCTGCAATAAGCAGCTCCTTTCTTAATCAAGGAGATGGACCAGTGAGCAGCTCTTCTCTCAGCTCTCCTCCAGGGCCTCCCACCCCAGGAAACCCTTGATGCTATCTGTCCCTCCCTCTTCAGCCCCTCTGCCCAGCTCCCTATAAGGGTACTGCCTGGGCGGCACTCTCCGCCTCAATTCCTACAACAGCCTTGGACCCAGGCCCTGTCTCCCTCAGCCTCCTCTTCTCAGACCCCAAGTTTCACTCCCTTCTTTATTCCCAGTGTGCTTGTAAAAACGATAACACAGAGATCCCAGTTATTTATAATGGCACTAACTATTCATGAGTTAAGAATCTAATCTAAGTCCCATGAGATACACATTAATTATTATTTCCATTTTAAAGATGAGAAAAAAAGAGGATCAGAGTGGTTAGGTAACTTGCCAGGGTAGACTGGACTCACACACCGAAGCCCTGGCTTTAACCAAAACATTGCCTCTTAACTGGAACTGATTCCAAACCCAACTTTGCAGGGAAAGGGGTTTAAATTCTGTATACAACCATTTCATAAGATTGGGGCGGGGAGGCGGGAAATGATGATACTACAGGTTGGCTTGAGAAATTAGACCCCCAAATCTATCACCCCTCCCCAAATCAAACCAAACCAAACCAAACATACACTCTAAGTAAAAATAGTGCACTTGCTAATAAGCAAAGGCGGCTTCCAGTTTCTCCCTTCCAACCAGAAGGCCTATCTTAAGCCCCGCCTTTGTGAAATTCCGGAGCAGCCACAGCGGGTGGAGAACATCGGCAATATTCCCTCATTCAAATCGATTTTACTGAGTATCTGCACACTGTGTAAATCCCGGAGGGGCTGAGAACCAAACGTAACCGCCTGGATTTGAAAGAGCGAGAAGGACCTGGGCACGGAGAAATCCTCCCTGCAAACGCCCCAGAGGCTGAGCACGCTGGGCGTTCTCCCAGGCGCACGGCAGGCGCCGCGAGCTCTCCGCTGCGTCCCCCGCCCGCTCTCCGGGCTCAATACCTTGCCCGGCCCCCACTCCGCCTCCAAGCCTCGAACCTCGACCAGTAACCCGGGCGCACACTCCGCTCAAACCCAGGGTCCTTCCCCCTTCCCTGCGCAAGGTGGCCCCACCCCACTCTCTACCACGCCCCCAGTCCAGGCCACAAGGCAAACCCCGGCCTCCCTTCCCCAACATGCGCCAAGCTCCCTCAGATTTCCCTCGCAGAACGCCCCCTACCCGCCTTTCCGCCCTTCCCGCTCCTCCGAGAGCCTGCTGGGTCCCCACACTCCTCTCCCAGGCCCTCCCGTACACCCGACGGTCCAGAAACACCCCCTCTTCGCGGACCCCTCCTCCCCGCCCACCCGGCACCGTACTACCTCCTTGACCGAGGCTCGATCGCAGATCACAATCTCCTCCTTGTCTTTGGGGGTCTTGACGGTGACCCGAATTGGGGGCCTCGTCTCGGCCCCGCTCGGCTCCGCCATGCCGCCACCGCCACCCGGCCGCCCGCCAGCCCGCCCCGGCTCCTCCTCCTCCCAGCCCGGCTGACCCCGCTCGGCTCCGGTGCCTCCGACACTCTCCTCTCTCCCCTCCCCTCCCCTCTCCTCCCTAAGGCTTCACCACCGCCTTTGAACCAGCCGCAGCCACAGCGCCCCGGGCGGACTGGGGGGACCACTGCAGCGGAGTCCGCCCAGGGCTGAGCCCCAGGTCCCGCAGGCAGGACAGAGTCTCGCAGGGAGACGGCCCCTGGGGGTACTCGGGGCGGGAGTGGGCGTGTCGCTCACTGGCGCGGCTGGGGGGAGCTCCCCGCGGGAAACCAGGGCCCACCCGAGAGCGCCTGAGCCGAGCCGAGGTCCCCTCCGGCCCAAAGCTGCCTTGCTCCCTCCCCGGGTCACTCCCCCTGCGGGACAAAGGACTCCCTGTGTCGCCGCTTTCTCTCCGTTCCCTGCGATAGCTGGTCCAAATCCTTTCCAGGCCTGGGGCCTCTGCCGAGATGAAGGTTGAATTTTCCCACTTCTGGACGTCCACCTAAAATCTCATCTCTGGATTGACTTCATTCCCCCGAGGGTTGTAGCCTGAATGAACTCTGTGAAGTACAGTTCCAGAGCCCTGGGTTTTGCCTGCGGGGCCTTCCTGAGCCTTGGTTTCCTCAGTAACATCTATCCCATCACGTAGGATTGTGCATAACGTAGAAAATTGCTTTGAAAATAACCAAAGGTGTGTCTGACAAATATAGGAATTTTTTTTTAAATTACCGAGTCGTGAATTGTTAAGCGGACATGATAACTTTTCTCTCCCCGAAGGAATTAAACGTTCTTCCAGTCCTTTTATTCCTGCTCCTCCCCTACCCCGCACTCCCGCACCCCGGTACAACTGCTTGGTCTTAGTGGAAAGGCCAACTGTAGTTCCCAGGTGCCTCGCGAGGCCTCAAGGAACTACAATTCCCAGTGGTCCCGGATGTGGGGCGGGGTGGAGTCAGAACCACAAAGCAGGCCAGGGAAACTACAACTCCCAGAAAGCTCCGGAGCTGGGCAGTACCGGAAGCGGCTGGCGGAGCCCAGCAGGAGGCAATTCGAGGGTCTGGGTGCCAAAGCCCAGGGTTAGGAGTGCAGGCATGCTGCGTCCCAAGGCTTTGACCCAGGTGCTAAGCCAAGCCAACACTGGAGGTGTCCAGAGCACCTTGTGAGTTCGGACCGAGGACCCGAGCGACGAGCACAGGAGTGGGGCTGCGCGCGGCTCTCTGAGGGAGGGATAGGGAAGGGTCTCCGCGAAGGGAGGGGAAGCAGGCGCTGGGGCTACCGGCGTAGAGGGACCCTCTGGAAAAGGGAAATTGGCGAGCTGGTTGCTCGGGTCACGTTCCAGGACACACTCAAACCAGACCCTTGCTTTCTAGAAGCGTCAGTGGTGGGGCTGTGTTGGGAACCCAAGCCTTTTACTCCCCATACTGAGCACGTCGCTGTCCCTCCCTGTCCCTCGCCAGGCTGCTGAATAACGAGGGATCTCTGCTGGCCTACTCTGGTTACGGGGATACGGACGCCCGGGTCACCGCAGCCATCGCCAGTAACATCTGGGCCGCTTACGACCGAAACGGGAACCAAGCGTTTAATGAAGACAGTCTCAAATTCATCCTAATGGACTGCATGGTATGGAGAGAGGAGCCACTTCCTCTGTCCCCCAAGGGGATCCCCAGGGGTTGAACTGTATCCCGTCTTGGATGGTTGGGATCTATGGAAGATTGCTAAGAGTTGGCCCCCAGCAGCATTTATAATAGGCAGGACCGTGTGCATCAAGTGATGGTGAGGAAGAAACCCTGGACCAGGGATCTGCCTTGGGTTCTGGTCTCAGCCAGCCACTTGCCATCTGTGGAACCTTTCATAAGTTATTTAACCTCTCTGAGCTTCCTTACCCGAGCTCTATGGCAGAAACAATGCCCTTTTCCCACCTCACAGTGGGAGAGTGTAGTTGTGAAGATCAAATAAACGAGAGAAGAGGAAGTGTAGAGTGAGGTGCACACAAAGTGTTGACATCCCAGATTCATTGACTTACAGAATTATGACAGAGTCTATAAATCCTTCTCTAATTCCTTTTTTTTTACAGAGAAAGGAGATTAGTTCCAGAAAGGGGAAGTAACAATTAGGTTGTGAACTTTTTGGACACAGAAGCTGAAAATCACCTTTGTTCATTCAGCCTTTAGGTCTCTGCAGTGTTCTCAGGACTGGGGGAAAAGTAGCAAACAGAACAGATAAAAACTGCAGACATAATGAAGTTTACAGTTTACATGTTTTAAAATAAGATAACGTATGTTTCGATAACTAAGTTTGTAAATACGTTTCGTAAAACATCTAAGTTTAAAACAGTGCATGAGGTGTTGAAAACACCGTGGTAAACAATGAATTAAGGAAGTGAGAGGGGAGCACGTATCAGGCAAATCTCACTGAAAAGGTGGTATTTCCTCACAGATTTCAAGAAAGTTGGCAAGCCATGTGGCTGTCTAGGGGAAAAACATTTTTGATATAGAGAACAGCACATGCAAAGGCCCTGAGGCAAAACAGTGCCTGGTCGGTGATCAACAAGGTTGATGTGGGTGGAGTGGCATGAAAATGGGAGAGGTTGTTAGAAGGTGAGGCTATAGAGGCAGGTTCAGCATCTACTTTCCCAGCACACGATGGAGACCTAGTGAAAGTTTCCTGAACCAAATTGAAAAGGCCCCAAGAGTGAAGGATTTCCTCTGTAACTCAGCTGCCTACCTCTTTCTCACACCCTGCCCAACCAAGGATGCATTTCAGTTCAGTTAATGACTCCTACTAGGTACCTAGCCTAGAGCTGGTGCTATAGGGCAGTAGCTATCAAACATCTGACCACAACCCAGCCATAAGAAATACATTTTAAGTGAGAGCCCAGTACACACATACACCCGCAAAAACAAAAGTTTCGTGAAACAGTACTAACCTTATGACATGCAATACACTTCATTTTTCTTTACTTTTTCTTTTAATGTTGATCAATCTTCTTAGTTGATCTAACCCTGGGGTCAAACCTGCAGTTTGAAAAATAATACCATGGGAAAAGAGGAGAAATATAAGGTGGGTTACTGCTCTCAAGCCCCTTAAGAGTGTCTTTGGGGTGAACCCATAATTACATCGCCCATTAGGATAGCCTTTTGCAGATACAAAGATACAAAATGCCTTCCTGCCCAACCAAGGATGCATTTTTCAGTTCTAATACCCCGTGTGCACTAACACCCCGACCAACTGGTGTGTGATATGCGTTACAGAAACAGAAACTGAGTTTCTGGGACGTTGAGTTTCCCAGGGTAATTTGGTTAGTAGGTAGCTGTGCTGAGGCTGGAATCAGGACATAGGATTCCATGTCCAGGGCTGGGCCACAGCTCCCCCCATCATCCCCACCCCCACCCCAGCTGAAGCTCCTGCCATGCCCAGGGCATGGAAGGAAGTTACAGTCTCTCTCAAGAGGACTCGTTGAAGAAACAGGTGCTAAGGGTGCCAAGCAGAACATCACATCCTATGATATCACCCCACCAGGAGGGCCGTGTAGCCATCACTCGAGTGGCCAACCTTCTGCTGTGTATGTATGCCAAGGAGACCGTTGGCTTCGGGATGCTCAAGGCAAAGGTGTGTACGTGTTCATCCCTCTACAACCCTAGGCCTAACCTTTGTTCTTTGTCACTGCGTCTACTCCCATCCCCACCACCCTCCTGGAGTCCTTATGTCACTCAGTCCATGTCTGCAGGGGCTAAGGGCTGGGTGCTCAGCATTGGGAGTCGACCTAGATTTGGGGTCCCTCTCATGGCAGGCCACGTGTGGCATTGATTTCTCCTCCCCTCTCGCAGGCCCAGGCCTTGGTGCAGTACCTGGAGGAACCCCTCACCCAAGTAGCAGCATCATAATGGATGTTGGTGGAAGTAGGGGTCAGACAAGAAAGATGACCATTTGGAGGGGCAAGGCCCCCTTGGGAAACCCTCCTGGACTGTGGGGGAGGGTGGGACTTTGTTTTTTTCCAAGAATAAATTTTACTTCCCTCTTATGTCTTGGCTGCTTCCTTGGCTGGGAGGAATCAGAGGAGATGGGAAGGAGGAGGCATGGCTTACAGGATTCTTCATGTCCTGCGGGAACAGTTTCCATCTGCTCCTCCACCAGGACCTCCAGCAGCCAAATGGTTTTGGGCAGTGGTGCCTGAGCTTCCTTGGCCTCTCCAGTGGTGTGACCTCACCTGGCCCATACCACTCAGAACAGAGTTTTACTTACCTGGTTGGCAAAACCTTGGAAGTGAGCTCCAAGGAGCAGGGGCTTATGGGGGTTGCGTTGGACAAAAATAATACCGGGCATGGGAGTTCATTGTCCTTCGGTCCTGACTTTGATAAGGTGCCTTTTCTACTCTTTGGGTTGGAAGGGACCACCCCTTCCTCTTCTCCTAGGCATTCACATGCTTGCTCAGGCCTCCAGATTCTAAAGCTCTTTGCAGACAGGGTGGCTTTTCTGGGAGGCCTCAGGTCCTGGGCAGTGATCTGAAGAAACCCAGAAGACTTCATCTCCAGATCCCACGCTTATACTAAGACCCTTCACCCCATCTGGCTGTTTCTGCCCCAGCTCTCTCCCTACCCAGTGTCCTTAAGAGCAGGTGCGAGCAAGGAGCTACCTTCCCTTGCGCAGTGCTGTAGGAAGGGACCCATTCTAGAGAAGTAGGTAGGTTGCAAGTTCCAGCTCCACCCCGGGTAAGAAACGCTACCCTTCCCAGGCCCTGGGCAGTCAGGGAAGGGCAGAAGTTGCTGTACCCAAGATGCAATTCCTAGAGCTCTGCATCGCAGCACGGTGACTGCCATCCTGTCAGCCCTCCCTCAGGTACCCCTGGTTACCTCCAACCAGGGGCTCTGAAGGAAAAGCAGGGGCCAGCCAAGTAGATTTCTGCTCCCTAAGGGACTGATTCTCACTGGCCGCGGGGTCTATTTTAGCCACAGGTCCCAGGACTAGCAACATGTACTCGGTCCTCAGCTGGCTCTCTGAAGGCCCTGTCCCCGGCTCTCTGGAGCCTGCTCGCCTGATTGTGGGAGCCCAAGCTGAGAGCAGACACCCAACCTGTCTAACCTGTCTGACGTCATTGTCTCCACCCACCTGGGCCCCAGGTCTCCAGCTGCCCCGCTCTTCCTGTTCCGTCTTCAGCTTCCTTATAACACCCCACCTGCCAGAGCTAAACCTCCCCAGGCCTTGCCTAACCTTAAGTGAGCCCGCAGTTCCTCTGCTTGCAGAAGTCTCTTTGCCCCCAATGAGAGAAGGGGTAGATCCAGGTCTCTTAAGAGCTGAGAGTTGAGGGCATTGAGCCAACGCATAGACCCGGCACCTGTCTCTGAAGACACTTGCACCCTCCATGTGGAGCCAAGATGGTGAATGGAACCGAGGAAGATTATAACTTTGTCTTCAAGGGTAAGTTGGGGTTCATAAAGAAAGAGGAATCCTGGGAGAGACCCAGAAAGAAACAAACAGAGCCAGCCCCTCCTATTTTGTTGTTATTGCTGTTTATCTCCTACCGGGACCCCCAGGACTCATCATTCCTTTGTATAAGAAAAACCTGCAAGGATAGGAGAGGGTCTGGTTACTGGAGCGGAAGTCGGAATGCTCCAGTGTTGCAAACAATGGTGTTGCTCTCTCTCGAGTAGTGCCGAGTTAGGCTCCTGGGCCGCGCCCCCCCCCCCCCGCAACCCGCCCCTCCACAATGGAAGGCCGAATCCCTAGGAACAGTCTGCTGCCGCAGCGTGAGAGAAAGAAGTCAGACCTCCAAAGAGGGCTTCCCTCCTGGGAGAAGGGGGAAACAGGCAGACTTAAGAGGAAGAAAGGCATCTTTCTGGGCAGATATACAGAAAAGGAAAGAGAAGTCTATCCTGTCACAGGGCAGGGTGAAGACATAAGGAAAATGTAATGAATTGGGAGAAGGGTCTAGTAGGACTCAGAGGACTCCTAGGGCCATGGCCTTATGTGTGTCCCTTAGCAGGCAGATCCCTTCGACCCAAATACCAGGCATTGGGTTCAACTTGGCTGTCCCTGGAAGTGCATGTATCTCTCCTGCTCTTTATTCTAGGCCTCAGTGTTTGGCCCCCAAATTGTTCCCCACCCCCACACCACCCTCACCTCCACACCTCCTTCAGGGCAGGTTGGACTGGCAGAGCTATGATTCCCTGTCCAGCCACCCCACCCCACTGCCTCTCCCAGCCTGAGCCACACCCTCACTTGGGACTCAGGCGACCAGGGGTTGGGGAACCTGCATTCTCAACAGCTTTCCCAGGAAAAGGAGACTAGGTAAGAGCTGGCAATAGTCTGGGACAATAATACTACTGGTAACTACCATTTATTGAGCTCTTGCTATGTGCCAGCCGCTATCTTATTAATCACCATAACAACCCAAAAAAGTTATCTTTCATTTTGAAAGCATGATGGTCAGGAGCCAGAGTTCAGATCTCAGCCCTGCCACTTCTACTTATTGCAGGTTGGGGTCTCCAGAAGCAGACACTCAGAAGTTTGCAGTGCAAGATGTTTGTTATGTGTCAACACCAGTGAAAGGAAGGGGGAGGAAACAGGATTGGGCAGAGAGAGAAGTTAAACTTCAAGGCAGGATCACCAAGCCTTGGCCAAAGGCGGGGAGCCATGGATGCAGACTGCCCAAGAGAGGCATGACCTCAGGGGAGGCTGCCCTCTGCACCAGAGGCAGATGCTGAAGGGGCAGATAGCTGGAGGCTGTCCGCTGACTGCACTCCCTGTAGCTGGCGCAAGTTCCTTCTGGAAGGCCCATCTGGGCAGCACACCTGTGTTTACCACACTAGCTGAGTTCTCTTGCTCGAGGTGTTTAACACCCCAAGTGCCTCCTTTCTTTTGTCTGTAAGAGTGTGATGATGATAATAATAATAGTACGTGCTTTATGGTGCTGTTGTGAGGATTAAAAGAGTTAATATATGTAAAGGCTTTAGGTCAGTGCCTGGCACTTCGTAGGCACTCCATACACCTCAACGGCTAGTATCTCCATTTCCCAGATGAGGAAGAGAAGCAAAGTAGCTTACAAAAGGTAGCAATGTCAGCACAACCCCAAGTCTGTCTGATTCCAAAGCCCTTGTCCCGAGCACCTTTGGGGCCCAAGGATCGGGCCTGGGTCCCCAGTAGGGGAGAGGCAGGAACACACACACATACTGCTTCCGGATCTTTCCTACCCTATACAAATAAGGAATTTTTAAAGTTGGAAGGGGTTTTTTTTTAGATTTTATAAATATGGAAACTGAGATTCAGAAAAGGTGAGCCACTTGTTCAAGATTGCATAGCTGGCCAGAGGCTGAGTGGGGACCAAAGCCCAGCACGTGTCGTTCACAGCCCTTGGGTACCAGCCTGCCTTTCTAAAACCACCGTGGGTGGCCCCCTCCTATCCTGGACGCTCCACTTAGTGCCTCTGCAGTTTGTGAGTCTTATTCTCATCAGCCCTATACTCTGCCCCAGCCCGTAGCTGCTCGCCCATGGTGGGCGAGGCTGAGCCCTAGACTGAGCCCTCCCCCTCCAGGGCTCTGCAGGGCCCTTCAAGTGGATCCTTGTTTCTAAAAACCTGAACGTAAAGCACTGGACTATGAACAACAGTCATGAGAGTAACAGTTTTGCACACTCACTATGTCCTGAGCAATATCTCATTTATTTCTAACAGTGACCCACAAGACAGGTACTATTGTTATTCCCATTTGTTGTATAAAAAAGATCAGAGAGGATAGTAACTTGCTGAAAGATACACACAGGGGGTCTAACACCGAACTCCATGCAAGAATGACCCTCCTTGGGGACAAATGGATCCTAACTTCTTACATACACACACATCCGTACCTCCCCCCACTCCAGACGTGCGATTGCCAAACTTTTTCCTCATCTACACTTATATTCATACCACTGGTCCCGTGCTAACACATACGACCCCTCCCACTTGTCCTCCCAACCTATATACATAGTAACATGCACAAAGTGCTCACCATACTCCCTACTCCAGGGATGTGCACCCTCCCCCAGGCCTCCTACCATCTCTGTCCACGTTCACATCCCTGCTAACCTCTCCCCATAGTCCCTGAACACTAACACCTACGAACAGCCCACAGAGGTCACCCATCACCAGGCTAACTCTACAGGCTTATCTCATCAGACCTAGCCTGGAACCATTAAAGCCCCTTAGCTGAGAGCAGCTTTTGGCCCTTCTGCCTCGAGGGCATGACTTGTGGAGTTGCAGACCCCAGTCTCTGCCAGGAGCCTGGGTTCCCTCCTTAGTTTTCCGAGCTCAGTTCCCCTTTGCTGATGTGCAGACCCTCCAGGCTCAGGCAGGCTTGGGGCTGCTCTGCCCAGCTAAGCTCTTATCTCTCCACTCCTTCAGTGGTGCTGATCGGAGAGTCAGGCGTGGGGAAGACCAATCTGCTGTCCCGATTCACACGCAATGAATTCAGCCACGACAGCCGCACCACAATCGGGGTTGAGTTCTCCACCCGCACTGTCATGCTGGGCACCGCTGCTGTCAAAGCTCAGATCTGGGACACTGCTGGCCTGGAGCGATACCGAGCCATCACCTCAGCGTGAGCCCGGGGCTGGGGGTTGCTGGAGTGTGGGGGTGCAGGGGAAGTCAGGGGAAACTTCTGGAGGAGAGAAGGAGGATGGGGAGGAGGCAAGGGCACTCAGCAGTATGCTCCCTAGTGGGATCACAGGACACCATGGCCAGGTTAAGGAGACACAGGTACTATGAGCTACACACAGTCTGAGACAGGATACAGTGATACTGACTACGAGGACTAAAGCCAGGAGTCATTTCCACCACTTCCTAAGCCTTTGCTATGTGCCCAGGAACGTACAGGCGCCTCACATTAGGCATTTTATGCAATCCCCAAGGCACCATAGGACTGTGGTGCTGTCCATTAATCCCAATTTAAACACAAGCTTGAGGCTTAAGCGTGTGAAATCAAGGCAGAGCCAGGATGGCAGCAGGCTCCAGGCACTGGTAGCAGCCCTCACTTCTGCACAGTGCTTTGCACTTGGGATCCCTCAACCACATTTTACAAAGACTCTGAAGACATAGCAGAAGCTAGGCCTCCTGACACCACAAGCAGATGAAATGTGGGAAAGGTGGTCTAGCGTGTGTGTGTGGTGGGGGCCAGCACCTGCCAGGGGCAGGAAGCAGGAGTCAGTGGCTTTGGTTACACACACTCACCTGGTCACCTGACCTCTTGTGAGCTTCAGCTGACTCATCAATAAAATGGGAGTAGTTATGTATCGCCTGTCTGAAGAAGCTCCATCTAACTCTAGGGGCAAGGCTAGGTGCTTGTAAGGATGCATCAGATAGTCAACTCAGGGCTGCTGCATGGGGTGGGCATTTAGCTGGTCCTAGAAAGATGGTTGTAAGAGAGAAGAGGGTGCTGCGGGCCATGGAGCCACATGAGGATGACCTTGGAGGTGGGGCACCCAGGAGACAGACTTGACCAGAGCCCAAGTATGTGCAGGTGCATAGCAGGGCTAAAATCAAAACAAAGGACCTGAGGCAGCAGGGGGCTGTGAAGGAAGGAGGGGGCTGTGGTTTTAGAGCCAGGAAGGGAGTCTTCAGAGGCTCCAAGATGAGCATTTCTGAGGGGTCTCCGTGTCAGGCATCAGGGCCTTCAGCTGTCCTGTTTGGGTTTGGGTTTGGGTCCCTGGACTCCAGCTTTCACATTTCCCAATCTCTGGTACTCCTCTCCCGCTTTTTGGCTTGAGGGCTCTGCTCTGAGGCTGGACCTGACCACCTTGACCTTGCCTCTGTCCACCTCTCTAATCCTCCGCAGGTACTATCGTGGTGCAGTGGGCGCCCTACTGGTGTTTGACCTAACCAAGCACCAGACCTATGCCGTGGTGGAGCGCTGGTTGAAGGAACTCTACGACCATGCTGAGGCCACTATTGTTGTCATGCTTGTGGGCAACAAGAGTGACCTCAGCCAGGCCCGGGAGGTGCCCACTGATGAGGCCCGCATGTTCGCTGGTAAGAACCTGCCAAGATGTGGTTTTACCTCCCCACCCACCCTCACAGTCCCAGACCCTGCTTCTACCACAGGGCCCCTGTCTGGACTTCCTCCACAACGTCCCTACCTCCATTTCCTCTTCCTCAGGATCAGCCCTTCTCTCCTGTGACTCTATGTTTCTCATGATGTCCCAGCACTTGCCCTGAGATTGTCTTTATGGGCAATTATTTACAGTTAATTTTAGGACAGGCCCATCCTGCAGTGCTCAAAGATTCTAAATGTAGCAGGTGGGCTCCCCTTGCCTATCACGAGTTACACTTTCTCCAGGAGCTCTCTGGGGTCCAAAGGCACTAAAATACAGTGGTTAGGGGTGTAGGCACAGGAGTCCCACAGCCCAGCCTGACATCTCTTAGTGAGTTACTATACGTGGGGCACTGAGCAAGTTCTTTCTCATTCTCTCTGTGTTTCTGGGCTTCAGTTTCTTCTATAAACTGGGATAGTATTCAAACCTACCTCACAGGTTGTTTTAAGAATTAAATGCCTTGGCTGGGTAGCTCAGTTGGTTAGAGCATCATCCCTATATGCCAAGGTTGCTGATTTGACCCCCAGCCAGGACACATATAAGAATCAACCAATGAATGCATAAATAAGTAGGACAACAAGTCAGTGCCTCTCTCTCTCTCTCTCTCAAAGCAATTTAAAAAAAAAATTTTTTTTTTAAAGAATTAAATGAGCACTGACCAGTGTAGCTCATTTGGTTGGACACTGGCCCGCAAAGCAAAAGGTAGCCAGTTCGATTCCAGGTCAGAGCACATGCCTGGGTTGTGGGCCTGGCCCCTGGTTGGACACACATGTAAGAGGCAACCAACTGATGCTTCTCTCTCAAATCATTGTTTCTCTCCCTCTCTCTCTCTCTCTCTCTCTCCCTCCCTCCATTCTTCTTTCTCTAAGAATAGCCCTGACTGGTGTGGCTCAGTGGGTTGAACATTGTACCATAAATCGAAAGGTCACCAATTCGGCTACTGGTCAGGGCACACGCCTGGGTTGCAGTCTAGGTCCCTGGTTAGGGGTGTGTCAGAGGCAACCTATCAATGATCCATGTTTCTCTCCCTCTCTTTTTCCCAGCCCCTAATGCCCCTCTCTCTAAAAAGTAAATAAGTAAAATCTGTTTGTTTTTTTAAGAATAAAGATATAAATAAATAATCTTTAAAATAAAGAATTAAATGAACTACACATGTCAAGGTTTTAGCACATAGTAAATATTAAGTACATATTGTTACCATTGCCTTTGACCCCACAATTGATGGTGTGTTTCCTCTCCTGCCAGAAAACAATGGGCTGCTATTCTTGGAGACCTCAGCCCTGGATTCCACCAATGTGGAGCTGGCCTTTGAGACTGTCCTCAAAGGTTAGAGCCCCTGCCTCTATTTGGCACCCCAGTCCAACCCTGAGGCTTCTGTGGGCAATGGCAGGAATGCAGATGCCCAGCCCTCTCTACCCCAGCTGGTTCCTCAGCCCTTCTCTGCTCCCCTAGCCTCCTCAGAGACTCCCACCACCACCCTCAGTCATTCCCTAGTGCTACCCTCCTCCCCCAACTCAGCCTGGAGCTTAGGGAAGGAACCAGAAGGCCACACTTCCCAGGGAGCTGAGTCTTAGTCCTCCACCCAGGTAAGTAGAAGGGACACGAACTCCACTTCCTTGCAGCAAAACCTCCTTTAAGTGCGACCACCCCCAGTGCTCAGAAAGGGGCATGTGGTGTGAGTACGGGGAGCACGGGCTTCGTCTACCCTAACCACTACCCTCTGCCCTGTCAGAGATTTTCGCAAAGGTGTCCAAGCAGAGGCAGAACAGCACGCGGACCAATGCCATCACCCTGAGCAGCGCCCAGGTTGGGCAGGAGCCTGGCCCTGGTGAGAAGAGGGCCTGTTGCATCAGCCTCTGACCTTAGCTAGCACCAGCCCTACCCCCACAAGCTTTCCGGTGCTCCCCGACCCCCACATTCCAGGACCTTTTCCTGCCCTGCGGCTCTAGATGTCAGAGTGGCCAGTTCCTTGTTCACAGCCCCCTGGAGCTCTAAGTTCTTCATGCCCCACCATGCCCTCTATTATCTGCCACCCCTCACAGACTGAGGCCCTCAAATAAAGCTGTTTTGTATCAATGCCTGTCCATCCCGCTGCTGCTTCCTGTCTGTGCCTCCCCTGCAAATCTGAGTCCCTGATCCCCTTCCTTTGCTCCTCCCTTCATCTTCCCACTGCGCCCTAGGGCGGGCTGCCCCTGGAGTCCTGTGGTCTGGAGACAGTGCCAAGAGGGTGAGAGGTGCCTGCCTTTCCCTCTGCCAACCCCCAGGGCAGGAGGGGGAGGGAGGACAGCATGGCGGAGAGGGAGTATCTGGAAGGCAAGACAAAGGAGACCATCAGTGGGTACCATCTGTTGCCCAGGGCCCTGGTGCCAAGAACTGAGGTCACTCCAATGCCAGGGGTGAAGGGAGGAGGCAGGGGAGATGTTAGAGAGAGGGGGCAGTCAGAGCCAGCCTGTTCTTGTGTGCTGGAGAAATGGGGTTTAAGACTAGGAGGTGGAAGGCCCAAGTCTTCCATCCAGTGTTTTGCCTGACTCCAGTGAGGGGGTGTGGTGTGTAGGGACACCATGAATCTGGTGGGGATGAGTGGGGTGGGTCTGTCTCTCAGCTCTGCCCTTTCCGCATCAGCCTAGGAGCTGGCTGTCCAGGTAGGTTCTCTGGCTTTCCTGTTCTGCAGGGCACAGTGGAAGGAGGTCTGACCGTACCCCCAAGGAACAGAAGGGGGTTCAATGGGTAGACAAGAAGGGATTGAGTGCTTGGAGACTCAAGTAGGAAGCTGTAGAGAGCAGACAGGAGCCATCCACTTCCCAAAGGTGAACCCCCAGCTCCAATCCCCACATGCAGAGAAAGCAGCCAGAGCCTTAAGTAATAATACTTTTAATAAAATTAACTTCTTAATAGCACATTTAATACATTAACCCTCCCCCTTCTTGGTTTCTCTGCATTTTGTGCAACATCACTTTGACTCGATTATTCATGGGTCCATTTTGTTTCCCGCGTTTTATTTTGCTTTTGAACTATTTTCCTTGGTGGGTTTGTACGTGTCCTCACTAGATGCCTCAAATTAAGTCTGACCACAATCCTACTCTACTTTCTACAGTGGGGAGACCATCCCCCCTGCCCCAGGGCTGTCTCCACCCACCCACCCTACCCTACCCGCACCCTTGGGTGGGGAAGGGGATGCCCTCCCCACCACAGACGCTACCTTCCCAAACTATGGGGGTTTCTAGGACAAAAAGAGCAGGGGGTAATCTGTCCCTAAGTGGGGCGAGAAGAGTAAATTGGGGAGAGGGAGATGTGTTTGGGGTCTAGGGCCAGGAGGGGCACGGCAGTCATTGATGTAATGGAGCAGGCTCTTCTCATCAAAAGGAGAGCCAAGGGGCCCCATGCCCTCTTGGGTAGCCTGGAGGAAGGGGCCTGACCTGACCGCAAGCTGGGGCTGGTAGAAGGCAAGTGCTCAAAAAACTGCTTTCTCACATGCAAAAGCCAAACTCCCCAATTTTCAGAGAGAACGGTGATGCGCCCCCAGGCCAGAGCACAGTGGATGACCCCTACCTGAACGCACACATGGGAGAGGGACTGCAGCAGAGGGTTGGGGTCAGGATCACCCAAAGTCTCTGCGGCCCTTCCCGTCTCTGCACCCTTGGGAGCCCCTTTTCCCAGGACTTCAAGGACAGTGTCTCTGCTCCACTCCAGTGGGTGGGAAGTCCTTCTTGGAATCTAACTTCTATAAGACAATAAAGCACTTTGCAAACTGCAGAGCACAGTGCAGCTTTAAAGGACAACTGAGACTGTTGCTCCCCCTGTCGCCACAAGCTAAGTGGAAGACTGGGTGGGAAGAGGGATGGGGTACAGACCCCCTCAGTCACCTGAAGCTTAGGTGAGAAGTGTGTGCATATGCATCTCTTTGTATCAATCCGAACCACTTGAGGTTACATTTCAAGAAGGACTTTCTCAGTTAGGCCTGGGAGTCTAACTGAGAGCCCCAACAGTGGACATAATCACTTTGGAGTGAGGGCTGCCCAGCAGACAGGAATGGCCAGGATGGCAGGCCCCTGGGTACTGCACTGCAGAGCAGGGGTGCTGGCGAATGTGCTCACCCTCCTCTGCTGCCCCCACCTGGTTGAAATGATCAATGTCCATCCTTTCAAAGATGCTGGGAACTGAGACCTTCATCAATTTGTCCTACAAGTTAAAAATCCAAGGATTCTCAGAATCAACCCCAGCAGACTAAAAGTTCCCAACCTTAACTAGCAACCTGCTTCCACCCTGATGTCTAAAGATGGGTGACTCGGCCATTTCCCTCCTCTATTTTCCTTTTGTTACGACTTTTATACATTCTACTGGACCCAGGGGCCCACAATGCTACTAAACTTTAAGCTATCTGAATACCATCTACTAAGTAACTAGTAATTCTCTTTTTTTCTCTAGGATTATATGAAATAAATTTGAATTATTATTAATAATTATTTTGTAGTATTTTCTTTTAAACCCCTCGGTTTCTTTTTCTTCTCTCTCATTTTTGGTTAAAAACAAAAACTATTTCTCTTAAATCTCACACCTCACTGAGAGTCCCATAGGCCTGCTAGGCCTCAGTTCTGGACTTCCCCTCCTCACTTGCCCCTGGGACAGGGCAGGGGAGAGGGGGGCACCCTAAGATCCTCAGTTCTCTAGCTTCTCCCTTTCTTGTTAATTCCTTTCTTTGTTTGGCTCTGCCGGCTCCCCAGAGGGGGAGGGGGAGAGGAGAAGGGAGCCCATGGAATGAAATCCAACCCACTTGCAGGGCCCCAGAGGGACCAGGTCCCCCTCCCCAAAAGCAAGTGACATTCCTCCCCAAAGAAAAGTGGGGGAAAAAGGAACGTAAACCTGAACATATATTAAAAACACTTTTTAAAGATTTAACTCTGAATACAAATGTATTTTTTTCTTCTCTCCCTACATATATTCTAAACCTTCTAAAGTTTTTTTATTTTTTTTAAGGATCACTTTATCATAAAATAAAATATCCTTTTCATATAATAAATTACCTAATAAAAAGTCTTTTTTTTTTTCATATTAGCCCAGGTCCTTTGCTACATTTATATGGTAATAAACGCCTTTATTAAAATAGAATATTAAATTATAAAGAACTGTTTTTTTGTGGTTTTTTTTATTTTTTTGCTATTTGTTTTCTCTCTGTGTTGGTCGCCTATCTCGCTCCCTCTCACTCTCTCTTTCTCACCTCTATTTTGTCTCTCACTATTGTGTTTTGTGTTTGTCTCTAGGTTTGGCTCAATTAGTAAGGGTGGGATTGAATTTTCCGAGCCCCCTAGTATAACAGTCTTCTGCCTTTGTGGGTAAGGAGTAGAGAGGGGGAGGGTAATTGACAGACGGACATCCCATCTCCCCCCCACCCCACCTCCCCAGGGCAACCAAAGGTGCCCATTTGGTTTGGTTTTTATTGTACAGACATCTCAGGATGGCTCACATTGGCGGGAAGGAGGGAAGTTGTCACAGGCCAATTTTCCTGGCTGTGACCTCCTTCCTCTCCCCTCCCTGGCTGGTGGTCTGGAGGGGAAGGCTGAGGAGAGGCGAGTTACTTCACAACAGGAGGAAGAGGAGGAAACCCCCTCTGTACCCCCATTCCCACACCCTCTCTCCATCCAGGAATGGGACTCCAGAGCTTAAGTGCTCAGAGATCACTTACAATAGTCCCACCCTACTATATACAAGAATCTCCTGGGACCCC
Source organism: Mormoops blainvillei (assembly GCA_004026545.1). Lineage (NCBI taxonomy): Eukaryota > Metazoa > Chordata > Mammalia > Chiroptera > Mormoopidae > Mormoops > Mormoops blainvillei. Next base: position 83,283 of record PVJD01000855.1, read on the forward strand.
CAGGGACTCCAATCCCCCATCCTCTCCTGGCCCGGCCAGCAGAACCAGGAGGGTGGGAAGCTGGTGGCAACCCCAAGGGAGCAGCAGGGGAGCAGCAAAGGTGGTGTGAGGCCTGTAACATGATTCTCGGGGAACAGCCACATCCTAATCCTGCTTAGCCCTGGAATGACCCCTCTCTGAAGACCTGCCCTCTCTCCTCAAACACAACGAATGGGTAGGACAGAGACTTCACGATTTGCTGGCTAATAAGGGTTAGAGTCAGGTCCAGAGAGGGGGCACAGGGAGTGGGGCTATGCAGGGGAGAAGGAGCAGCCTCTCCTGATGCTTGAAACAGCAGACCCACTACCTGGCTCTGCTCTTCCCACTGCCATGAAATCCAACCCAACAACTACTGCCTAAATGTAATACCCAAAGATGATAAAGCTGGAGGGTCGGACCTTTATGTTCCGCAGTATTAACCCCCTTCTCAAATTTTCACTGAGAACAGAGATATTTCATCAGGAATTTGAGGTGTTTCTTTGGAGGAGTGGGGAAAGTGTCTCTAGATGCCAGAAGAGGAATTAGGCAGGACCCCAAAAATGTCCTCCCCTCTACTTCTCCCCAGGGAGATGGTGTCCCCAAAGCTGGGCTAGTAGGGGCAGGAGGGAAGGGGAGAAGGGCAGAAAAAGAAAGGGCAAGACAGGGTGGGAGTGACAGACACTAAGGGGAAGGAAAGGGAAGAGCTGGGAAAGAGCAAGGCGGCAAAGAGGACCCAGAGGGAGGACATATGGGACCAGAGCGGAGGGAAAAGCTGAAGGGGGCAGAGGGGACTCCGTCCAGATTCCTCTAGCCCAGCTTTGTGGGGACAGAGAGGTCTGAGCCCCTAACCCACTGACATGCTTCCCCTCCCCCCACAATCTATTTGGGTTTCTGAAAGGGTCCCAACCCCCTCCCACAGCTGGAAACCCAGAAACAGATTCTCAAACAGGATATGGCAGTGGAGGGTCCAAAGGGTCATGTTAGGAGGTCGGAAGTCAGGACCAGAGGACTTGGGGATTGAAGAGAGCACCTCCATATACACATGGTAATTCTCCCTCTCCCTTCCCCTCCCCTCCACAGAGGAAGGGGTAGTATGACACACGTGGGGGGATGGACAAAGTAGGTCAGGATGCCTTAGCTGCCACCTCTGGCAAAACAGAAGTTTCTCGTAGCTGCTTCTAGACTGAAGAGTGTGTTGAGGTATCAGAGTTGTAACTCTAGTAAAATTTCCCTGCTGGTCCCCTCCCAAACTTTCAAGAATAGGGTAACCAGAGGGTCTGAAAGTGGCCCACCCCAACCACCATCGCCTCCCCTCCCCTCTCCCCAGCAAGCATCTCTAAGCACCTTGCCCCTCAAATTACTGATTTCCAAAAGGCTCTGGTGGAAACCAGCTCCAGGGGCAGGCCTCTGGGGAGCGGCCCCAGTAGGCACAGGGCAGGAGGCTTAGGAGAATATTCTGATGGCTTGCGTGGCTGTGATGTGGCAGACAGGGCACTCTGGGTCCGTCCTCTCGCAGATGCGTACTGCACACTCCATGCAAAACAGGTTGTGTCCGCAGGGCACGAGGGCAGCAGTCACCTCACTCTCGAAGCACACCATGCAATCTCGCCCGCCACCAGGGCTCCGCAGGCCTCCACCCCCAAGTTTGGAGAAGCCCTGAAGTGGCTCTCCAGGTGGGCGTCTTGGGAGTCCTGCCAGCTCTGAGGAGGAGGTGGCAGGAGAGCGGTTCACTCCCGGGGGCCCAGCACGTGTCTTGGCAGAGGAGGAGGAGGAGGAGGAGGCAGAGGAGAAGAGCACTGAGGTGGGCGTGGCGTTCTCCTGGCCCGCCCACAGCGGGGGGCTGGTCTCTGCTACCCCATAGTACACGTCCTGCTTGCCCACACTGTAGCCAGGGAACAAGTACCCACTGTAGCCAAAGTCCCCGCCCTGCTCACCCAAGCGTGGGGTCTCAAAGCCAGAGTCCGCAGCACACTCTCCGATACAGCCCAGGCTGTTCTGCCGGAAGGTAGAGAGGGGCTTGCAGGCAGGCGGGTGCACCCGCCACGCCTCAGAATAGCGGCTGTCCAGTGCGGTGTCGGGGCTCCCTGCCAGGAAATCATTTTCATTGTTGTACTCGAGGATCTTGCCAGTGCGCACTGCGATGTGTGTCTCAATCTCCTCACGTGCACGCTCCACGTTGCCTGGGGCACCCGTAATCTCGAACACCGGGTCGCGGTCACGGCTCGGCGTGATAATGTACGTGTTGGTCTGCTGCTGGATGCGCTTGATGGTTGCCCCCTTGGGGCCCACCACCAGCCCCACCACGCGGTAGGGCACCCGCACGCGAATGGTCACCTGGCCAGGCAGCGCAGGAGCCACACCAAAGGCGGCACCAGACTTGTTGCGTGATGCTCGGATCATGGAGAAGTGCTCGGCTGCTGAGATGATTTCCCTTCGGGCTGTGGCCACGTCCTCCCGCCGCCCAGTCACCATGAACACTGGCTCCTCGCCCCGCACAGGAGTCTTGATGTAGGTGTTGGTCTTGGCCCTCAGAGCCTTAATCTTGCAGCCTGGGATAGGTAGGGAAGGGGAGACAGAAAAGAAACTCACTGGACAAGAAGGTCTGTGCTGGGACCAATAAGCTCCTGATCCTTATTCAGATACCCCGCCCCCAGGAACCTCCCAATCTACCTTTTAACCCTGCCCCACAAACTACCCTGACTTGAACAATCCTCTCATCACAGATCTACCCAATGTCTCTATCAACCAGGTTTTTCAAAATGTAACAACTTTACCTCGAATTCCACCCAGGACCCTCCAAATTCATTTATTCTTTGAAACCCCAAAGTAACCAGACAATCTGCTTACCCCAAACCTGCACACTAATTCCTCCCCAACCATGTGCTGTTCTCTTAACTTCTCTACTGATTGCCTCCCTACTCACAAACTTCCAAATCAATTAATCTCCACCCCCCCCCACCCAAAAATCTGTCACTGATCCTGAACCCGAACAAACTTAGGACCACACAATCTACTCCTCACTTAACTTCCATTCACTAAAAGTGTCCTACACCCTACTCAGAAACCACCGACCCCATCTGTTCTATGATCCCCTTCCCCCATCAGTGTCTCTGAGTGTCTCCAATTCATAGCAAGTTTACTGCAACTAGTAGAGTGTGGGAGACTGGGAAGGGTCTGAGAATCAGTTTCAAGAGAAAAAAGAGGAGTATGGAGATCAAGATAATGACATGTGAGGGACAGCACTGGACCCTATGGACACTCCTGCCATCCTGTCCCCTGAGAGGAGAGCTGAGATGGGCTGGGGGCTGAGTAGGGAGAGAGAGTAGGTATTCTGGACTCATATTCCCACTTTGAAGTAGGAGTGAATTAAAGCTGGGAGTTTGAGATGAGAGGCAAGAAGAAAAAGAAGAAAGCTGAGACAAAGAGACAAAGAGAGAGAAGGGGAAAGAGAAGAGGGAGGGAGAAAGGGTGGGACAGCAACACCACCTCTGAAGGCTGTACACCTCAGTGGCTGACAGGACAAGTCTCTCTCCTCTCCCACGTTTCCCCTCCCCGCACTGAGCTCCGCAGAGACTCACATCCTTTCTTGAAGCACACACACTATATGTGTATGTTTGCACACACAGGGACCTGAGAAACGTGATGCACTACGTGCCTTTCTCTAAACAATACTCGCGGGGCACTTTTCACGCACCTCTCATACTCACACAGATTCCCTGTCTCCACCTTTCCTACCTCCCACTCCTCCGTCCCTATCCTCACCAACATACAAACAGCACATTCTTACCCATGCCCACAACTTTCACCCCATTATGATACAGACAGATTCACAACCCCTCTTCAGGTCCATACTCACCATTCCCTTTCTCACTCCTCCGTCACACTACCTATCCCCTCTAAAATTAACACCAGTAGTTCTAGCTTTCTGAGTCTGCCCCAACTCTCCAACCACAGGCCTGAGGTGAGCTTATTATTATTATTTTGTCTCCTTCGTCCACTCCATATGGCTTCTTCTCCAACCCTACCAGGTTGACATACGGGTTGGGGATGGCTCTTCTCACCTTAGGAAGGAGAATTTACCCATCCCTTTTTGTTTTCAGACCTCTTGGCAGTTGAGAAGTCTTGCCTGTTGTCAAGCTCACACCATTGTTGCTTTAATGCCAGTAAAAGACTGTTCTATCTGTGAGGCATAGAGTATGGAGGCACAGTGACATCCTCCCTCATACAACTTCTACCTACAGTACCTACAATAGTGTCTGCTAGGCACCTGGGTTCTGGCTCTAACTTTTGGGTCCATAAACTAAAGTGAGAGCTGTGTACCTTTGGAGGTTGGGGACAGGGTGGGGAGGGCAGGTCAGAGCATAAGAGTAAAGAGAAAAGCGAGCTTCCCGGAAGCACAGAAATGATGATGGACCTGACCCTGGCTTTTGCAAGCCTGAAGAGCATGTCTTGAAGGGAAGACCCAATGGGTTTCACCTTCCTAGAGGTCAAATATAGGAGCAGTGACACTGCAACAGGAGAAGGGAGATTAGACAAGGAGGAGGACTTCCGTATACTTAAGGAATGAGGGGAAGAGAGAAATCCCTCTACTTTCATGAGAGATAGCTCCATCTGATGCGGAGGCAGAAGAGGAAAGAAATGACTCCATGAAATTCTGGGGCCTCCCAAGACCACCCCCACACCCAAGAAAAGATATTAGTGTCCCCACCCAATTCCAGGGTGCTCTGGGTCCCTAGTTTCTGGCAAGAAGAAATCCAACTTTTTAAACCAGAAATCTCAAGAGATTAAGTGCAGGGAGTGTGTGTGTGGGGGTGGGGGGTGCAGCGAGGATGAGGGCTGTGCAGGCCAGTGGCATCTTCCCCT
>PVJD01000855.1:88263-339906 GCA_004026545.1 Mormoops blainvillei
CCTCCCCAGCCCAGCCCCCTTGCAATTTCCAAATGCCGCCCCCCCCACCCCCTTTGGGAAAACAGCAGAGGGAAGGGTCCCCAAGATCCCCGTCTGCTCAGTCTGGACAGTCACCAACACTCCCACCCCCATCCGCCCAGGGATGCTGGAGCGGAGGAGGGTGTGGTATCAGGCAGTCTACACTGGATTAATTCTACATCCCTCCCCCCCACCCCACAATGCACCCAGACACACGCCCTGCTCCTAATCTCCAGGTGAAGATTTCTCACACCCTCTCCTGCCCCTCCCAGCATGCCCCCTCCCACCCTGTCCTACTCTCTGACTACCACAGACCCCTCTCCAGGCCTCTGGCCCCTGGCCTTGGCCATCCCAGAACAAAAGCCTGAGAGGGAGAAGAGGTCCACACCAGGATGTGGCACTTCCTTGGAGGCGCCCCTTCCAAAACCCCACAGACCGTTCAACTTTGGTGTGCGGGTGACCACAGGCTTCCCTCTTCCCAGGAGCCCCCTCCCCATCTCTCCCCCAGGCTGGGACCCTCCCATGAGCCACACCCCCTTCCATTCCAACACTTAGCCCAACAAAGAGACAGATACTCAGGCTGGCTCCCCCGGGGCCAGGTCTCCCCCAAAGTCTGTAACTCCAGGCAACTGGGGGTCCCAGGGGTAGCCCCCCCTAATCCACTAGCAGATATCAGAGTATGGGCTTCTGAGTAACTCTTTGCACATTCTGCCAGTTTTTCTGGCTTTGAGTGGACACCCCCTCAGGACAGGCTCTCTAGGTTGGGAAACCAATCCCCCTCCCCTTTCCCTCTCTCTAAGAGAAGATATTTCTTTGTCTAAGGGCAGAGCCGTGGGGGGAGGAAGGATCTGAGAACAGTCCCAACTGGGGGTTGCAGGGAACTTAGTGGCGCTAGGAAATCAGGATAGGGGGCGGGTCCCCCTTTGTGGGTTAAGGGACAGAGCCAGAGGTGGACGAGAAAGGAAATGAACTTTCCGCGCTAGGGATGGGGTGCCCCTCATCCAGTCTCTCTCCGCGACCCGGGCGCCCGCTTACCTTGCCTGCCCACGATCTCGGCCACGTGCTCGGAGGTGGGCACGGGTACACACTCGGTGGTGTTGCTGCTGCCCTTCAGGCGCAGCTCGGCCTCTTTGTAGAGGGCGCAAAGCTTGGCGTCGCTGGCCCCTTTGGGGGCGGTGGGGGGCTGAGGCGTCTGCGCCGCGGGGGCCGCCGTCGGGGCGGCCGGGGGCGCCGCGGGCGGCGGCGGTGGGGCCGGCTGCGGGGGAGCAGCCGGCTGCGCAGGGGCGCCGCCCCCCCCACCTCCCCCGTCCTCGCCCGCCGTGGGGGCGGGGGGCTCCCCCAAACCCAGGAGGCAGAGTTGATCGAGAGCCAGCTGAAGGGCGCGCTCGTCTTCCAGCAGCCCTCGGTCCTTAGCGTTTCCCCCGAAACATCCTAGTTCTCCAAAGCCCCCATTTCTTTCCATTATTCCAGATACCACTAGACTAGGCATGGCGAAACAAAAGCTGGGGGAGAGAGAGAGGGAGAGAGAGGGAGCGAGAGAGAGAGAGGTGGTGGAAGGGAAAAGAGGAGAGAGGAGGGGAGGGGAGAGGAGAGGAGGGGGTGTGTGGGGAGGGGGGAACAAAGAACTGGGGAGGGGGAAAGACGTTGAGATAGAAAGATAGACCCTCCCCCTAAGCCCCCCTCCCCAAACACCCTGTAACCCGACTCCCCTCGCCCAAGCCCCCGGGGTGGGGGTAGGGGGGAAAGAGAAACAAAACCCAGAAAGCGGATCTCCTCTCCTCTCCGGGGGTGACGGGGGGCGGGGGGCTGCAGGATCTCTGCCCCCACCCCTCCCTCCTCGGACCCGGGAGTCTCTAGACCCCGCCGTCCAGACGCCTCCCTTAGGCTCCTGCACCGAGCCTCAGTCCAGGAGCTGCGCTCAGTGGCCCCCAATAGAGCCCAGCCCCTTCCAGCGCTCAAACTCTTTTGTTTTAAATGAACTGGATGGAGCAGCATGGAACTGACGGGAGGGGGGCGCGCCGGGGGCGCCCGGGGCATGCCGGGAGTTGTAGTTTCCGGCCCTAGGGGGCGCGGGGACGAATTCTTGACCCGAGGAGGATCGGGATGTGCCTTCGGTCTTTGCCCGCGGCTCGGAGGCAAAGCTGGGGATGGGATGAAAGTCGAGATCCCTCATTTTTCGCGGGCAAGGGAAGAGGAGGCAGTGTACAGAAACCGAGCGGTTGAAAAAAGGCTAATATGGAGCGCGCCCCCCTCCCAAGCCTGGCTCCCACGCGGTCCCGGCGGGTCTCGTGTCCCTCTTTCTTATGGTAATGAGGGGGGACAAGAGGGCGGGGAGCGGTCCCGGCTGGGTCACTGCGGCTCGCTCGCGCTCTCTCTCTCTCTCTCTCTCTCTCTCTCCCCCCCTCTCCCCCCCACCCTCTCTCCCCCCCCTACTCCTCCCTGCCGCGCTCCCTCTCCGCTCCCCCTCCCGTTCTTCTAGAGTCGTTCCGGCTCTGGGCCGCTGGGAGAGGTTCTCCGCAGAGCAGACAAAGCCCGCAGCCGCGATGCAGGGAGAACCCGGCTCTGCGTGCGCTGTACGGGCCAGCATGGGGTGCCGGGCTGGAGTGTGGGAACTCCAGGCAAAAGAAGGGGTCCCCTCATTCCCAAGCGGCAAGCCACCCCCCCTCTCATCCCTTACCCCAACCGCCCCCCAGTCTCGGAGATCTGAGAGGCACCGACTGGGAGGTGAGTTAGTTCACGGCGTTCAGATCATTGGAGGGGAGCCTGGAGGGCTGTGGAGTGAGGAGGTGGGGAGGATGAGAGGGTGGAGGGGGAGGAGAGACGTGGGGGGCAGAGAGTAGGGGGGGCGGCGGCAGAGGTAGACTTAAAGGCATGATGTGACTGAACAGTTTCGAGTGAGAGCCGTGAGTTTTGGGTGCCACACAAGGTGAGAGGAGAGGCGCGATCGTTTGGGGACCCAGACTTCCTTCAGGCCTGGGTCATGCATACAGCTGGAAGGCGATCTGTTAGTTACCTTCCACCATCATTCCACTCACCCACCTCTTCCCCCATCGAAAACCTATTAATTCAGTTCCTTTGACTCTGGAAATTTGGTGAAAGTAAAAATAAGTTTTTAAGGCATGAATTGAACTTTTAGAAGGAGTTTGGGAAAGTTGAAGTATAATGCAATCTTTTGTTCTCCTCTTACCCTACATCTTTAGATTTCTTTTGTCACCCTTTTTATGCCTGGGTCTTTCCCAAGAGGAGAAAGGATGACACTACAGCATGAGGGCTTGAGGTCAGACTTTAAGTAGAACTTCCCACAAGAGTTTTATAAGAATGGGTGGGAGAGTTACAGTAGTAAGTTGTCCTTTTCTGGAGCGCGCTGGAAACAAAACCTGAACTAGTTTGTGAGGTTAAAGTACTGCTGGAGGCAGGGGGACGGATGAGATGACTTCATAGACCTGGCACTGTGAAACCATGAGGAGGCCTGAGCTGCCAAGCCCAGGTCCCTAAATTGATTCTTGGAAAGACTAAATTTGCACGCTAATGGAGGATAGGAGCCAGAGTGGAGGATCTCAGGAGAGGTTAGGGATTGGCACTCTGGGGCTCTTACTCCTTTGCAAGGCAGAAGATTCAGGGAAGGGGAGCTATGCCTGAGGAACCCCTGGAAAACCTTGGAGTTGGGGAGGAGTGCCCCCCACCATCAAAAACTTAACATAAGATTAACAGTGAACTTCACTGTGGGATCAGGCACCACTGCCTCCAAGCAAGAGTGGGAGAGAAAATTCAGAGACAAGCCCTGTGGGAGTAGGCTGTTCTCATTTCTTGTCCCTTCTCCTTCTGCTCCAGGACCCTGAATTAGGGGAGCTGTGGTACTGGGGACCATGGGGCTCTCTGTGGACTAGGTGACTGTTTTTCATATTAACAGAATAGCAAACAGTTGCGTAGCACTTATTGTGTGCCAGGCATTTTTGTCACCAGCTGGTCTGAGCCTTCCTGTCCCCACCCAAATGAGATTTCCCCCTAGACACCCACCACTGAATTGGCCCTGCTTCCACTTTCCTCCCCACTAAGCTAATTAAAGCAGGAGGTTAATGACCAAAGAAGCCCTGGGGATTTGGCCAGGGAGGAAAACAAAGGACAGAAACTTGTGTGTATGAGTGAGGAGGGGGACAGCTGCTGGATGGGAAAGGGTAAACAAAAGCATGAGGTAGAGGAGGCGTTCGTCCCTGCTGGACCTACCTCACTGGTCCAACAAGGACAAATCGTGTGTGTTAATGCTCCATGTGTTCACCTCGGGTGTCCTCCACCTCAGGTGTTCTGTGAGACTCCAGATATCCAAGGTGTGAGAGGCAACTGTGAACGTGGCCCCGGAGGGCAGGATGCGTGTGAGTGTGCTTAGGTCTGTGGCACGGGTGTTCACACGGGAACATGTGCCTGCAGGTGGTGCAGAGCATGTCCGTCCACACTGGGGACCACCAGAGTGTCCACACAGCAGAGGAGCCCAAGGGTGGGCGCCTTGAGGAGCCAGGTTCTAGGGCAGGGTGTTGGTGAGTCCTTTCCCTTCTCCCAGAGTCTCGTGACCTCCTTTGTTCAGGGGACCCCTCTCTTCCACTGACAATTGTGTTTTCCAAGCCAAGTTTCTCTCCATGGCCCTCCTTTCCCTCCTCCCCTTGCCTGCTCAATCTAGAATCATGACGGTAAGGGCCCAAGGCCTCACTGAAACCATTTTGCTAGATGGCTTTGCTCCCCACGCTGCATCCCATCCCTCATTCTCTGCCTACAGAAAGGTGTGTAGGTGGCGTATCTCTCCTCCTCAGAACATTGGAGAGCAGAACTGTGTCTCTCATCTTTGTCATTGCCCCCACCCTGACCTCCAGGTGTCCAGCCAGCACACTGGCCCGGCCCCGAGCAGAAGCTCAGTAAGAGTGTGTTGATTTTAACTGCACATTTGAAGTTTCATGGTGTGAGAGGAAGGGCAGGCTTCTGGAGTCAAACTGCTGACTGTTAATTCTGCCTCTTGGGCATTTATTTACCGCTGAACCTCAATTTCCTCATCTCTAAAATGGTAATGATAAGCCAGGTTCCTAGCACAGTGCTTGGCCCCCCTTAGGTGTTTAATCAGTGTTAGTTTCCTGGCCCCTGGTTGTTCTCCCCTTGTCGTTGATTTTGGTTAAACTGTGGTCTTCATTAATTAATTTTAACTTGTTTATTCAGCAAACTACTTCCTATTGAACTCTTAGGATGTGCCAGGCACTGGATCCTGACCCACCATGAGTCACTTAGAGTCAGTTCTAGATCTAGTAGACTTGCAGAAATAAGATCATCCTAAACAAAGAGCAGATAATTCCAAAATTAATTCCTGTTGAGCACTGGAATGCGGGCGAATGATCTCTAACACACACATGTACACACCAGGCTCCTGAGGAACAAAGGACTCTATGGAGTTGTTGAGTTGGCTGTATATGTGATGTGTGTTCATGTGCGTGTGTGTGTGTGTGTGTGTGTGGACAGGCCTGCCTGCAGAGCAGGAAAGGTGACCCAGTTGAGAGTGTGTAGCCCAGGGTTCATGTGGAGGCTGGAGGACAGGAGCTGGGTGGGTGACCCAGACTGCTTGTCTATGTGTGTATCTGTGTCTCTTTTCTGAGCGAACCTAGGCACCTATTATCACTGTCTACACACCAAGTCCCAAGGGAAGGGGACGCACATCGAACACCTGCCCTTCTCAGCCCTCCTCTCAGAGCCTCTAGGGAGGGAGGGCGACGCCCCCGAGGCTGCCCTGCCCAGCTGGCCGGCCCTTACAGAGGTTACCTCACTCATCTCCCGCTTCCCTCAGGATGCCTTCTCCATCTGTCCTAGTCAGAGGCGCCTCTTCTCCTATGCTTTATGGGACTTCTATTTTCCTTTCTTAATACCCCTCCCTTATGGGAAGTCCACCTTGCGATCTAAACACCATCCTTCCTGCTGAGAGTGCAGCCAGTTTTCTCTCTGTTGCTGGAACACAATCAACTCATTAATTCCAATCAATGAGAATATACTTAGGAAAATTCTGTGGGACACACAAAAGAAACATCAAACTTGATCTTTGCTCTCAGCAGGACACAGACACTAGTCTACGTGACCCAGTTAACATGTACAAATAGGAGTAAATGTGAGAGCAAAACAGTCCTTGGGACTTGGAGGGCTACAGAGATTGGAGGAGAGATGAGGTCACCATGGGTCCTTCTGTTGTTAGGGACCCAGTCTCCAAGGGCTTTGAAGCCCAGCCCGAGGTTTGGACCTGTACAGAGAAACACCTTCACTCCTCCACTGGGACCACCACTCCAATAATCCCCCTACCGGGTCTCCTGCACTCTCTGATTTCCCCAGGGGAAGCAGCTCAGAGGGGCTGGGGCAGAGCTGGGGTCCCCCAGGACAGCTGGCTGACAGGGCCCCTCAGGGACTCAGGGCTGGACCCAGGCGTCCAGGAGGCGGGTGATACCGGAGCTGTGACAGTTGGTCCCCAGATTCCTCACCCAGCGGCGCCAGCTCTGGTTTCGGGCTGGGACAAGGGAGGGGGAGGAGCTCCTGGTGCCAGCCAGGGCTGGGTGCTCTCTTGGGGCAGGGAGAGGGATGCATTAAACATCTCTTGGTAGGTTGCTGAGGAGGGATTTTTCCAGTACCCTCTCTGGGCCAGACACTGTGCTAGATAATAACAGAGGGTACTGAAGCATGAGATGCTCTGGCACAGATGAATTAAGTATAGAATGTCATAGGTGAAATTGAAGTTGAATGAATGAATGAATAGGTTCATCAGCTATCTAATGGCCTTGTTTTACAGAGGAGACTGAGGTCCAGGGAACCCAGGTCCTGTGACTTTCTTGTGCCTTCTATTCTGTCATGCTCCCTTTTTCAGGAAAAGAAAGAGGAAGTCAGAGAGAGGGTGGGAAGGGACTTGCCCTTTCTTGAGTGCCTGCTTATTGCCATGCCCCCTTGGCCTTTACACACTTGAGTTCGTTTTATCCTCTTCATGACTATGTGAGACTTGAATTGTCGTCTCTGCGTAACATCAGGGACCTATGGCACAAAAGATGAACTAACCTGCTCAGGTCACACAGTTGGTAAGTGGACACTCCAGTGTTCAAAGCCAGATCTGTCTGACCCCAGAGCCTCAAACCCCAGTGGTAAACGGCGACACCCACTGAGTTTCTGGGGGCTGAGAAGGGAGTGACCACTACAGCTGGAGGAGTTCGGAGAGGTGTCCACGATGAAGTAGACCTGGAGTCCCTGAAGGATGAATGAAGTTCATTCGAAGGGAAAGGACTGGGGGAATGACTGGAGGTTCGTGCCAGAGGTTCCCAGGGAAAACTTGCTGGTTGGGCAGGTGGCCAGTTTGCCTGAGACAGTTGGAGGAAAAGGGGCTTTGAACCTTGGCCACAAGGTGGCGTTGCAGACCAGCTCCTGGGAGCGGCTCAGTTCTGGGCTTTGATACTAGGGACCAGATGTTTTTTTTCCTGCCCAGCTAGGGCTCCATGCCCAGCCCTGCCTCCTCAGGTGTCATCTCAAGCTCCCACCTTGCCCTTTTCTGGCAGGGCATCCAACACATAGGAGACAAGTCTATTCCTGACTCAAGCCCAAAACCCAGGGGGTGGAGACTTGGATGTCCCCATGGTCTGAGTAGCTCCCCAGGTTATCCTGAGCCCCCTCCAGCTGCCTAAGACCGGCTTGGTGTCCAGGTGAGACACCGTTCAGGAGACAGGCTAAGGAAACAAGCACTGGGTCCGACTGACCTGGGTCTGAAGGGTAATGATGATAATACCTACCTAATAAGCAGTTAAAATAAACTGCTTATTGTGGGAGAGGGGAGGCACACAATAAAGAAGTAGATCCTGGAATTTCTGGTAGCGATAATCACTGTGAAGAAAAGTAAAGCAGAGTAGGGGGATAGAAAGATATGAGGTGGCAAAAGGACAGTCATGTTGTTGCCATGTTCCCCTTCCTCTGTCCCAGTTTTTTCCATGTTTAATCCTACTGGCCCCCACAAGGAAAGCACATGCTTCCATTTCCCTGGCTTGGAACCAGGAGCTCTGAATTTTTAGTCCTGGCACTGATGAAACAGTCCAGACCTGCTCCTTCCACAATTTCCCCTGCTTTTGGTAAAGGACCACCATCCACGTGGCCGCTCAAGCCAGAAATCTGGAGCCATCTATGATTACTGCCTTTTCTGTGACTTCCTCCCATCCAGTCCATCAGTCAGTCCTCTCAACCACACCTCATAACGTTTTCCAAATCCATCAACTTCTCGCCGCCACTGATCCAAGGCATCATACCTCCTGCCTGCAGGAGCCTCTAACAGGCCTCACTCCTCTGCTCTTGTCTCCCCTGCCCCCTTCAATCAGTTCTCTACACAGTGGCCAGAGAAAGCAGTTTTTTTAAAAATATGCATGAAACTCTCTTCTTTAAAACCTTGTATTAGCTCCCCATTGCCATTAGATTCACGACCAAACTCCTTCGTGTGTTGTTGTTGTTTTCAAATATTTCATTTATTTATTTTTAGAGAGGAGAAGGGAGGGAGAAGGAGGGAGAGAAACATCGACGTGTGGTTGCCTGTTGTGCACACCCTATTGGGGACCTGGCCCGCAACCCAGGCATGTGCCCTGACCAGCAATCGAACCTGTGACTCTTTGGTTCGCACACTGGTGCTCAGTCCACTGAGCCACAGCAGCTAGGGCTTTTGTGTGGTTTAGAATGTCCTTCATGTTCTGGGACCTGCGCACCTATCTGACTGACACGGCCCTCCTCCCCTTTCCCACTCTAGCCACATGTATCTTCTTTCAGGGCTTTGAGCACACCATGGGAATTAAGGGCATCAGGCCCTGGAACTGGATACAAGAGATAATTGGAGGCACTAGGGAGGTAATGAGAGTGGGGAGCAGCCTAACCTCTGACCCTCAGGCTCCTGGAAGGGGGCTTTGAGCTAGAAAGTGCCCTGGAGGCCCTCTGACCCAAGCCACCCCACATGCAGGGGTGAACTAGAGGTGCCTTGCATCTTACATCTGTGAGAGCCGTTGTTCAACTTGAAGTCAGCAATGGTGAGAGAATTCACACTATGGAAACTGGCAGTTGCCACAGACCAGAGCTTCCCCCGCCCCATGATTATTAAACATGTATAAGCACGTCACTGTTCCACAGTCTCCTGCCCCAACTTTACAGAAGAGGAAACTGAGGCCCAAAGATGGCAAGTGACTTGTTCAGTGTCACATGGTAATTTTCTTCCTTTTATTCGTTCAATTAATCCTTCACTCACAAATTTTTATTAAGTGCCTCCCCTGTGATGTATTTTAGAGAGACACTTGCCAGGTCTGGAGGGAGCTTCCAGTGTGGTGTAACATACAGAACACGTACACTGGCTTTGACAGCACTGTGGGCTAAGTATTGGCAGAAGTAAGTACCGGCTGCCACAGCAGTCTCAGGAAGAGCACCAAAGGCCATCAGCATGGTCAGGATGGCTTCTCAGAGGACATGACTCCTAAGCTCAACCCAGAAGGACGGACAGGAGATAGCCAAGAGGAGTGGAGCACGGAGGGTCCTTGGCAGAGGACACAGCACCTGTAAAGGCCTAGGGGCCTGGCAGGAGCAGTGGACCTGTATATCTCTACCCTTTCGCCCTCTCAAGGGCGCACTATGTGTAAGACTCCTTTTACCAGTGGTGACTCAGGGAAAGGGTTAGCATGGTTAGAGATCCCTCCTGGTCCGTGAGCCAGAAGTCCTGTTCAACCTGAAATCAACCATGGCAAGAGAATTCACCATGAGTCAGACTAGAAGCTAAAGAGAAGAGGAACACTATATGCCAGGCTGCCTGGTGCTCAGGCTTCCCCAGTGCCCCTTACTGCCAGTTTTCTAGAAGTACTTCCATGCCTTCCAGGTAGGTAACTCTGCATGTCTCTTCCAGGCAGCCTTCGCAGATTACTCAAGGCCTGTTGGTTGGCCCAAACCCTGACATCCGACCTGTGCAGATGAACTGTCTACTCCCTGTGCTTCTGTGCCCCACCTTCCCATACCGACCAAGGCTCTTCAGAGCGGGGACTTTGTCCAGTCTCAGTTTTTTATCTTGCTTGACCTCTGACCCTGCTGGCCCCTCCCACCTCCAAACTCTTTCCTCCCTGGAGTTTTTTCTACCTCCCTGGGTGCTTCTTTTCAGTCTCCTTGGCCCTTTTCTGCCCACATGGCCAGTGGTTCCCATGCCTGCAGTTTATTCTGCCCGGGACACACTTTCTTTTCCCTGTCGGCACCAGCGTGGGCATCCTCCAAGCCTGGACTACAGGCTGTGGATGGTGCTGCTGCCCACTACCCGTGCAAGTTACTCAGTGTCTCTGCACGTGTTTCCCCGTTAATAAAATGAAGGTAATAGTAGCAATTACTTCATAGGGTGGTGTAATTAGTGGAAAGAGGCATGTAAAGTACTGGTATAGCATCTAGTGCACAGAAAGTGCTTAAATGTTGTCATTATTATTCAGTACTTAGTCATCCCTTCCTCAGGGAGGTCTCCCAAACCATAGCCTGAGTTAGGTAGTTTTTCTCTGCCACTCGGCATCCTGAAGTGCCCCTTCTGAGGCACTCATTATAATTTAATTGCTTGTTCCACGAGAAAGAGAACCATTTTGGGCACACAGATGGTAAATATCTGTGAGTGGATGAATGAACAAATGGTGTGGATGACTGTCTTTCCTGAGACACACAGAGCCAGGAGGGCCTTCTGTCACTCAGCACTAGCCCGGACATGGCCACCATAGGAAGGTGGGGCTGCTCCCCCGACCCAGGCCAGCAGATGGCGCCAGCGCCTGTGAGTCTCAGCTGGTGGCCACCTCCCTTGCCCTTGTTGGTCTCACATCCCAGAGCTGAGTCAACTGGCAGGGAGAGCTGGGGTCCTGAGGCCAGCCGGGACTCCAGGCCCCAGGCAACCGAGGCCGATGCGTGCTCACCACTCACGGACAGACGTTTTCCTAGAGAGTGCCCAGGCTAACTTGGCTGGGAAAGGAGTGGGAGGCCACTGGGGAAAGGGCCCCGGCTGAGGGGCTGTGGGGGCACAGATCATGGAGTGGCGGTGAGGCTGCCAGTATCTTGGGGACATGAAATGAGAGGCAGTTCAATCGATGAGTCAAAAGCTGAGATCTAGGAACCAGACACAGCACGGGGCACAATGCGCTGAAATCAATCAGCAGGAAAGGAAGGGGAGGTCTGGTTTCTATGACAATGGTAGTGTTTGTGGCAAGCCGGGGACTCCCGAGCCCCCAGGGCCTGTGGACCGTGATTCACCACAGGAAAGGCGCGGCTGCAGAGGGACTGGGTGCTGGGGACCGGATGCCCTGGGGCTCCTGCTCGATGCTCAGCACATGCTCCTCCAGCCTCAGACCCTGGGCCTCTGCTCTGCCAGATACCAGAAGGGGAACTGAGCTCTCTGCTCTCCCTGTATTTGCACATCTCACTTATTGCTCACAACGGCCTTGTGGAATTACTGTTACCCCAATTTATAGAAGGGGAAAGCTTCGCCCTAGCCCAGGGTAACACAGATAGGACAGAACATGAATGGCAGAACCAGGATTAGAACCCAGGCTAGTCTGATTCTAACCATGCTTACAAAGACCCAGAAAGCAGAAAAGTAAGAACAGGGGCATGGAAGTTAGAGTATGGCTCAGACTCTGGAGTAGATGGAAAGGGGCCCTCCATCTCCTCGGCCTCCCCACCTGCCCTGCCCTGTGTGCCCAACACTGATAGGGAGGAAGGCTGGAAAAATGCAGGGCCTGATGTGGACCAGAAACTGTGATCCTCCCTGCCTCTCACTCTCCTCCAATTCTAGTCCTGGGGGCAGGAGTGTGTGTGTGTGTGTGTGTGTGTGTGTGTACATGCGTATGAGCATCATGTCCACCCTGCCCCCCACACACACTCCCTGCTGCCAGCCCCTTCTAGAGCCTGGAAGTTCCGCATCTCCTCCAGTTGCCATCAGGACAGTTTCATTCTTGTTTAGCTGTGGGCCCCCACAATTTCGGTATGAAAGGGGTATCCCCATTCCACCTCAGACCTTGATGGCCTGCAAGAGGGAAACGCTTCACTATCTCTTGCCCTGTAGCAGAGGGATGGAGGTTTGAAGGGCCTTGGAAATCTTCCAGTTCAGTCTGCTTGTTTTGTAGGTAGAGAAACTGAGACCCATAAAAGAAAGACAATTTCTCCAACATTACAGGGTGAATTAGTGGAAAAGAGAACTAGATTCCTTGTCTCCTGACTCTTGAATTTGGCACTGGATTCTTGGGAATAGTCAGGCAGATGCACAGAGGGAGACAGCAAATTAAATGGGATAACTGAGCATGGTGTAGGAGTAGAAAGAAAGTATGCAATTCCTGTTCCACCTATCTTGTTACATCAGGAATAATGGAGATGAGATCATCAGAAAGACTTACCACATACGTACATCAGGAGTACAACATCTGGGGTCAAAGTGGATAGTGATTTCAGCAAATCACTTACCCTCTCTGGGCCTAGTGATAACAAGGGGTACCCTACCTCCAGGGTTGTAGGGAGGAGAGATGGGATGGTAGGCAGTACGTGTGAATTATGGGTCGACATGAATGTCCTTGTCTATGAGACTGGGAGACAGAGCTGCCTTGCAGTGCAGAGGTGGGGGACAAACCAAAGTGCTTGACCCTTGATTCCTGGAAGAGCAAGGAAGGAATGTGAACTTCTGGCATGCTCAATACAAGCAGCAATTCTCTTCCTTGGGGCGGGGGTGGGGTGAGGGGAGAGATGGGCAGCAGTTTTCCTGCAGACCCAGAGGCCAGGGAAGCTGAGTACTAATTAGTTCTCGCTCCTTAATTGGACTTAATTGGCTCCTTGTGATCAGCAATTAGGAGGCTGCATCAGTTAGCAAAGGGAGGGTGACAACTCAGCTGGGGCTGGTCAGGGCTCCCCATCAGGAGGGGAGAGAGGCAGGCAGATAAAGGGCGGACTGATGGAGAAGTTGCTGTACTACCCAGCCCCTCACCTCTCAGACCCTTCTGGCCTCCCACCTGGACTGTGGCTTCTCTAACCTCAGTTTACCCACTCTCACTGGCTTCTGGACTTTTCTGCCCAGATTTGTGGGATTTGGGCCTGGATCCTCCATGGGCCCCTTTGCAGCTTTGGAGTGACAGCTGTGGGGTCAAGGTTGAGAGCGAGGGCTTCAAAGCCAGCTCCATCGCTTATTGTTTGTATGATCTTGGATCCATTGTGCCCTGTTTTCTCACCACAAAATGGAACTGATAATAATAGTCCCTTCTGTGCAGGGTTACGGTGAGCATCAGGTGGATGACACACCTGCACTATTTAGAACAGCCTGGCATCGTAAGCACTCAGTAAGTATTAGCTGTTATTATAATTTGCACTCCAAACCTCAGCTTCTTCATCTGGAAAATGACAAATTGGAAGTGGCATTTGCTGAAAAATGCCCAGGTCCCTCCCTAGACCAATGAATGAATCAAGATATCTGAGACTTTGGGCATTGGCACTTTGAAATCTCCCCACCCCAAGCTGTTATGATTTCCAATGGGGGTTGAGACCACTGGATGTGTGGTCTCCAAGGTTCCCCCAGCTCCGACCCCTGAAAACTCCAATAACCCACCCCCAGCACAGCGGCTCCCTGTCCCATACCACGTGGCACTCTGCAGAGCCCTGACGGTGCTAGAGCTCGAGAGCCCATTACTAGTGTGGCTGGACAGGTCCCTCCTCACTCATCTGAACTCTGTCCTCCTCTGTAAAATGAGAATAATGAACTTGCTATGCTCACCTCCCAGGGCTGCCTGGACGTACTGTTTCAGTAGTGATAGGACCTGCTATAAAGGTAGGCAATTGTATTACTCATTTCCTCAATAAACATTTGTTAAGTGCCTAGTATATACCCTATTTCCTTTACACACAGTGACTACTGAATTGTAAGCTCCTGGAGAGATCTGTCCTGAACCATCAGGCAAGTCAAATTCTCGAGCAAACCTCTTTTTGGCTCCTGCTGGGCATCACATGAGCCAATGAATGGAAAGAACTTAGAACAGGCCCTGACACACAGTGAGTGCTCTATAAACAGTAGCTGTTGTTTGCCACAATACTACAGGGGGTATTGCGACTATGTGCCTAGGTTGGTGTGGAGAGAGGCCTGGTTGCAGGGCACACATGCAGCCCTGAGTTAGGGAGGCACTGAGGGGCACATGGAAGGAAAGTAAGGCTGGAATTTGGTATTAAAGAGTAGGATGTGTGGGAAAAGTAAAGGGAGAAGTCAAGCCCTTTGAGAATGTGGTCCATGATGGAGGGATAGTGGGATTGTCACAAGTGTGAACAGAGCCCCTTCCATGTTCTAGGCACTGTGCTGGGGGCTGGGAATACAGGTGAGGACCAGACCCCCCACCCCACCCCCAGCATCTACCCTGAAGGATTTTCCCTAACGGGGAAAGACAGGGGTGTCCAGGCAGTGTCACTACAGTATGACAAGAGATGTTGGGGGCTTAGCAGTAACACCTAGCCTGGTTTTAGTGGCACTTGGTAGCTGGAGAATGAGTAGGAGTTGGTCAGAGGGCAAAGCACATGCCAACTTCAAGCAGGTTACCTTAGATGTAAGAAGAGAGGTCAGGATTACTGGAATCTAGGGGCAAACCATGAGGCTGGAGATAGAAGCGGATTTGGATCACAGAGGGCTCTATAAGCCTGC
Source organism: Mormoops blainvillei (assembly GCA_004026545.1). Lineage (NCBI taxonomy): Eukaryota > Metazoa > Chordata > Mammalia > Chiroptera > Mormoopidae > Mormoops > Mormoops blainvillei. The sequence goes on from PVJD01000855.1 coordinate 102,971, forward strand.
TCAAGTTATTTGGACTTTATCGCTAATACAATGGGATGCACAGTTAGTTTGAAGTCTTGTGGAAACGTGCCAAGTTTGACATTTTTGGAAAGATGGCTGTGGTTCAGTGAGGAGAAAGGCTCTGAACAGAGGCAAGGGTGGAGGCAGGGAAGCTGACTGGGAGGGTCCTGCAGTTACCCATGCTAGGGGTGATGGCGATCAGAATGGGGAACTGGAGGCAGTGTGCAGAATGGGGACAGATTTTGGAGGTAGGGTCCACAGGACTTGGGAACTCACTGGCCAAGGAAAATTGGGACGGGGGACGGCTGAGGAAGGAGGAGCAGAGTGGGGCTATGGATGTTGGGGGGACATGGAGAACATCTGATACATCCAAGGAGGGATGGCAAGCATGGAAGCTTGGGGATCACCCCTGACCTAGGAGTGCTTGGAGTCCTCTTCCAGGAACTCTCTGTAAGGACCACTCACCCTTGGCCGAGTGCCATGCTCCCCATCTTCGGGACAGGCTGGGAATTCTGGCTCTGAGACACTGTTGGGGTGGGACCCTGTCCAGCCCAAAGGGAGGATGTGCCCTTACCTACTCCAGGACACATGTTTTGGAGGGAAGGAGCAATGGAAACAGGTGAGTTCAGGGAGCTCCCCACCCCCACCTCCCCGCCTCTGGTCTCAGTGGTGGCCTTGGGGAGGGTTCCAAAGAGGGCCAGAAGCCAAGTCTCTGGTCCTGGGGTCCACTAGGGTGTGGTGGTCACACCAGAGCCTCGGAGGTGCTGGAGTGAATGAGTCCCCTGCCCCCCTGAGGTGACCGCCCTGGTGGACAACCGCCACGGCCCTGCCTGGGCCAGCGCTTCTCCTTCCCCAGCCCCTCCCTTGGCGCCTCCTTGCCTCCTTCAGGGCTCTTTGCCCTCCCTCATTGAGCTTGGTTTCTGTGAGAATGTGATTTGAATTAACTCTTGGGAGAAAAATCACAGAAACCAGGAAAGGGGGGCCACGGGGAGGGGGCAGTGAGTCATGTTTCCATGTGTATTTTTCAAACTTTCCGACGGGACTTTGGAAAACAACACTCTTTTTGGTTGCCAGCTTGGATCTGGCTCTCCAGGGGTCCCTTGTTCTGTTTCTGGAGGTCTTACCTTAAATACTGTGTCCTGACCCACCCTTTAGGTCTGCTTTGTTTCTTGGGGGTCCCCTACAACTCTGGACCAGCTCATGCTATTGTAGGGGCCCGAAAAGTCCCTCCTGGGGTAGAGTTTCAGTCTCTCTTCTGGTGTCACTTCACTGACAGCCCTCCACTTACCCCCTTTCCAGCGTGGACCCATGGGGCCTGCAGCTGCTCTGGCCAACTATTCGAACTTTAAGAACCTCTATTTGCACCAGGGACCTCCTCTCGGCCCCAGCAGCTTCCTCTCTGTGCCCTTCCCTCCCATTTCTATACCCCAGTTTCCAGAGGGTCTGTGGCAGAGGCGAGAACTATCAACCCCCAGGGAGGAGCCCTGCTGAACAAAGACCTCACCCTAGGAGGTAGGTAAGAAAGAGAATTACTCTCTGTCCCAGCTGTGTGCTGGACACATCTGGGGCCCTGGGAAGGGTATCATTCTGCATATGGAAATTGAGTATCAGCTAGGAGAGTAGATGGGAACCTTGAGGATGATGGTGGGAATGGGGAGGGCAGCCTTGCCCCTAGCTGGCTCCTCCTTACAGGCTGTGAGCCTTTCCACCCTCCCCAAAGCTCCCATCTGCTTCCTTGGGGGTCCTGGACTAGCTCTCCTCCCCTGCCTCCTCCCAGCTTCTGACTAATCCTCCCTGGCAACAGTCGCATGTCCTGCCGCCACTGTGGGGCCATGCCAGTGACAGCCCACATCACATGGGCCACATCTGGCTTCATTTGAGCACGCCCTCCCCTATTTGCTACCCGCCCTCCCCCGCCCCTCTGCCCAGGGGCCAGAGCAGGGAGTGCTGAGGACCCCTCTTCTCTCGGCCCATCAGCAGCCTCCCACCTGCACCTTCACAGCCTCTAACGGAGTCGTCCCTCTTTTCCCTCTTTTCAGCCTCCTCATCCTCTCCTCCAGGCTCCATCCCCTGGACATTTTGTCTCCATTCTTCAGCATCTGTTTCCTCACTGTGTCCCGACTCCTTGGACCACCCCTCCTTCTAGCCCCCACTGAACAGCAGGTTGGGAACGGGGCATTTTACAAGGCTTGAGTCCCCAGAGCTGTCACAGGATTGGGGAAGGCCTGGCAGCCCAGGGATTAAATTCCCCCTAGTCTAGCCCTCTGGCCTGTTGCCAGGTTGGGGTTAGGGGGTTGGTAGAGGTGACCCCAAGATATGTGTGTTTGGAGGGATAGAGCAGAGCCTTGGGGGTGGGGGAACAGTGTCGCTCACTGTCTCTAAGCTGTCTTTTGTGAGGGAGGGGGTGGAGCCTCAAAGGCCCTCTGGCTACTGGCCTCCCTCCTCCTTCCCTGCTTAGCAACTGTTGCTGGGTAAATATTTGCCCCACCAGGACCTGGGGCTGGAGCTGCGGAGTCAGCCTGGGCAGCTGCCCCTCTCCTCAATTCCTGGGCCTCTCCTCTGCCCTGCTCCCCAGTCTCTGGCCTGGACTCCAGATGTGATTCCCACCCCCTCACTTCAAAACTCAGTTCTTCCTCCCTCACGGTAGACTTTCTCCCCAGCCTCCTCCTTTTACCTACTCATCTCTCCCTTCATCCCCACTTACCTTCTTTGCTCAACTCTTTCTTGTTCATCCTCCACCCCTGATCCATTAAGGTGCCTGAGTGAGACCTCACCCCTGAGCCAGACAGGTCCTCTGCCGCTCCCGGACCACATCCCACTGGGAGCCCAGCCTGGCTATTGATTTGGATAATTATTGGTACTCATCGAGCCCCAGGACCTCGATGCTCTGTTCCAAGGGAAATATGCCCCCGCCTATGCCTTAACCCAGCCCCCTGAAGCTCCAGAGCGGGGGAGGGGAGGGGTATGGGATGTTTGGATGGACACCCTGTCTGTCCAGGAAACTCTGCTCAGGAAGCCAGTGCCATTTTCACCTCCTCTGGGGGTAGGACTGAGGGAAACGTGGCCAAGAGAAAACAGATGCCCCCTTGGCCTCTCCCTGGGCAGCCTGAAAGCAGCCAGCCTCAGCCTGTGCATCCTGGCCCTCCCAGTCAGGCCCCCCGCTGCCCCACCCCTTCTCCAGTGGTTTCCCTGGTACCTGTCACTGTGATGAAGAGCCCCTCGGTGGCGGAGGGCCAACGTGAGGTGGGCTCTCTGGGTGCCCTGGAAGCTTCTGACTTATTGGGCAAAGATGACTAATGGGGAGCTGCTCCTGGGCAGGCCTTTGGCCATCTTAGGGATAGTGGGGCAGGGGAATCTGGGGAGTTGGACCGAGGCAGGTTTAGAAATGAAGGGGTTGGCCAGTATGACACCCTAAGACTCCTCCTAGCTCTGAAGTTCTGGCTTCTAGGCAATTAATGATGAAACTCTGGCCCAAGGAAGTCCCTTCCCCATCCCACAGGCCCTCCCTCTAGGAGCTCCTGACCTGGCACAAACCCAGCCCATCCACGTGCCCCACCTGCCACTTCTCCAGAAAGTGTCCCTTGCCCCAACGCTGCCCCCCAACAAAGACACCAGATAATTAACCACCATCCTCATGAGAGTTCACTTTCCCAGTTGTCATCAGTGGCTCAAGTCCCAGGGAGACTCTGAGGAGCTTGGGGGCTTCAGGGGCTTCAGGGGCTGGGGACAGGGTCAGATTTATTATGAAGCTAACGAAAGTGAAGCTTCAGAGCCCCTCAGTTGCACAGGCCCTTCCAAGACCGTGAGAGGAGCCTGCCTACATTTCCACATGGACATATATCCGTGTAAAATTTGTAAAAAGACATTCTCATATTTTTTGAAGAGGGCCTCCCTACAAAAATTGGACGAACATGTAGAGAGACCAACTGTGATTTCCAGGGATTGGCCCGGTTGTAGCACTCAAACCTAGGGAGCTCCTCAGTACTCTGCAAGCCGGGACAGTTGGCCTGCCCTTGTTCCAGGCCCCACAAACGGTACGGGAGCACCTGGACGACGGGAGGATGAAAGGGAATCTCTGCCTCACTTCCTGGAAGTGTGTAGGGGCGGGGGGCTTGGGGACCTTTTCCTCCAGCCCCTTTCCAAGAGTTGCGGCGCTTCTGTTTGTTTCCTTGGCAACAGGGAGAGGAAATCCCTACTTAGGAGGCCAGGGAGGCCCCAGCAACCACACACACAGACACACACACTCTAGCAGGCGGCCGCCCACACGCAGAAGCCTGCGTCAGCATCCGCGGCGTCACCGTCCGCCTCCGGGCTGGGGCGGGACTACCCCGCCTGGGCTGGAGATCTAAGTGAGTCCTAGCTGACGTACCCAGGGACCAGCCTGTCTTCAGGCCCCGCCCCTAACCACGCCTACCTCCCTTCCCCCACCCGCACCAGGTGAGACAGGGCCAAAGCTGGGGGATGAAAGGGGAGAAGAAGGGGGTTATCACTGCTGAATTTCTGTTTCCCCTGGCCCTGGCCTGGTGTATATCTTGGCAGTACTGTGTATTGTGACAGTTAGGAGCCTGCGACTGACGGCTGGGGGCAGGGCCACTGTCTTGGCCCAACCTACCTACTGCTTAATAACAGCAGGTGGGGGAGGTTTGAAATGTTGGGAAGGAGCTCCTGGGCAGACTCCAAGATTTTGCTACTGGATTGGTGTCCTTGAGGTCTAGGCGGAAGTGAGGCGGGGTGCAGTTAATCTGGAGGCAGACTTGGAGGTTGGGGCTTGCTTCTGTCATTTGTCAGCTGTGTGGCCTTGAGCACATCAGTTAACCTGCCCAAACCTCAGTCTCCTCATCTGTATGATGGGGATAATGGTGCTTGCTCTGTGCACCTCAAGGAGAAGTCAGAGGATTAAGGCAGTAATCTTGATAGTGAAAGGGTTATCACCAGGGAGACTTGCCCAGCCATTTCCGGTCTGTCTGGAGCAGTAAGGGAAGATAGCCAGCTCCGCCTGAGCAGCCCGTCTCTCCATATCATAGTAATGCTTTTTTTGTTTGTTTGTATTAAGCTTTTTTTAAAAAAGATTTTATTTATTTACTTTTAGAGAGAGCAGGAGGGAGGGAGAAAGAGAGGGAAACATCAGTGTGCGGTTGCCTCTGACAGGCCCCACAATGGGGACCTGGCCCACAACCCAGGTATAAGCCCTGACGGGGAATTGAACCGGTGACCCGTTGGCTCGCAGGCTGGTGCTCAATGCACTGAGCCACTCCAGCCAGGGTCCATATCATGGTAATGTTAATGCTGGTCCCTTAAGGTGGATTAGCCCCTTCAGGTCTGTCCACAGTGCTGTCTTATCTCTTGTTACAGCGTGAGATGGGGTCAAAGCCCTATTTGGGGGATTCTGAGCAGGCCTGGCTGTGTGACTTTAGGCAAATCTTTCCTCCCCTGGCCTCAGAAGCCCACTTGTAAAGAGAGGGTGGGGCTTATTCCCCAGAGTCCTGGGAACCATCTGGGTGAGGGGTAAAATATCACCAGCCAGGGGCCCCCAACCGCCCTAGTAGAAAGACTTTGCCTCTTTAGTAGATTGGGTTTTATGGGTGAGATTTCATTCAAATGAGAGTTCTCTGGGTTTACTAACGGCTCTCAATCACTCCTTCTAAGAGCCTTACCCATTACCAGGGGTGTCCAACCGGTGGCCTCTGGGCCACATGCAGCCCAGGATGGCTATGAATGTGGCCCAACACAAAACTGTAAATTTACTTAAAGCAATATGAGGTTTTTTGGGTTTTGTTTGTGTGTGTGTGTATGTGTATGTGATTACGCGTCACAATGTATTTAATGTGTGGCTCAAGGCAACTCTTCTTCCAGTGCGTCCCAGAGACCCCAAAAGGTTGGACGCCCCTGCAAGTAAACTGAACCAATCCACTCTGAACCTGCGTCATTTCTCCTGGCTAAACCTGGGTGGGAAGAAGGCAGTCTACTCAGCTGTGCTGTCTCAGGACAATTACTCAACCTCTTGGAGCTTTGGGTTCTTGGTATACAAAATGTAGATAATACCTACCTCATAAGGCTGAGGTGATAAATGGGATCACTTTCAAACAGCACCTAGCCAGGGGCACCGAACCTTTTGGCATCTCACTGGGCCACACTGGAAGAAGAAGTGTTGTCTTGGGCCACACATTAAATATACAAACACTAAAGAAAATTTTTAAAAGCTCAGTGTTTCAAGTAAATTTACAATTTTGTGTTGGGCCGCATTCATAGCCATCCTGGGCTGCGAGTTGGACACCCCAGTGCCATTTCCTGGTACATGGCAACCCCTTAAAGAACAAGCAAGTCCTTATGCTCTCAAGGTTATAACAATCACCTGTGCATGAGGCATGAGTGACTCAGCAGTTTAACAGTTGTTTTGTATTATACTGGACTATGATCAAAGGAAGAACAAGACAGGGACCCTCCCTCAAGAACTCGCCGAAAAGCGATTTCCAAACCATGGCCCTGACTCTCAAAATCGTCCCCATACCTAGACCGTCCTCCAAAGAGCCACCCCTTCCCACCTCTTTGGGGGAGTATTACTGTCTCCCCAATGGCCTAGGATACATTGGAATTCACTCTCCCACCCCACCTGTCCAGGATTATAGGCTGATGGTAAGATCTTGGCATTCAGTCAGGCCAGCGGTCTTAAAATTCCAGTTCTGCTACTAACCCTGTGACCTTAGACAAATGGTTCTCAACTGGGGGAGATTTTGCCTCACAGGGGATACTTGGCAATGTCTGAAGACATTTTTGATTGTCACAACTTAGGAGCAGAGGTGTTACTGGCATTTAGTGGGTAAAGATGTTTCCTCATCTGCAAAATAGGGCTTGGTATCTATCTTGTAGAGTTATGGTGTAGGTTCAACAAAGTAATGTGTAAAATAAACCTAGTGCCTAATAACAGTAGGTCCTTATAAATACTCCCTATACAAGTCATTATTAGTCTTTGGAATATCTCCTGGTTTCATCCTTCTGCGTTTGCCCACTGTGTTTGCTTCTTGCCAGGCCAGTGCCTCTGACTCCTTCTTTGCTAGTCTCCGCGCTTCCCTCTTCTGCTTTTTCGCCCCTGCCTTATCCATCAGCCAGATGCTCCCCTCAGACCGCATCCCAGCACCAGCTCCTGCCTCCCGCCCACTCCCAGCCTGCCCCTCCTCCCACACTTTCCTACATCTGCACAGACTTCCTCCCTGCCCCACTCTACCCATCACCTCCTACACCTCCGGCCACAGTGGCATAAGATAGTGGAGCACATCTCAGATTTGGACCAGGATGCGGTCCAGTTTTGGGAAAGTCAACCTCACCTGTAAAATAGCGAAATAAATTCCAGCCCATGAAGTGGTTTTGTGGACCACGTTTTGAATGCAGTTGAAAACATACTACTGTAAAGAGTGTAAAAGTATAAGTTATTTAGTTTGCTAAGCGTTGTCCTGCTTTATTTTTTTATTTTCATAGTGCTTACCATCTTTTTTTTAATGGAAAAATGTTAATTATGTAATTTAACAAAATCTGGTTATAAGCACAATGTATACAGTCTGACAGAATTTTATATGAATAAAATGCTACAAAGACATAATATACCAAAATGTTAACCGTTGTATTTTTCTTCTTAAAGTTTTATAGTTTGTGTTTTACATGTAGATCTGTGATTCATTTTGAGTTTAGTATCAGGTATGAGGTGTGGGTTGAGACTCATCTTTTCACATGAATACACTATTATCCCAACAATGTTCATGTTCAAACTGCTTATGCACCTTTGTCAATATTTTATTGACCATTTTTATGTAGGTCCATTTCTGGAATCCCTATTCTAATTCATTGTTCTATTTGCTTATCTTTAGGCCAGTACCATACTGTCTTTTTTGTTATTTTTACGATTTGAAGACATTTTATTGGCATAATAGGAGAGTTTTCATTTTTTGTTTTTTTTTAATTCACCACCTTCTAACAAGGTATAATTTTGTCTTTTATTTATTGTCTCTCTCCACTAGTGTAGAGATTTTTGTCTGTTTTATTCACTGGTGTATCCCTAGTGCCTAGAGCAGTAGGTATTCAGAAATATTTCTTGAATGAGTGAATTCTCTATGTATAAGGCATTTCTGTAAAGCCCCTAATTTTACCTCCTCCAAGAAGCCTCCCTTTAATGCTTGTATTGCAATAACTTAATCATTGCAGCATCTCCGTTTTGTAAATAAGGAGACTTGCTCAGAGCTACTCACCTGAAAATGGCAGGGCCAGATGCATTTGCTCATTTTAGTTTTTTTTATCCTCACCCGAGGACATGTTTTCATTGCTTTTAGAGAGAGAGGAAGGGGAAGAGAGATAGAGAGAAAAACATCTATTGGTTGCCCTGAACAGGGACCAAACTCAAAACCTTTTGGTGTACAGGACAATGCTCCAACCAACTGAGTCATACCAGCCAGGGCCATTTGTTCATTTTAAAACACTGAGCACCTCCTGTGTGCTAGGCACTGTGCCAGGTGTTAGGGACACAGGTAACCAAGACTTGGTCCTTCCTTTTCCTCACAGCACTTTTGAGGGGAAGGGTCCTAGAGGGAGGCCTAGGATGCTGTGGGAACAGAGAGGGGGCCCCCTCCAAAGTCACTAATCTTCAAGACAAGTGCCCCTTCGCTGCCCAAACTACCCCGTGCACTCAACCACTATATCCTTTTTCTTTTTTTTTGACAACATGACTACCGTTTAATACAACCGAAAAATAAAACACAACCACTATTTTTAGATCACTCATTAATGCTCCAGCTCCCAGGATTCCGGAACCCATTTGGAATTCATCCAGTTCAGGGTCCTATGCTGCTCTGTAGCCACTGTGCTTGGTTTCACCTCTCCCTCTGTTTTCTCTACCAGTGGGCAACTCCCTTGACAACATAGTAGCTTAAACCCCATATCCTTTTTTTTAAAGATTGTATTTATTTTTATTTTCAGAGAGAGGGGAAGGGAGGGAGAAAGAGAGGGGAAGAAACATCCACCGTTTTCCTCACTCTGACCAGGAATCGAACTGGCAGCCTTTCTGTTTGCAGGCTGGCGCTCAGTCCTCTGAGCCACACCAGCCCGAGCTCAATCCCCGTATCTCGAGAGCCACTCTGCCCAGATCAGGAGACAGATCTCATTTACTGGGTGTTGTTAGCTCTATCAGCACACAGCGAGGCAGGACTGGAACCTGGTCTCCAACCAGTCACAACACCCCCAACCCTAGTCCCCAGCGGGCACTGCTCCTCTGCACCCGGCGGGGGCAGGGCTCGCCTGCCCTGCTTTCTCCTGCTTCTTCGGAGACTGGGGGTCTCTGCCCTGGCAGGAGGAGAGCAGACTGATGGCACTTGAGGTCCGGAGTTAGGACTGAATATTTAGGATAAAGGCCCACTTTGAAGTTCGGATTTAGGATTGAGGCCGTTTTGGTGGTGGTGAGGCAGGGGACTCTGGAAAGAGCCTAGAGTAAAATTTGGGGTGAGGTTCCTCCCTCCTTTCTCCTGCCTCTTTTCCGCAAAGATAGGAAGGTCCACGATAGGAACAGTTAAATGTGGTTTTGCTCCCGCAGCCAGGAGGGGAAGCTAGGCGCGGGGGGTGGGGGTGGGGTGGTACTGGGTGGGGCAGAGTGGGTGCTCAGTGCCAGGGGGTGCTGAGACCGTGGGAACAGCACAAGCACTGTCCCTCACGTTTCATTGGCCCACCCACTCCTCCTCTGCACTTGGTTTGGGGAACAGAAGAGGGAGAAACAGAGCAAGACTTTTTGTTTTGTCCGGGAAGACAAGGGTGGGTGCAGTACCTTGGGGGAGGGGACTGCAGGGAGGCCAAGCTGTATCCTGGGTCCCTCACCTGGATGCATCCTGGACACTCACCTCACTGTCCAGCGCCCTCCTAAAGATGGGAACTAGAGCAGCCCCACCCTCCCATGTGCCCCTCTCTGAGCACTTAAGAGTCTTTGCCTTCGTCCCACTCCAGCCCCTTGTCCATGGGAGGCCAGATCTAGAACCCAGAATAGAGTGCCTGTCCAGCTCTGCTTCCTTTTCATATTACTGGAGGTAAACTTTGGGAGGCGCAGGGTCAGGGCACCCATGGGTTCCACAGCTTTACCACCTCTTAGAGAGGATGAGGTGGCTGGTGGGGATAGGGCTAGGATTAGGAGACAACAGTGGAAGGACTGATCAAAGAGGTCCTCGGTGAGGCCTGAGGATGGAGGCTCTAGAACCTGGGGTGGGAAGGGAAGGCCGGGGACCTGGATGATCCTGTTTTGTGAGATGGCCTGGCCCCTCCCCAGAGCCCGTTGCAAAACAGACCTGGCTAAAGAAGAATGTAGAGATATGTGCAGTGCTGGCTACTGGTTATGGGGGCTTAGCTGTCCCTGCCCCCCATCACCCCTTTCTGGCTGTAGCCAGGGTGGAGATCTGTTGCACCACTGGCTGTCCAGCCCCCTGCGCTGTTCCCCCTTTCAGGCCCCTTTGGGAACCACAAAAATCTGGGACCTGGTGTCCTGGCAACATGATGAGTACTCACACAGCTTTGGTATCTGTTTTAAATTATCCATTAAAATAAGCACAATCCTGGCAGTGGGAAGGAACCCAGTACAGTTCTTCAGTTGATAGGGTGGGGTAAGCAGTAGGAAGGGACGGAAGGGGGAAGGAACCTAGGCAGCCTCTTTTCCAGTTGCTTGGGTCCAAGGAAGGGGCAGGGGATGGAGGGAGCCGTGCCTGGATCCTATTCTTGGCCTTCTCTGGAGACTTGTGGCTTGTTGCTTAGGTCTAAGACCCAACGGTTGGTTTTGGAGAAAGATTAATTGGTGCAGAAGCTAGGAAAATAGGGACCCCAAACTCCAGGTCTCCACCCCAAAACAGAGTGTAAAAGGAACTCAGAATGTAGAACTTTGTTGTGCTCTCCTGACTCCCCGCAGGCATTCCTTCCCCACCTCATCCTGGCTTACTGAGATGTAGCTTTGAATGGGCTGCCCACGTGTGTGGGGGTGGGGTGGGGGGGTAAGTAGGGCTGACTCACTATTACTATGGGGAGGAAAGGGGGAGCCCGTGGTGGACAAAGAGTGAGTCACCCCGATGGGCACCAGCCTCCGTCCTCCTCCCCCACTTTCCTGGATCTGCCTGCCTGGCGCCCTCACTTGCTTTGCACGCACTTTCCCTCTCCCCATTGCCCTCCACTCGCGCACTCTCGCCCCTTGGCTCTGCCCTCTATCCCTAAAGGTCTGAGACAGTAGGAGAGCTGAGCAGCCAGGAACCACGACTGGAGCTTCAGCGAAGCTCCAGGCAGAGTGGGGTGCGCGGGAGAGGGTGGGGCCCGACTCCGCGGAAACTGGGCGGTCCTCTTCCCCTGCCGCCCCCATCCCAGTGGGTATGCGACGGCCCCTTTAAGAGCAGTGGCCCCTCCTCCCATTCCCAGGACCTATTAGAGCCTTTGCCGGGACTCCGGTGACTCAGTGTTCGCCGGAGTGCCGCAGCCACACCAGCCAACCCCGATCAAAGGTCTGACAGCGCCCAGCCCAGATCTCCACGTCTGCCAGGAGCAAGCCGACAGCCAGCCGGCCGGCGCGCTCCAACTCCGAGCCATCTGTGTCCTTCGTCCCGAGCCCCGCGCCCTTCCCGGGACCCCTGCCCTGTGGGCAGCACTGCCACCCTGCCGGCCATGGAGACCCCGTCCCAGCGGCGCGCCACCCGCAGCGGGGCGCAGGCCAGCTCCACTCCGCTGTCGCCCACCCGAATCACCCGGCTGCAGGAGAAGGAGGACCTGCAGGAGCTCAACGACCGCTTAGCGGTATACATCGACCGTGTGCGCTCGCTGGAGACGGAGAACGCAGGTCTGCGCCTTCGCATCACCGAGTCTGAGGAGGTCATCAGCCGCGAGGTGTCCGGCATCAAGGCCGCCTATGAGGCCGAGCTTGGCGATGCCCGCAAAACCCTTGACTCGGTGGCCAAGGAGCGCGCCCGCCTGCAACTGGAGCTGAGCAAAGTGCGCGAGGAGTTTAAGGAGCTTAAAGCGCGGTGAGTGCGCCCAGGTGGCGGCGTGCGGGCCGACTGGTCACACCTGCCCTGCCCCGGCGTCTGATAACTTTGCCATATAGTCTCCTCCCTCCCCGGAACTTCCCCCAGCGGGTGACTGGCAGTGCCAAGGGAAATCATCTGGACAGGACAGCTAAGGGAGGGGTCTCTGGGAGAGGGTGGGGTATATAAAGAATGGTGGGGGCGTCAGGGCAAAGCAGGGGCTGGTGGCAGGCCCGCATTCAGTCAGGGTAAGGTTTGCCAGCCATTTGGAGCCTGGGGGAGGAACTTGAGCAAAGCAGAATTAACCCTGGTCTAAGAAATCTGGGCACCCCAGGGCACACTGGAGTGGGTGAAAGGGTCCTGTTAGAACTTTTCTTGGCAAGCTTGGCACAGAACCAATTTTGCCCAGACTGGCTCTGAACACATGATGTTCATTAAGACAGCTTCCAAGCTGGCAGATGTCCAATGGTGCTGGAGAGAAGTCGCAGGCAGGGTGACCCCCTTTTCCCCTGTAGGGGCATGTAGGTAGCCCTCTTGGCACAACCCTTTCTGGGGGTCTCTCCAGTAACCGGGAAGCTATCCTTCTCTTCCTGCTTGTCTGGGACCTTCCCTGGGTCCTGACAGGCACACCAAACAGCTCCAGGAGATCGGCTTCTCTTCCCCAGCAGCTCCCACAGCCCTTGGCCTGCTTGGCCCAGGAATGTGAGGGAGGGAGGGAGACAGAGGGCAGAGGCTCCACCTCAGGAAGTTGTATTATGCCCAGGTCTGGTGGCTCCTGGGCCTGGTGCCTTGGAGGGTTTAGGGCTATGTCCCTCTCTCTGCCTCCCTCCTTGCTGTAGGCCACTTTCACTTTCCCAGCCAAGCCGAGCTGTCTTTGCTCTGGCCAGTCCTTTCAGCCACTGCCTTTATTTTCATTTTATTTTATTTTATTTTTTTTGCATTACTAGATTGCTGGAATACAGCGACATTTTTGAAATCCAGCAGTTGGAATCTTTAGGCCTCTCTTACCTCACCCATCCCTGCCCCACCCTGCCCCACCCTACTTGACTCCACCCTCTTTTCTAACAAGACCTTTGGAGCCTGGACGTTTAGGCCCTCTTTTAGTCCCCCAAGAATTTGGTTTCCTTCTCTCTCTTGTCCTTTTCTCTATGAAGACCCAAGCCAAAGAGCTCTAAAGGTGCTTGAAGATCCCTGGGTATGGGTGGGGGCGGGGGTGGTGTGGGCTGTGGTTTGAGTTCCCCTCTTTCTCTCTCTCTCTTTTTTTAAAGAATTGGTTTGAGAGAGAGAGAGAGAAATATCAATTTGTTGTTCCACTTACTCATGCATTCATTGGTCGATTCTTATATGTGCCCTACCCAGGATCAAACTTACCACCTTGGCTTATCAGGACACTGTTCTAACCAATTGAGCTGCTGGGCTAGGGCTTCTCTCTCTGTATCATTTCCAAACTCTTGCTCTTAGAGTCTGTACACATTCTGTATTCTTTCCACCCCTTCACCTGCTCCAGCCCCAGGCTTGGTGGGTATGGCAGATCCATTCCCTTGTAAAGAGTAGGTGAAAGTTGTGTGGGCAGATAGACTGACTTTACTTCTCTTGAAAGGAAGCACTCCTGTCTTTTTCACTAGAGATTTGAACAATTTAGTTAGTAGGACAGATAGGAGGCAAGCTAGGAGAATCCCAGAGAGTGTTAGTGTTCTAAACTAACCGCTCAACCACCAAAACCCCCGTCGCAGATCCCTGTGAAGGGCGTTCTTGGCAGCTCTTTTTCTGGGTAGACACTGATCAGGAAACAGGACAAGTGTAGTCTACGGTCTCATGCTAACCCAGCCACACCAGTCTGTCTCCTGTCTCCTGGTGCAGCTGTCCAGGCCTGGAACACCAGAGAGGGGTGTGCACACGTGGGACAGGGGCGGGGGTGGTGTATGTACTTGTTATATTTAGCCACCTGACTCTCTTCTCCCCCACTGATCCTGGCTGGGGAGGCTGGGCTTCCGGAAAAGGGGGGTGGGTTTGCACATCTGGGTCCCAGGCTGATGGACAGCAGGGTGGAGACAAAGGAGGGCTCAGACTGGGGTGACAGCCCCCCTCTATGTCCCTAGTGGAAGGAGCTAGGGACATAGCTCCCTTTTTTGTCTGCTGTACTCAGGGTGAGGTGGAGAAGAGTAGAATGAAGGATTTGGGAGAGGAGGAAAGGCATTGTCCTAACTCCTCCCACTAAAGCCAAAAGAGGTGTTGTCTGGTTTAATGTTTAATTAGAACTCAGAGTTCAGGGCCAGGGTTTGTGCTGGGCTGCAGAGCCACCTGTAAGATCCTGTGGCCCAGCCTAGGTACCTCGACCACACTCAGAGGTTTGGGACACCCTCTTGTTGAACTGGGTTGTAGGTTCAAAGCAGAAACACTCCCCCGACCCCAACACAGTACACATATTCTTTCTATTCTGGAGCCTAAGTGCAGGAAGAATGAGGTTGAAAGCACTGAGGAAGGGCCTGCCTGGGGTCCAGGTTTGGAACTGGGCCCCACCCCAGGCAGGACAGCTGGGTAGATGACTCAGATGCTATACCGCTCCCTCTCACCCTGGTGGCTTTATAAGAGACAGCGGGAGACAGGCTGAAGACAGCAGGTGTCTTAAAGGGGGAGATGGGGGCTTAAATGTCTGCATCTCCACCCCAAACTCCTGCTCCCCACTCACCACAGCATCCTGGGATTCTTTCCTGCCTCCTTCCTTAGGACCTCTGGTGGTGGTCTGGAACCGGGGCTCGGGACAGACAGTGTGCACAAGTAGTTCTAGATTTGAGGCCAGAGTTATGGGCTTGGGCTGCAGGACAGTGCCAGGGCCTGTGCCTTCTTCCCATGGGGAACTGGTGGAGGAAGGGTGAGTCAGAAGTGGGGAGATCCCTGGCCCACAAAGCAGAAGCGCCTCTTCCCTCCGGACGAGGCCTGTGTACTCGACAACTTCCTGGATTGCCTGCCTTATGCAGCCTCAGTGGGGACAGGCAGGGAGGTGCAGGCCCAGGTTCATCCAAACTCTCATCAGGATAAAAACAGCAAAGGTCAGAGAGGTCCCATGTCACACAGCAACGGAGTGACAAGTCAGGGCTTGAGCACAGGTCCAGTTCTGACTTGCAATTGAGTGCTCATACCATTAAACCTTACTCCTCTAGCTTAGGGGACAGGCTGGAGGCCCAGGAGTGTGGGATGGGGTGGTCAAGGCTCACTCCTGCAGTCGGGAGGTCCTGCTTTGGGACCAGTGATACCTCAATGCTCTGCTGTTCTGCCAGGACCTGCTAACACTTAACAATAGCCTTTATCCCAGCCGGAAGGACCCAGGACCCTGCCAGGCTACGGATCAGGAGGCTGGTGATTCCTGTCTTGGGGCTTGTCATGGGAATTGTCTACCTGGATCTGAAGGAAGCTGTGGCCTTTGCATGGAGGCTTTTGGAGATACTTGAGACCCAGACCTCCCTTGAGAAAGCCTATTGATGTTATCTCTGCCCTATGCCCCCCACCCTGAAGTCCACGTTTTTATAAAATTTATTTATTTATTTATTTTTTAGAGAGAGAAACATTTGTTGTTTTACTTATTCATGCATTCATTGGTTGATTCTTGTATGTGCCCTGACCGGGATCGAACCTTCAAACCTTGGTGCATCTGGATGATACACTAACCAACTGAGCTACCTTACCACGGCAAGTCCACATTCTGATTCAAAGAGAAAGAAGAAGGTGCAGCTAAACCTCGGGGCTGGCCAGTACTTGAGAAGCCTAGGAGAAACAAGAGACAGTAACTCCTGCTAGGGCCCCCGACTGCCTACCCACAGTCGATGCCTCTAGTTGGCACTCACCCTGGCCTTTAGGAGTCTGAGACTTACTCTCGTTTGGGCTGTGCCCACTCTCCCCACTCCTGGTCCCATCGTAGTGTTTCAGTAGCTTAGTGTCAGGGCTGAAGTCAGGGACAGCTGGGAAGACAGCTGGGAGGAGACACCTTCACCTACCAACTGCCCCCTCTGCCCTCCTGCCCCTTGCCACACACCCCCCCCCCCCCGCCGCCTCCCACCCTCTTCAGCCCTTGATCATCTCTAGCAGCTGTAGCCGCCAAGACCGGGTTTGGCTCAGGGGCCCAGACACTAGGGCAGTTCATCCATTTCCCACCTCCCCGGGCTCCCCGTGTACTGAAGGTGACACGGGCTGGCCTCTAATATTCTGGAGCTGTCCTTGGGGAGGCTGCAGAGCCTCATCCCTCACCCCTTAACAGGAGGCATGGTGGTCCACCAACGAAATGACAGATTGTGTGAGGGAGCTGAAACAGCCATGGCCTGTGGTGTCCTTAGCTCTAGGCTTGGCCCTGCTACTGAACTGCTATGTGACCTTGAGCAAATCACCTCCCCTCTCTGGGTTTCCTTAGCTATAAAAGAAAGGGGTCAGAGCAGGTCTCCAGAGTTCCCTCAGGTTCCAAAATAATAGTACAGTGACCCACAAAGTGAGAAAACAACCTTCTAAATACCAAGCTATAAATATTAAAATCCATTATAATAAATAAACAAATATAAATATTAAAATCAAATACTATTCATGTGAATATAATTAATAGCCAGTGCTATTCTCAATAGAAATACTTCCCACAAGCTGTGAAATTACAAGTACTAACACCTTCTTTCTCAAAGAAAGTTTGTTAGGAACAATTCATTATGACATTACGCTCTTGGTTTATGCTTCGTTTTTATTGCTCACAGGAAAGGGCAATTCATTTTCAATGCCTCTCCCTGCAGGACTATGGAAAGGGCTGCATCATGTGAAGGAGAGGGAGAGTCATATCGACCTGCACTGGGGGTAGCGGGGAGGCCCTGGGAAAGGCAAGACCGTCACTGTAGAGCTGGCCAAGTTTAGACGACCTGTGCCTGGAGCCAGATGGAGGTGTGCTGTGGCCTTGAGATGCCCACCTACTACACTCCCTGCACCCATTTTGCCTCCCCCAACCCGAGGCTATGAGGAGGTCTTGGCCCTAAACAGTCCTTCAGAGGAGGGGACAGTTGGGGAAAGAGGCAGGGCAGGGGATGCTCCCCATCCCTTTGTGGGAGAGGAAGCCTGAATCCTGCCTGTGGAGGCCAGGAATACTTCTGGCTGGGATCCCAGGCCCAGCGGAGGAGCTGAGTCACAGTAGAGGGCAGAGTGGAGAGTGGACAGGAGACCCTGAGCTTTCTCCACCGAAGAGAAGCTGGAGGGGCACCTTTTTCGGGAGCTGCCTTGGATGTTCTTGCTGAGTAGCAGCAGGAGGGACTGGTCTAAATCAGACGGGAGACACATGGAGGTGGGCAGGGCCCATGAGTTCTTTTCAGGCTGGTTCAGGGGAGCCAGAGACTCCTCACTTTGAGGAGTCCAGTTCTCGGGAGTCAAGAGGAGGCAGTTTGTGATCGCCAAGTGCCCCTTTCCTCCCCAGCACTAACACTTCACCCTCTGCTGGCTGGGAGAGAGAGCTGCATCTGTCTAGGCTAGGGCTGGAATGCAGTGTGACCAGAACTCCTGGGCCCTCCCTCCCCGCCCCCCCACCTCCTTTGTTGATCTTGGGGTGCTGCTCCTGCCCCCTCCCGCTGTTGTCAGGGTTAATAACCAGGAGCCACCAGATGGAAGGTTATTATGTTCTAAGAAGAGACTGCTGAGTCACCTTCTTGTGGGGATCTTCTGACTGTCCCCTCCTTTGGCCAGTGGCTCCCCTCCCTCCCACTGCCCAAGATGTTCTATCTCTTCCCAGGCCATCGCTCCTCCCTCCATGCCCCCACTTCTTCTGGTCTGTTCCTAGCCCTCACCCCTGCATTTTTGTGACAACAGAAGGGTAATTTCTATAGAGAAAGGCCAGGAAGAAGGAAAGTGAAGTTTGGCAGGGGACCTTAAGGGAACAGTTGGTCAGGAAGCCAGCCTCCTGTTATCCAGGACCCCAGCGCTCTGGCCTGTGGCTGCAGGCTTCTCTTGCCTCTGTACAATGCCACGTTGATAGACTCAGCAGCTGTGACTCAGACTGGGCCCCCTGCCAGGCCCAGTGTCTGAACATGTCAACAGGTCTCCTATCCCCCTTCTCAACACAAGTTCTCCCATCGCAACCCTCCCTCTGAAATTAAGACCCAGCTTTGTTTCAGGGGAGGACAGCTGAGAGCTTGGCAGCTCTAGAAGGAGGTCTGATGGGCCTCAGACACTGAGCATGTGTAGTGGTGTCACACCCAGAGAGAGGCATGTGGAAGCAGAGCTATGCCTGCTGCGGGTGCATGTGCCTGTGTGGGGAGGTCAGGAGCGGGAAGTGCATCCTGGAGGGCCTACCATATGCTTTCTGGGTGTGAAACATTTGGAACTCACAGAGTGGAGTTTGAGGAAGCCTCAAGGGGCTTCTACGTCCCTGGGACACCTTCCCCTTCTGCTCTTCTCCTTACTGTCTCCTCTCCAGAGAGGAGTGGTGCCTTGGATGCTAGAATGGGGTAGCCAGATGTCCCACCCACACCCTGCCACTACCTGAAAGTGAGGCCAGACCCACAGGCCAGCCAAGAAACCAAGCAGTGGTTCCTTTTGAAGGTGGAGGATGTCAAACCTCGTGGCTTTGCACACAGCTGTGGAAGTGTGTGACGCTTGATGGCTCTTTTATGGGGCCTCTGTATCCCTCTCTGACTAGACTGTCTCCTAGGCTCCCTTCCTGGGTGTCTCTGTGCCATACTCTGTGCCTCCTGCATTCATCATACCATGCCTGTGTTCTGTCCTGTCTGCTATTAGTGTCCTCAGGTGACCAGTGGATAGGTGTTCTGTGTGTGTGTGTGTGTGTGTGTGTGTGTGTGTGTGTCTGAGACTCCCCTTCTCCAGACCTGAGCTTCCCCATCTGTAAAAGTACAGGAGTTGGTCCAGGAGGAGGACCCTCTAGAAGCCTTGAGCATGTGAACCTCCTAGTATCAGGGCATCAGGGGACATACAGGGAAACCCCAGAGATGCAGTGTAGGTGGAAAGAGAATAAACCAGCAGGTAACACAATAGCTGAACACATTTGGGAAAAGGATGGGGGTGGGGCTGGGGCCTCAGCTCCAAGGGCAGGGCTATGGCGGTGCTCAAGGTTGGGTGTGGATTTGGGTAAATGGAGGAAGAAAGGGAAGAGGGGTATATTGCAGTGGGAGGAGTTGCTGGAACAAGGGGAGCAGTGGTGGGAACTTGCAGGCAGGCCTGGGGTGGCCCTAGGAACTGCCCCAGCACCGGACAGGAAGTTAGCCTGGCCACAGGTCTAGATACCTGGGAGGACAGGAGAGAGCTATTCCTAAACCAGGACTCCCTGCCCAGCAACTCTGCCCAGCCACAGGGGGCGCCCTTTCCTGTGAGACAGGAAATACCATGGGGACCTTCGCTCTCCTACCCTTTCCACTCCCCTCCCCACTCCTCCAGGGTCTCCATTGGACCATGGGGAACTCCATTGGTTGGTAAGGCTGAGGGGCTGAGGTACAGCCTTCAAGGGACCTGGGGTGGGTCTGAGGGAGCCCTCTTGGCCATCCTCCCCTCCCACCTCCTATTTTAGCCCCAGCCCATGTCTCTGCTCCCCTGTCTTTTCCTCAGCCCAGGAGAGGAAATGGGGGCCCTCCCTCAGGGCCTAGCAAGTTGCTCCCAGCAACCAGGCCCAAACAGGCCTGCGGCAGGCCCTGGCTTCCATATCTGGCATCCAAGCTAGGCTGAGGAGGGTGACTCAGCCAGTGACTGGGCCCTGTGCCCACCCAGCCCCTTTGCTGTGCTGGGTGCCTTTCTTCCCCAAAAGCAGTCCCAGAGTCCTGATGTGCAGAGAGGCCTGGAGCTGGGCTTCCCCATCAAGCCAACCTCAGCCTAACAGGCCCCCAGCCTGAGGCTTTTCCTCACTGCTACTCTGTTCTTCTCTATACCCTCCTCTCTTCCCTCCTTCAGAGATCAGGTTTACCAGCTATGGGAAGAGTTAGAAACAGGATGCCCAGCCCGTCTTGCCTCACGGGGCTGTTGGGATGGAGCCACTCCTGTGCTTTAGGGACCTGGCGGATGCAAGGGAAGAGCCGCCCTCCACTAGCATGACATGGGACCTGGGGCAGGACGCAGGCGAGGCCAGGGTCTCCCCTGCGAGCACTAGAGGATTTCCCGACCCCTGCCTGGGCATTGTCTCCCTGAGGATGAGTCACCTGTGGAGCCCCTGGTTCCCACCCTTCCCAGCAACCTTTGCCTGCCCCACCCTGTCCCCCCTGCCAACCCAGTGTGGGGCAGAAGTCAGCACGTGCCCAGTACTGCCACTGCCAGCCCACAGTGCACTTGGGCACAGGCAGCACCACTGCTCTGGGGCTGAGCCCCTGGCCAGTGTCTGTTTGGAGTCTGGGCTAGGTCTGAAGACCCCAACTAGCTAGGAAGTGGCTTTGGGTGCTGGTGAATGGGCAAGCCTGGGGAGGAGGTAGGAGAGCCGCCTTGGGGAGTGCGTGTGGCTCCCTGGCCACAGAGCTCCTGAGGTCTGAGTCATGAGCCGTGAGTGATAGTGGCTTCTTCCCCACAGAGGGGAGCTCCCCCAGCCTGGTCGAGAAAACCGCAAAGGCTCTTCCTCACTTCTCTCTCCGCTCATGGTTTCTCTTGTCTGCAGGGTACGTCTTAGTCCTTTAATGGCATCTCTTTCAGGCAGTAATCTAAGCCTCCAGGAGGGAAAAGAAAATAGCCCCCTTAATTTCTTTCAGGCCATTATGTCATGGCAGGTGTTGAAGCAGCACTGCTACCTACCAGCCGTGTACAGACTTGAGGCAGGACCCTGGACTCAGCTCTCTGTGCCTCAGTTTCCTCAATCTCATAGTAACCGCATCTGTTTTGTAGGAAAGCTGCGAAGATTGAGTTAACAGTGTAATATTTAGAGCAGCGCCTGGTACATAAGTGTTTCCCATTATTATATCATTGTTACTATTACTGCCCCACTTTTGGGAGCAGTAGGAAGTAAAGAGATTAGACTGAAAGGAAAGTTCCTATCGTTGTTCACCTGTAAGCTGCCAGAGGGCAGGGACCATGAACTTCTGTTTTCCTAGGTCAGTGTCTGCCATGGAAAGGTCATTTCCAAGGAGAATTCCTAGAGCTCCTCTTCTGGGGCCTGAGGAAGCCGGGGAGCAGGACTAGGGAAGAGACGCCCTTGCTCTGTCTTCTGAAAGCATCGTTGTTTCCTGCTTCTCCCAGCTCAGGCTGGCTGGGTCATTCTGCCAGCTCTCCACTCCCTCTGGGCCTAGGGCTTAGAAAGCCGTGAGGCGGAGGAGTCCTGTGACCCCGTCCCCGCTGCGGCTTGGAGGGCTTGACACTGGTCCCTTGGTCTTCCTCCGTGCTTCAGTTTCCTTATCTGTAAAAGAAGGGGGTTGAGCTGAACCCACTCTAAGCTCCTTCTATTTCTCTAAATTCTGAGAGCCTCCCACCCGGTACAGCAACTGTGGCTGTTAGCCTGCAGGGCAGAGAGGCCGCTTCTGGGAAGCCCTTGCAAGCCTTGGAGTTGATTCAAGGCTCTCGGAACCTATTCACTTTACCATCAGTTTTTCTTCTTTCTCCCTCCTCCCCCTACAGCTGCCTCAGCTTCGGAAAAGTTCTGAAGTCATGGAAAGTTGGGGCTGAGCTCCCAGCCAGGGGCAGGGCCGGATGGCAGCCAAAATCCAAGCTGGGTTTTGACTTTATTTTTAGTTTTTTTTGGGCTGAGACGGAGGAGGGGAGACATCCTTTACTTGTGGAAGGGCCTCTCTTCACAGGAGACAGATGCCGTTGCATTAAATAGTTTGTTTTGAGGTGTGGCCAGAGGCCTAGACAGGAGCAAGCTTGCAGGCTGGAGGTGCTCACATCCTTCCTGGGCCTGTCTGAGCGTCACTCTGTCCTCTTCCCAGTGGAGCCCGGTTGAAGGGGAGGTGACTCCTATTTGAAATATGCTATGGTGGCAGGAGAACACTACCTCAGTCTTGGCTTCTCCCTCCTGCTTCACAGTGAATTGTTGGGTCTCTTGGAGCTAAGCGCTTTTGTGGCAGGAGAAAAATGTTGGCAGAGCCACTTTTTTCCTTTCCAGGATAGAATATCTCTCCCCTGTTCACGTTTGGTTTTCTTTTTTCCATCTGCCGTGGTGGGCTTATGCTGACGGACCGATATGTTACAGACCGCAGCTGGGACCAGGCCCTTTGGCTCTCCCCAACCCCCTCGGTCTAATCCTTTTTTCTCACCAGACACTGGTGAAGGGATGATAACACCTGGAGAGTTCCTGGATTCCCCCGAGGTTTAAGAAAATAGGACCCCTCTATCTCTCCAGCTCACTATCCAGCAAAAATAAGCGGGGGCCCAGAAAGAGGAGGGAGTGGCAGAGGCAACCTCTGTTTGCTTGGTTCTGGCTGAAGCTTTTCCCAGCTTGAGGGGTGGGGAGGTTCAAGGCTGGAGCCTAGACCGGAAGCCATATCCAGAAGCAGACGCTGAGGCCTGTGGTTGGTGGGTGAGGGTCAGCATTCTGTCAGTCTCCGAGGAGGCCCAGAGGGCGGGAGGCTGGGACCCCCAGCACTGCCCGGATCATGGGACCCAGACTGTGTCTGGGAGAGGGAAGGATTTGTACCATGCCTGGTTATCCTCATCACAGGTCTCTGTGAGCTCTAACCAGACTTTTTCTCCCCACAGTCCCCAGAGTGCAAAAGGGACGAGGGGAGGTGAACACCACCTCTGGAGCTCAAACTGAGAAGCATCAGGGATGCACAGACCTCAGGGCTGGGAGTCTGGTTGTCTGGATGCCCGAAGGGGGGAAGCTTGGCTGAATGGAACGTGGGTGGAGTCAGGGAGGAGAAGGTTAAGGCACCACGTGGGAAGGGGCACGTGGGAAGGGGCGGGGAAACAAAGGTGGCCCTGTCTCTGGGCAGGAATGGGAGGGAGAGAGGGAAAAGCACTCATCTCATGGGATCGAGCTTTGCCCTTGGCCCCAAGCGCGTTCCTGAGCACTGAGTCATGGGAAGGGTGGAGAAGCAGGAAAGGGGTTTGGGGGACTTGGGGGAAGTGGGAGTCCAGCCCCAGAGGCAGGCAGATGCCAACAAACCAAAACCCAGGATGCCCTCTCCTGGCAATTCGAGGGACAGCAGAGCCAGGCCCCACAGCTGACCCCCGGGGAAGTGACTTCTCTTTCTCCCTGGGGAACCTGGCTCTTCCTAGGGACACAGACTCTTCCCCTTAAACCCATTCTTCCCTTGCTTCTTTAGCAATACCAAGAAGGAGGGAGACTTGATGGCTGCTCAGGCCCGCCTCAAGGACCTGGAGGCCCTGCTCAATTCCAAGGAGGCCGCACTGAGCACCGCTCTCAGTGAGAAGCGCACGCTGGAGGGCGAGCTGCACGACCTGCGGGGGCAAGTGGCCAAGGTGAGGCCTGGGTGCCCCTGACACCTGTGCCCTCAAACAAATGCATACTCACTCTTCTACCCCAGTGGCTCTCAGGAGGTGCCTGGTCTGACCTGTCTGCCAGCCCCGGAGCCATCCCGTGTCCTGGCATCATTTCGCCCTCCAGACCATATTTCATTTTTTGCCGCACATGGTGTCTAGCCCAGTGAATTTAAAATAATGCACAAGCCATTTACACTTACTGTTTCAGTGAACTTCGCTTGGCCCTGGATTCTCTCCTTGTTCGGCCCTCCTATGGAGAGCTGCTACCTCTCTGGGAGACAGGAGAGGAGCCCATCCACAGAGCCCATAGTCGGGAACTGATTGCTAATCACATGTGGGACACATGTTATTAATGATTGACATGTATCTATGCTGGTTTTTACTTTCAAAACTCTTTGCTGTCTATCCTGTCCTCTAATCTCTCATGTCACAAGCTAGGGAAGAGAATTTAGAAAGCTGGCGTATTCCCATTTTCATAGCCTCATCTGTTCAGAGCAGAGCCAGGACTAGACAGTGGCCAAGATTCTGTCCTGGACCCTGTGCCCTCTCAGGCCCTGCCACCACAATACACCACGGAGAGAGGGGGACATACTAACAGGCTGACTACAAAATCAAGCCTGGGCCGTTCTCCTCCCAGGTCTCCTGGCTCCAGCTCTACCCTGTCCCTTAGGCCTTCCCAGCTGTGCTGGCCAGCCCATGCTTTCTAAGATGAAAATCTAAGAAAGGTGCTTCCCTGCTTAAACTTCAGAGGGCCTTTCTGTGGCAGATAAGGGTACATCTCTTCATGATCCAGCCCCTGCCTTCCAGCCCAGCCATCTCCCCCATCATTCCGCCCCAGCCCCCGTCCTTTAGTGTTGGCAGTACTGACCCTCCTGAAGATCCCGAAGTGCCCGTGGGCCTTCATGCCTCTGTGCCTTTGCGTGTGCTCTCCTCTGCCCTCCAGTCACAGCAGTGTTCCTCCTCAGGTCCCACTAACCTGTCCTTCATGTCTCAGCCTCTCGGAGCCCTTCCCAGACCCTCTTTTACCACCTCAGGCTCCTTTTCTCATGTTCCCTCTAGACTTTGGACATAATTCTTTCATAGCAACTGCTGTGTTATTCCAGAGAGGAGAGTTGCTCTCTCTTATTTCTTAGCAAGCACCTATCCAGAGTAGTTACTCTAAGTAAGAAGACATTACCTCTGTGAGCCTTCAAGGCACTCACTCCCCCGGACCTGTTTCACACATATAAAGGGATGCATTGGGAATGGCTCACTTCTCAGCCTCCTTCCAGCTCTGATGCTCTATGACCCCTCCCCCTGACCTCTGCTCCCTTGCTCTCAGCTTGAGGCAGCCTTAGGTGAGGCCAAGAAGCAACTTCAGGATGAGATGCTGCGGCGGGTAGATGCTGAGAACAGGCTGCAGACCCTGAAGGAGGAGCTGGACTTCCAGAAGAGCATCTACAGTGAGGTGGGCATTGTGCTCTGCGGGTTAGAGGATCAGGGCGGGTAGTGACAGACACCAGAGTTGGGGCTGGAGGATCAGCTGTGTGCAGAGCCCACCTTCCTGACTCCCTTGCACTAGTGGATGGGGGTGTGGAGGGGTGGCCAGCATCTAGCTCCCAGGTTAAACTGGGGCTGACGATGGCTCACGGGGTTAGGAATGGGCAGGGATCTCGGCCACTTGAGTCTTAGCCTCTAAGTACCTAGTTCTGATTTTGGTTTTTGTGCCCAACCCTTCCAGGAGCTGCGTGAGACCAAACGGCGCCATGAGACCCGGCTGGTGGAGATCGATAATGGGAAGCAGCGTGAGTTTGAGAGCCGGCTGGCAGATGCCTTGCAGGAGCTGCGGGCCCAGCACGAGGACCAGGTGGAGCAGTACAAGAAGGAGCTGGAGAAGACCTACTCTGCTAAGGTACTGCCTCTGCCCCAGCAGCGCTACCTTGCCCATCATGGGCGGTTCCACAGGGGGTCAGACGGATGGTGGTGGGAGCTCAGGGTGACCAGGACCTGTGACTGCAACGGTGGTGCCCTTCTCAGGTCCTCCCTCCCTCCCATTCTCTGCAGCTCTAACCCTTTGTCCTCCCTTTCAGCTGGATAATGCCAGGCAATCAGCTGAGAGGAACAGTAACCTAGTGGGGGCTGCCCACGAGGAGCTGCAGCAATCCCGAATTCGCATCGACAGTCTCTCAGCCCAGCTCAGCCAGCTGCAGAAGCAGGTGATGCCCCCACCTCACCCCTTTCCCTGTCAGCCGATAGTCTGGGCAGGATGTAGGGTAGAAGTCCGGGGGTGGGGGCTTCCTAAGAAGGCGGAGGGGTGAACCACAGACTGACAAACGGCCTAGGATTTGGGGTCACATGGCCCGTTTTCTGTGCCAGGACTATCTCTTATCTTACCTGTATGACCGTCACCTCTTAGAGCCTTGGTTTCCCATTTGAAAATGGAGATCATTCATATCTTCCCAAACTCAGATCTGCCAGGAGCCTCAGTGTGAGGTGTTAAAAGCATCAACATTATTCTAGCTGGCTGTGCCATGGTGACTGGAAGAAACAGGTTCTAGCCTCAGAATGAGAGATTTCAGTTAGATATTGGGAAGGTGCTTCCGAGTCACCAGCCCAGGCCATGTTAGAGCCCATGATAGCTTCTTATAGGAGCCTGGAGATCCTGGGGAGTATGACTCGGTGTCCCCTACCCCTTACCTCTTCATACTTGGGGTCCTTGGGAGCTCACCAGCCCCCCACCTTCCTCACTCAGCTGACAGCCAAGGAAGCGAAGCTGCGGGACCTGGAGGACTCACTTGCCCGTGAGCGGGACACCAGCCGGCGGCTGCTGGCTGAGAAGGAGCGGGAGATGGCAGATATGCGAGCAAGGATGCAGCAGCAACTGGACGAGTACCAGGAGCTCCTGGACATCAAGCTGGCCCTGGACATGGAGATCCACGCCTATCGCAAGCTCCTGGAGGGCGAGGAGGAGAGGTGGGTTGGGGGGGAGTCAGGGAGGTGCTTGCAGCCGCTCTGGCCTGTGACTGGCTTTGACTAGGACCCCAACTTGGTCTCTTCCTCTCCAGGCTACGCCTGTCCCCCAGCCCTAGCTCGCAGCGCAGCCGTGGCCGAGCCTCCTCCCACTCGTCCCAGACACAGGGTGGGGGCAGCATCAGCAAGAAACGCAAGCTGGAGTCAGCTGAGAGCCGCAGCAGCTTCTCACAGCACGCTCGCACCAGCGGGCGTGTGGCTGTGGAAGAGGTGGATGAGGAAGGCAAGTTTGTGCGGCTGCGCAACAAGTCCAACGAGGTAGGTGCCCAGACCGAGCGTGAGGGAAAACAGCTAGGTAAGGGAGACATCAGGAAGGTGAAGGAATGAAGTCTGGAGAGAGGCAGATCCGGTTAGTGTGAGTATCTCCCCCAACACTCTAGTTCTGGTCCTGGCTACAGGACTCACCATTGGCTATAAGGCCTTAGGCAAGTTATTTAACCTCTCGGAGCATCAGTCTCTTCATCTGGGGATGAACAATAGTCCCTAACTCTCTGAGTTGTGGAGAAGGTGAAAGTATTGTTTGGCAAAACATGCGTGCCCCAAGTTGCAACTCTTACCCTTGACAGGGAGGGCAGCATGGAGGGATGGAGGGAGAGGCCTCCAATTGTGCCTGCCTGAGCGAGATAAATCCAGGAGCCTGGACAAGCATCCCCCACCATCCCCTTCCCTCCCTGGCAGGACCAGTCCATGGGCAACTGGCAGATCAAGCGCCAGAACGGAGATGATCCCTTGCTGACCTACCGCTTCCCACCAAAGTTCACCCTAAAGGCTGGGCAGGTGGTAACGGTGAGTGGCAGGGTGTTTGGACTCTGGGGTCGGGTTGGTTGGCCTGAGGACAGGGGCGCTGGAGTGAGTGCCCTTTTCTAATCCTCCCTCTCCAGATCTGGGCTGCCGGAGCTGGGGCCACCCATAGCCCCCCTACTGACTTGGTATGGAAGGCGCAGAACACCTGGGGCTGTGGAAATAGCCTGCGCACGGCGCTCATCAATTCTACTGGGGAAGTGAGTGTGCTGCAGACTGGCCTCTTCCTGGGCAAGGCTCCCCTGGGGGCAGGTGGGAGCCAGCTGCCCCCAACCCAAGGAAGCCAATTCAGGGCCACCCTTCTTTTATCTCTGTGGTGCAGTCCTGGATCCTAAACTCCCCGCCCACTGGGCAAGCCAAAAGATGTCTCCCCCAGCAGCCAGAGTGGTGGCAGTTAGACAGTGAAGATTGTTAAAGGCAGAACCGCACTCCTACCCAGATAGTTTGACAGTGTTCCTCTGGGATAGACACCAGTTCCTTAGCTCCAGCACCACGAGGACAAGTAAGCAGCAGGCCAGACCACAAGAAAGGTTTTCAGGTGGTCACTGCGGGTGGATACGCCACACAGCCCTTCCCTGACCCTAACGCTTGGACTCGGCCCCTGTCCCTGACAGGAGGTAGCCATGCGCAAGCTGGTGCGCTCCGTGACTGTGGTTGACGACGACGACGACGAGGATGGAGATGACCTGATCCATCACCACCACGTGAGTGGCAGCCGCCGCTGAGGCCGAGCCCACACTGGGGCACCCAGCCTGGCCTGGGAGCAGCCTCTCCCTGGCCTTTCCATGCCAAAAATCTTTTCATTAAAGAATATTTTGGAACTTTACTTGCTGCCCTGGCTTTTCTTCTCTCTCCTCCCTATACCTTGAACAGGGAACCCAGGTGTCTGGGCGCCCTACTCTGGTAAGGAAGGGAGTGGGAACTCTTTGATGCCACGGAGTATTCCCATGGGAGCCGTGGACAAGGGTCTGGATTTGTCTCCTGGGAAGGGGGCGGGAGGACAGACGTGGGGCACCCAGCCCTGCCTCTCTCCCCCCATTTCTGTTGCATGCATTTCCTTTCTGTCCCTCCCCATTCCTGCTGCATGCATGTCCTCTCTTCCCCATTTCCCTGCAAGTGTATTCTCTCCCATTCCCACCCCCTCCAATTTATTTTGCATGCCTGCTGCCCTAACAAGCTTGTTTGAGCTCTCCTTTCCCTGTTGAGCTTAGAGTAGCTAGGACAGAGTTAAAACCACAACTCCAGTTCCTTGTCCCCAAGTCTTCCTGACTGACCCTTCTCCCTTTTCATGTCTTCCCTCCCCCTCCTCTCAGCCCAGCCTCCCAAGCCCTATTGCCTGCCCTCTGGTCCCGTGAGGTCAGAACCCCACCTTCCTGCCTGGCAGCTGGGAGCCTGCAGGAGTGTGGAGCTGGGTGTTAGTCCTAAGCAGTCAGTCCCAGACTCGCCGTCCCGCCTGAGCCTTGTCTCCCTCCTCAGGGATCCCACTGCAGCAGCTCGGGGGACCCAGCAGAGTACAACCTGCGCTCTCGCACTGTGCTGTGCGGGACTTGTGGGCAGCCTGCCGATAAGGCATCTGCCAGCAGCTCAGGAGCCCAGGTGGGCGGATCCATCTCATCTGGCTCTTCTGCCTCCAGTGTCACAGTCACTCGCAGCTACCGCAGTGTGGGGGGCAGTGGGGGTGGCAGCTTCGGGGACAACCTGGTCACCCGCTCCTACCTCCTGGGCAACTCCAGTCCCCGAACCCAGGTGAGTTGTCCCTTTGTATCCAAACCCCACAGGTAGAGGACCCTTGTCCTTGAGGGTTAGGGCAAGGTGGCCCTGTGAGGGGGAGAGCCTTCTCTTCCGCGGCCCGGGGGAGTGGGAGCCCTCCTACTACCACCCTAGATCCTAGAGGGTCTACTCCTGCATCCTGCCCCTCCTATCTGAGCCCCAGACTGGAGGGCAGGGGCAGGGCTGAGGGGTGGGAGGGAGGGTAGGGGGCCAGGCACTGCTGCTCACACTGTTCTCCTCTCTTCTCTCTTAGAACCCCCAGAACTGCAGCATCATGTAATCTGGGACCTACCAGGCAGAAGTGGGGACACAGGCCTCTTGCTCTCTCCTCACCTCATGCCCGCCCCTCCCTGCGCCTCATGGGAGAGGGCTTGAAGCCAAAGAAAAATACCCCTTTGGTTTTTTCTTCTATATATTTTTTTTCTAAGAGAAGTTATTTTCTACAGTGTTTTGATACTGAAGGAAAAACCCAAGCCAAAAAAAAAAAAAAAAAGCATCTATCTCTTCATTATCTCTGCTTCCAGGAAACTCCGTATCTGCCTTAAAACCAAAGAGTGCTCCTCCAGGAGCCAAAGGGTAGGGGTGCTTTCACAGAGCCGAGTTTCTGCTTTCCTGCCCTGCTGCAGCCCCCACCCCGGGACCCCATGAACATGGTGCCTGAGAGGCAGGTGTGGAGTCTTCTCTGCCTCCCTCCAAAGGAAGAGGGCTGAGCCTGGCCCCTGGGCCTGCCCGCATCGTTCCAGCGTACCTAGCTGAGGCTCCTCTGCCTGCCTGCCCCCAGTCCCACCCCTG
This sequence comes from Mormoops blainvillei, assembly GCA_004026545.1. Taxonomy (NCBI): domain Eukaryota; kingdom Metazoa; phylum Chordata; class Mammalia; order Chiroptera; family Mormoopidae; genus Mormoops; species Mormoops blainvillei. The sequence continues at coordinate 132,739 of PVJD01000855.1, forward strand.
CCCCCAGCCCCGGGGTGACTTGATTCTCCCAGGTACCAGCTGTGCTTGCTTTTTCTGTATTTTGTGTAGACAAGAGATGGGAATGAGGTGGAAGGTAAAAGAAGGGGAAAGAAAGGTCAGTTTGAGCCTACTTTTACCCAGCTTTAGAGCCAGGTGGTGTCTGCCCAGTCACTGGAAGTCGAGGTCAAGTGAGTGCAGAGGTGGAGGGAGACGGAGGCTTTCCAGAATGGGTGACACAGCCTGCAGGGCCCCGCCCCAGAGGAGGAAGGTGAGAAGGGGTGGAGGGCATGTGGCAGTGGTTTTTGGTAAACACTAGGATCCCCTTGCCTCCCCATATCCCATCTGCCCTGCTTCTCTCCTCCTTGAATCAATACACTAGTTGTTTCTAGCCCTGCCTGCTGTGGTGTCTTTGTTGGTAGGCGTCACCATGTGGTCTGAAGGGCAGACACACAAATGTCATACAGTTGCCAGCATCCTCGTGCTCACTGCTGCCCAGCCTTACCCCTGCTCTAGGGGAAGGACAAGAGGCATCCCTCAGAGCACCCCAGGTGCAATTTGGGTGGTGCACATTAGTGGCAGCTAGTGGGCTCTCCCCTTCATCCCACCAGCGCTTTCCCAGCACCTTCTACATACTTGGCACCTTCTTTCTCTATATATGGACCCAACCTGAAGGTGGGGACATCTCGTAGCTAGTGAGGGCCACAGGAAAGGAGTAAGACTGACTGCAAACATGCAGATAATATCCCTTTGTGCCACACTCTGTGCTCAGCCTGAGGATAGAGATGAATAAGACAACACGTTCAGCCCAGGCTGGGTGGTTCAAATGGTTGGAGCATCGGCCCAAAACACCAAGGTTGAGGGTTCAATCCCCGATCAGGGCCTATACAAACATCAAGTAATGAATGCATAAATAAGTGAAACAGCGGATTAATGTTTCCCTTTCTGTCTAAAATGTCAATTTGAAAAAATGTTCAGTGTCCTCAGGAAACTTATACTCCAGTGGGAGTCAGAAAACATGGACTGCTGTGGAAAAAGGGATGTGTCAGGCAGAGCAAGAGTCTCAGGAGAGAGGTGGTTTATAATCTGGGGGAATGAGGATCCTGGAACGAGGGAAAGGGCCCCCAGAAAGGAAAATGAGCTATGGTGACCAAACTTTCTGTGGTTCTTTGTAGATCGCAAAGCATCTCAGCACTGTTTCATTTGACCTTACTATTATCTTGAGAGGTAATCGTTGTCCCCTTTGTCCCTGGAAACAGGGACTCAAGAGTTAATTATCCCAAGGCAGTGATCCCAAGGGTTCTGGCTGTAGACCCCTGTTTCTGTGATGACATCATACTCCCCCTCTGAACAGAAAATAATGATGGTAAAAGATAAGTTTACATGCCCATGGGTGGGGGAGTTGATGTTACTCTCAAGTCAGTGAGAAAAAGCATGCCTGGGATTATGGGAAAACCAAATGGAATAAAAGGAAAAGGGCCTCTGAGTTCATGCTAGGAACCCTTTATTCCCGACTGGCTTGGAAAGGGATTCTGAGAGGGAGGAGTCCCTGACTGAGGTGGGCCGCTTAGAATAAGGAAACCCCTCTTCCGGCCCTAGGCGAAGGCCCCAGGTCCCTCCATTGGGTCTTGGACATCAGTGAAGCAGTCCCAGGTCTGACGGCGTCCACATGCACTTCCAGGTCCGGGCACCCGGGGGCGCCAGAGCCCCACCCATGAATGAAAAAGAGCCAGCTCACCTTGGACTCAGCTGAGCCTGGAGGATGAATCCGGCTCTGAATTATAGGCGCCCCGAGACCACTGACCACATGTGGGCTGGAGAACACCGGAACTAGCAGGCGAGGTCCCTGTGCTTGAGGAGGGCTGTGGGTATAAGGCAAGCCCGCAAAGACTGCTGCAAACTGGTAACCTCAGATGACGGCACAGCTCGATCCTCAGTAGGCCACATATGATTGTTTAAACATTCTTTGTTGTTGTAAGAATGTAACATATACTCTGTAGTAAAACCGAAAACACAGATTTTCAAACACAAAGTAGCAAGGGGAAAAAAAGGGCATCCCTTTTCAGTCGCCCAGATGCAACCACTGATGGATTTCCTTCCGGAAGCTTATTTCCTGAGCATATGCTTTACGTAGTTGAGATCTCACTGTGGCTTAAATTTTATTCCGATTTTTCTCAGTTAACATGCATGAGCACTTTCCCATGTTATTTCAAAGTTTATAAACATTATTTTTATTTATTTATTTTTAGAGAGAGGGGAAGTGAGGGAGAAGAAGAGAGAAACATCCATCAGTTGCCTCTCACATGCCCCCAACTGGGGACCTGGCCTGCAACCCAGGCATGTGCCCTCCTCAGGGAATGAAACCAGCGACCCCTCAGTTTCACAGGCCAGTGCTCAACCCACTGAGCCACACAAGCCAGGGCATAAACATTATTTTTAAATAACTGATTTTTTTTTTCTGTGTCATGTATGCAATACTTTGCCATTACAGAGAGGATAGAAAAGGAGCAAGAAAAGAAATAATTACCTCAAAGATAACCATCATGAACATTATGGTGGGAGGCCTTTGAGCATTTAATTTTATTTTTTCAGTTTTGAAATATATGCAACACTTACAATTTTTTTGCTGGCTGTTAGAAATAATGCTTCTTGGAAGGTACATCTCTGCATAAATCTCTGGGAATTTCCATGAAATAAATTCCAAAAAAGCAACTGGCTGACTCAAAGGCATACACATTATAAAGGCCACTGATAATATTTCCAAGTGTCTTCCAGAGAAACTGGACCCTTGTCATTCTCACCTGCCGCAGAGCTCACTTGCCCCCATACTCCTCCCGACGCCACATTTTTTTGTTTTTGCACATGAGTTTTGCAGTTTGACTCTTTGCCAACTTGACAGGAAAACAATTAATTTTCATTATTACTTCAAATTATGTATCTTTGAAGGGAAGTTGAAAATTTTAAATTAGTAATGCATTGGTTATTTGCATTTTCTTCTGGTATAGCACGTTTCTATCCCTTTTGCTCATTTTTTATTGTCAAGATTATCTTTTTCATGTTGGTTCTTAAGATCATGTGTTTTGAAAACATTTTATAAAGGATATTTATTACATAAACATACTTTTTCATGGCTGAATGTTTATACAGCACTTCGTTTAACCAGTCCTCTCTGCACATTTCATTAATTCCCCGTTTTATATTGTAAAGAATGCTATAGTGAATGCCTTTTCTTTAAATATTTTAGAATATTTAAAGAATATTCTGAATATTCTTTATTCAGAATATTCCAAATTTACCTGTCAACTCTATCTTTAAAATGTATCTGGAATCTGGTCCATTCTTACCGCTAACACCACTGCTGCCATCATCTCTTGTCTGGATTATGGCATTAGTTGCTCTTATCCATACAATTTATTCTCCATACAGTAGCAGAGTGATCCTCTAACAGTCTGGTAACTCTTCTGCTCAAAACCCTCCAGAGCCTTCCCGAAGCACCCAGTGTGCAAGCCAGCATCCTTACAATGCCGCGTAGCCAGGCACGACAGCCCTTCGCCTTATCCCTCACTGTTCTCACTGGTGCTCACTCAGCCTCCAGCAACTGCCTTAGGTGTTCCCAGAACACACAAAGCACACACCTGCCTCAGGACATTTGCACTAGTGTTTCCCTCTTCCTGGACCACTCTTCCCATCAAATATCTGCGCGCTTGTTTGCTCATTTTCTTCTGGTGTCTGTTCAAACGTTACCGTCCAATAAAGCCTTCTCCAACCAAATGTTATGAAATTGCATCCTCCTCCCCATCCTAAGCCCTATCGTTTTTAAGCCACCCTCCCTGCTTTATTTTTTCCAGGGCACTTCACACCACTGAATATGTTTCATTTTTAAATAAAGTTTTCTCTTTCTTTTTTAAAAGTTGATCTTGGCAGGGTGGGGGGAGAGAAACACCAATTTGTTGTTCCACTTATTTATTCATTCATTGGTTGATTCTTGTATGTGCCCTGACCGGAGATCGAACTCACAACTTTCGCATATCAGAACAACGTTCACACCAACTGAGCTACTTGGCCAGGGCTAGGTATATTTCATGTGTATATTTGTTCATTTTCTACCTTGCATACCAGAATACATACATATGAGGGCAGGTATTTCTGTCTGTTTTATTCATTCTGAGTCCCCAGAACCTAGTGTAATATCCAACAACATAGTAAGAACTTCATGAGTATTGTGAATGCGTAGACTCAGATATGGAATCACTGTGTGAGCACTTTTACCTGTTGCCAAATTGCTTTCACCACTAGTGGGCACACTATTAGCACAATATAACAAGGTGGGGTTTTTTGTTTGTTTGTTTGTTTGTTTGTTAGAGAAGAAGAAGGGAGGGAGAACGAGAGGGAGAGAAAATTGGCATGCAGCTGGTTGCCTTTCACAAGCCCCCAGCTGGAGACCTGGCCTGCAATCCAGCATGTGCCCTGACTGGGAATCTAACCACTCAACCCACTGAGCCACACCAGCCAGGGCAATACTCCCATTTCAAGTGGGGCAACTGAGACCCAGTAAAGAGAGTTTGTTGGTGGTAGAGCCCAGGACTCCTGACAGTCAGGAAGTACTGCAGGAAAATCCAGGAGGATTTTTAGAATACTATAGGAAGGGCAACTTAGAATACTGTGGGAAGATCCAGGAGGGTTCTAAGGAAGAAAAGGCTCTTTTAGGGTGGGCATGGAAGAATAGTAAGAATTCTATCAGGTAAAAATGAGAAGAAATCCTAGGTATCTCCACATTGCTACTTTCCAGGTAGGGGATGCAATACTCGTATAAACTGAAACTTAAGGATAGGCAGGGTCCCAGGGGACTGGGATAGGGCCTCCACACTGAGGAGATGGGGGGCTGGGCAAGGACACCAGCTAAGTAGTTTAAAATCAATGCCACGGGCACTGGGGAGCCAGGGGGATTTTGAGCAAAGGAGTGACATGAGAACTGAAGTTTTATGCTGGTTCACCGTCTGTGTGTCTGCTGTCTTTTAGTTTTCATTTCTTTGTCCCTCTCTTTATCTGTATATCCCTCTCAGCTGTCCTCAGCCCTTCCATGGCCGGGACTAACTAAGTCATTTTTCTTTGCCTTGTTCCCACCCTGACAACCTACCAGGAAGTAGACAAGGGAGGGGATAAGCCAGGACCCTGTGTCTCTTAGCCTCCCCAGCACGTCGGTGCCCCCTTATTCTGCCCCTGGAGGAACAGAGGAAACAAGACTCGGAGAGGTTGCTGGGTGGAGAAGATGCCTCTCACTCCTGCACCCTGCTCCTATACCCTTGAGTGACTCTGAGGTGCTGGCCTCCCCTCCCCCTCTGGGGCCAGGCCTCAGACCCTTACAATCCTTGGGCTGATTCTTCATGCTTAGTACCAGTCAGTGCCAGCTGGCGGCTCTCACTGGAGACTGAGGTGGCATGAATATGGGGGTGGGGGGAGGAAGTGGGCTGGGGCCCAAAGGACCAGGATAGAGGAGGTGGCCAACACGGGGGTCACATGGGATGAGTGAAAGTCTAGACTGAGGAGTCTGAGGGCTTCCAGGGGAGTGGAGGAGGCGTCAGGCCCCCAACTCTGGCCCTCATGCCCCTGGCAAACCTAATCATCTCCCCACCACCCACGTTCCTCTGCACCCACCCCCTTAAGCTCCCTTTAACTAATTCATCTTGGTCCCTTTAAGAGCTGCCTGGGAACTGGGGCACTGGAGGGGGCTGGCAGAGCCCCCACCGCTCACTCTGCCATGCCCGTTTCTGCTCCTCCCCCTGCCTGATACAGATTCTGCTGGAAGTCTTGGACGCTTGGGTTAGGGTCTCCACTGCTGGGCTAGGGGTAAGGTTTGAAACTGGTGGGGAAGGGGGACTGTGGTCCCTGGGTTGGGATGGGGGGGCATGGGATGCCAGTTTCCTAGCTCTGTGGACATGGAGTGTCTGTGTGCCAACTTCAGTGGATAACGTAGGGGGCCCTGGCTGGGTGGTCCTCCGGCTTCACACTGGGGTAAGGACAGAGGATATTAAGGGGCAGAGTCTAGAGGGGCAGGACATGTGGGTCTCCTCACCCTCCACACCCCCATCTCATTTTCCTAGGACCCTCATTTGCTAAACTTCGTCAGCCACTTCCTGTCCCTCTTGCACTGAAAGACATACGGCCCTGACACCCCAGCTTCCCACAGGTAGGGGAGCTGAGGCCCAGCAAACCAAAGGAAATGGAATTTTGTGGGAGGCGGCAGGAGGAATGGGGATTAGACTGCAGGAAACTTTTTCCTCCTTCTCTATCTTCTCCACCCAGGGGACCTGGGTGTCCAGCTTACCCCAGCAAGTTTCTAAGTATAGCTATGGTCACCATCTAGATTAGGCCCCTGCTCTCTCATCAGGGCAACCAAGGCCGGAAGAGACTCCCAGAAACCCAGCTGCGTAACCCGGGATGAAGTGGAACCAGGGAAACTTGTAGCCTCCGTTGCTTTACGCCCTTGGATTACTCAGAATTGCAACCCCTTTCAGTTCTGCTAGAGACTAGGTCTAATTCCTGTAAAAGGGAAGGAAACAGTGGTGGGGCGGTGCAGGGACCCGAGGACATCCCCGGGGGTGAAGTCTTCCTTCCTATTGCAACACCAGTTCAGTTTCCTCTAGTCCTTGTCATCTTGACTCCAGGTGATTTCTTCCCCTCCTACCACGTGTCCCAGGCCTGCAGGAGAGGGGCCTGAAGAAGCAGGCTCCCTCCGAGTCCCCAAGTCCTAGGTGCTGAGCGCAGTAAGGATAGAGTCAGGAGTGGTGGGGGATGGGACAGCAGCTCTGCTTTAGAGTCCACTTCTGCTTTCAACACATGCTATGTCCTCTGTGCCTGGCCCCAGGCAGAAATGCTCACCACCCCAGCCTAGACCTAGTAAGGAAACAAATGTGTCTGTAAAACCCTCTGTCTGGGGCTAGAACCAGAACACTCACTTCCTTCTTCCTAAAAAATACCATTACATCTAGAAATGAGCCAAGCTGCTCCCAGATAGGATGCAAAGACAATTTTACCGACGTGAGTCCCAATGGGCGAGCTCCCTGCCCAGGATCATACAGCAAGAGGCAGTCGGGCCCAGGACCCACAGCTCTTGCTCCCGGTCCTACAATGTCTCTTTCACAGCCTCCCCACAAGCTGATAGAGGCCAACTTGAAAGGGGTTTTTCGAACTCCTCCTGTCAGCAGTGAAGAAGCGCAGTGAAGACAGGAGGGATCTCTGTTCACGAGGGTTCCTTGGGATCAGGGGCGGAAGAGGTCACAGGGCCCAGCTCCCGAAGTTCCCACCCAGATCCTTCTTGCCTCTGCTCCTACACAGATGGGAAGGGACCCAGATCAGGCCTGTCTGTTTTTTCACCCCTATCTAGTCTAGACCTTTGGAAAGTCCATCATGAAGTCTGCCCTCCATCCCTCTTCTCACAGCACAAATCTTTCCCTCCTAATAGGCCTCAGAGAGTTAATCAAAGGCTTCTGGAGAAGTCATCTTCTTGGTAAGGCAGCTGACCTGGAACCTGGAGGTGTTCCCCTTCCACAAAAGTCAGGATAATAGTAATAGAAGAGGACTTCTTAGGCTGCTTGACAGAGACGAGACCCTGTCTCTTGGCTTATTTGCATAGATATTTATGTTTTTATTTGCATCCTCACTGGCAAACTCAATTTGCATGGGAGCATCCGGGTATGACCACCCTGCATATACTCAGTAGGAAAAGGGAAACGCAGAGGCGCTGACCGTGAGGGGGTCGACCCCAGCTGACCCTGAACCCAGTTTGGGGACGTCTGTGCTGCGGTGTTTGCCTAACAGTGGGTAAGGGGTCTGAACAATGATCCCCAGGGGCCAGCGCGCCCCCACCCACCTCCCCCCACATCTGGAGCCCTGCCTCCTCCACATGTGGATCCAGAAGCTGCAGAAGGTGGGGTGCAGGGGGACACGGGTAGGAGGAGGAAGAATATGGGGAGGTTCTAGTCCCTCCCACTTAGAGATGCGGTCGCCATGGTGACTGAGGACCAGTGAGGTGGGATGAGGTTGGGGATGGGGGGTGGGGGTGTGGCAGGACTAAGCACTGGGAGACTGAGAGCCTGGCATTCCAGGGGGAGGGAAACGCGGCAGCATCCCCAAGCTCCAGGTAAGGAAGCAGGAGAGCTGGCAGTTCTGAAAGGAGAGGGCGGGCCATTGTCTGGCGCTGGCTCTGCCCTGAGGACGGGGCAGGCAGAGGGGGTCCCGCCATTGTGTGTGATGTTCAGCTCAGCCTTCCAGCACTAGAGACACTGGAAGAGGAAACCTTGGAGGTGTTGGGTAAGGGGTTGGAGGGATTGGACTGGGCAGGTGGTAAGAAAGCTGGGAGACAGCAGGGCAGGGAGAGGTGGGGGGATCCTGGGGTTGAAGAAGCTTGGGAAAAATCCTAGTGCTTTTCACACAGTAGGCACTTCATAAATATAAGTTCCTTTGACTAGCTCGTAGTTATAAAAGGAGGGCAAAGAGGGGCAGGGCAGGTGGGGCTAAGGAAGGGGAACCAGGAAGCTGATGTTCTCCAGGACTGTGCTCTTCTGGGGCTGCCCTGAGGCTGGAAGGGAGAGGGGGGAGGGGACACTGGGCCTGCTGGGTGAAGCCTGGAGTGGCTTCTCTCCTGGCTCCAGGATCCCCTCCTTCAGTGAGGTATCCATGCACCAGGCGTACAGAAGAGGCAGAGCCCTGGGGTGAGCATCGGGTAGGGGTGAAGAGTGACATTGCCATCTCCCCTTTCACCCCCACCCCCACATCTGGATCTCTGCCCTGGCCCAGAAACCCAGGCAGGAAGGAGCTACTGTTTGATGTGGTCTAGCAGTTGTTGGGGAGGAGTCCCTAGAAGAGCTAGACCCTGGGGTTGGGAGTCTGAAGTTGATCTCAGCTTTGTTGTAATGAGGGTCCCCATGCTGGGCTCCAGTGTTCGGGGAGAAAGGAGCTGGGGAACCCCCACATTAAGGCTCTGAAATGACAGGGCCCCTTCAGCATGGTCCCTGAACATCTGACCCCTACCCACCAGCACACCATCTCAACTGCTGCGTGACTCCAACCCAGCCAAGGCAGTTCTGGCCCCTGGTCTTCGTTTCCTCATTTGTAGAAGTGACAGGATGGGACCCTATCAGCTCAGAGCTTTCTTAACACTGTAGGCAGGATCTGCCACGTCAGTTGTGAGGTTCAGTGCAAAATGAAAATGTGGGGCCACTCATTCAAAAATGATCATGATGTTTAAGACAGCTGCAATAGAGCATTAGATGAAGCATGGGCCCTTTTGAGTGTGGGGCTCGATGTGACTGACTTCTCAGGTCATGTGCTCATGAAGCCAGCCCTGGAAGTGGGCTCTGCCAGCTGCAGCAGCGGAGATGGCAGTGTGACTTTGAATCTGACTCCAGGGACTCTAGTGCAAGAGGGGCAGTGGGTAGGGAGCAGGCAGCCCTGCCTCCCCATCAGGCTCTTTCGTGGAGCAGCACCAGTGGGCCCTGTGGAGGCAGGAAGTGGTATCCGATGTTCAGTCTTTCTTTCTTTTCAAAGATTTTATTTATTTATTTTTAGAGAGGGGAAGGGAGAAAGAGAGAGAGAGAAACATCAATGTGTGGTTGTCTCTCACACGCCCCCTACTGGGGACCTGGCCTGCAACCCAGGCCTGTGCCCTGACTGGGAATCCAACTGGCGACCTTTTGGCTCTCAGGCCAGCACTCAGTCCACTGAGCCACACCAGCCAGAGCTGATGGCCTTTCTTCACAGAGGTTTCTGTTCCCTCCTGAGTCAGGAATCACCCCAGCGATACTGTTTCTTAGCCCAGAGGAGCTAGAGCTTGCCACCCCACACCCACTCGTCTTCTCCATTCAAGAGGCTGAGTGAGTTTCCTGGACAAAAGCAGGAGTAAGACTCTGGAGAGACAGTGTAGCTAAGGAATTAGTTGTTGTCGCTGCTGTTGTTGTTGTTTTAACATATTTTATTTATTTATTTATTTTTAGAGAGCCAGGAAGGGAGGGAGGAAGAAAGGGAGAGAAACATTGACGTGTGAAAGAAACATAGATCAGTAGCCTCCTGCATGTCCCCACCCAGGGACCTGGTCTGCAACCCAGGTATGTGCCCTGACCGAGAATCAAATTGGCAACGCAAACCACTGAACCACACTAGTCACAGCACTAAGGGATTAGCTTTGAATGAGGCTGATCTGAGTTGAGCTTGGCTTTTAGTTGTGTAACCTCCCTGGATCATCTGCCTCATCTGTAAAATGGGATCCTGATGGTCCCTATCTGCTAAAATTGTTGCATAGACCACAGCCTGATAATGCAAATGATTCATATTGACTGGAGAGGCTGAGGAAAAGGAGGCCTGGGGCTAGAAGAAGAACTCCTGGGTCTCTGGAAAAGGGGGAATTAGGAGCAGGGAGTTAATCTAACACTTCCAGTGAGGCCGGAACAGGGCATCAGGCTGGGAGAGTGAGGCTGGAGCTTTCTCCCCTGCCTCACTGCCCCGCAACAGAACTTCTCCCAGCAACCCAGATAAGCCAGCCCGTTCAAGCAGAGAGGTCCAGAAGCAGGGTAGGTTCCCAGATCTGAGCTGGGGTCCGGGTGGGAGTTTCCCATGACAGTGAGAGTCAGGAAAGCTTTCTCTGGGGGCTTGGTTCATGGCTTCTCCCAAGGACCTGGCAATGGGCCTCCGTGAGAGTCTGAGGGAGTCTTAGGCAAGTCTTGACAGAAACAATTGTCAGGAGGGGTCTGGCTGAGACCACACTTTGGGGAAAATTAGGGCAAAAGAAGGAAAGAAAACTGAACAACCGTCAACAAGGAATTCTTCTAAGGAATAGCTCAGGCTGTACCATCACCCTGCAAACTGGTGCTCTGGAGAGAGGGGTGGAAGTTACACTACAGGAAGGACTTCCTGACAGTGCAGAGTGTGCACTTAAGAAGGAGGTGGGTTATTTATTGGAGTCGGATTTGCCTTGGGATGGCTGTGCTCTTTAACTAGCAGGCAGCTGTCTGGGGCTGAGTGGGCAGGAAACTACCCCCTTTGTAGGTCATGGAGCCCTTGGTCCTAGATGCCTCATTAACCGTGCATTATGAGGTTCCCCCTGGAGCTGTGAGGGAGGGCTGAGTAGCCACCACGGCCGGGGGGGTGCCTCAGAAGTACGTTCAGAAGTGTGAGCTCAGATGGGAAATTTTGTGGGCCTCCCACTAGCCTGATGCTGCCCTGGGAATGATGGAGATTAGACTACAGGAGAGATTTCCTCATCGAAGGCATAGATAAGAGCCCAATGCAATTGTTTTTATTTTTAAAAGACGATGGTTCAGCTGCAAGTGGGAAGTTTGAAGGTTAGACCACTGCAGGGACTTTCCAGTAGGTAGGAGTGAAGAGACCCCCACCTTGTGGGTGAGTGAAAACAGGAATATGAAAGACACTGTCATGTCTCCTGTCTGGGAAACCTTGAGCAAGAGAAGAAACTGCACTAGGCTGGTTAGACAAGATGTAGCATAATAGAGAGACAGGAAAATGGCTGAAATGACCTAGAAACTTTCTTGCCTTTTAAACTTTCTGGATAGACAGAGGTGAGAGGAGGGGGAAAGAGAGAGGTGTGTCTCCTTTTATTCCCCTCCCAATTTACCAACTTCCGCCCAAGCCTGGGATCTGTCACAACTCGAGAGGTGGAAATTCTGGTTTCCCTTGTCCAGAGCTCCCAGTGTTAGCTTTGGCGCGATGGGTAGCTGGAGGGTCTCACTCCTGGCCCAGCCGGGCTGAGCCTCTGTCCCCTGCCTCTGGGGCCTGGAACCCCTACTCACCTTCTTTCTCTTGGATGGCACCTCCGCCCGAGAGTCCAGACACCTGGGTTCTACACTGTGGCTGGCACAAGCGTAGGTGAGATAAGATGGGTGCCTAGGGATTGGCGGTCCTGGGGAGAAGTTTATGCAGAAACCTGAGGACACAGACAGCAGCAGCACAGAGTCCAGGGAGAGGGTGGGCCCCTGCAGAGGCTGGGAGACAGCTAGCCATTGCCTGCCCTGGGCCACTTCCCAGACAATGCTCTTAGCCAGTCTTGGTGGGCTGTACTATCACTACCTCCCTACAAGAAGAGGGGCAGGTAGGCCAGGGCATCAAAGACCCAAACCCAGCTGGGGCTGGGACAAGTCAGAGTGGCTGATTCAGACATATGCCTGCTTGGGTCATCACAGGATAGGGGTAAGTATGAGAGACAGGTCTGAAAGACGTAGGAGTCAGGTCCGAGGAATTTATATTTGAGCATAGGAATCTGTTTCCCAGAAAGTCTCCTGCCTGGGGCCAGGCAGTGGTTTGGGCTCTTGGCTATGGGAGGAAGGCAGGCAAAGAGTAGATTAGCAAGTAGGACTCCCCGGAGAGTAAGGTGAGAAAAGACAGAGCCGGGCTATTGGTGAAAAGAGAGCAGAAGGGCAGGATGGGGAAAACTGAACTCCTACCCAGAGTGGAGAGTGAGGCAGCAGGCTGAGGCCTGTGAGAATGACAGAAGTGAGGCTGTCCCCCAGGGCCCTCTGAAGAGGAAATTGTCGCCTTGCCTAACACCCCTCCCTTATGTACTTCTGCTGCCTGGGGCTCTCTGATTGGTCCCTGGTGGGGGGATATGGTAAGAACTGTTAACTCAGAGAGTGCCCCTGTGCCTGTTTCCTCAGAGCCATCTGGGGACAGCCTCTGGCTGAGCATGGCCCTACCAGCCCTGGGCCTGGACCCATGGAGCCTTCTCGGACTTTTCCTCTTCCAACTGCTCCTGCTGCTGCTGCCGACAACGACAACAGGGGGTGGTGAGCAGGGGCCCATGCCCAGGGTCAGATACTACGCAGGTAAGTGTTCAATGGCCAGGAAGTGTAGGGATGGCAACGGTGAGCTGGAGGGGTGTGGAGGAAGGAGAGAAGAATGAGGGGAGGGGGAGAAAAACCGACATGGAGAAATAGATATGCTGGGGAGAGATGGACGACCTCGGAGAGAGAGACAGATAGACAGGCAGAAATAGAAGCTCAGACTGAGACAGACGGAAGTGGAAGATGAAACCACTTGGGGTAAAGGATAAGGAAAGAGACACGAGGGGCCAGGGGCCGGGGGCCAGGCGCGTCACTCTTTCTGGTTCTCCAGGATTGGTGTTTTTTCTTTCCCTCCTTAAATGTCACCATCGTCAAGCTGGGCCCCTTAAACCTGAAACTACTTTCATGTCCCCAGGTGCCCCCAAAGCCAAGGCCCATGCCAGAAGATTATCTGTGGACCTGGTGACTCAGGACACTCCAGGCTTATGACCACACAGATCATGCTGGATTGTGCTGTGTCTAGTACCATGGACACCAGGGATATGAGAACTTAGGGTGGCCCAGCCAGGGTGCAGGCCCTGAAACCCTGCAGGCACAGCTTGGCTGCTTTCTTACTGAGGCTGTGGGACTGCTGGCCCTGTCACCTCCAGAGAGAAGATTCAAGGAAGGACATGGGCCCTGTAGGAGTAGTAGGGGCAGGGGATCCTGCGCACTTAGCATCTTTCTGGGGCATTGTGGTAAAGGAAATTTATGTTGCCCATTGATGGAGAGGCCTCCTCGTGTTGGGAGTTGGGATTACCAAAATAATCAGGACTCAGCTCCTGTCCTCAAGGTGCTCATAGTCCCGAGGGGAAGCAAATGAGCAGTCGGTCATGCTACAGGGCGATCATCCCTGCAGCGGAGGGTTTATACAGTTGTGGAGGAGGCTGGCAAAATAGCGCTTCCCCACACACTGCTCCCCAACCCTCCCGTTGGTCTTGCCTAAGGCTCTGAGCCTTCGAGGGTAACGATGAGCTAGTCAGTGTTCTAACTAGTACAAAAGTGCAAATGTGCCCATGAGAGAGGATTTGAGGACCTCCTTCCCCCTCACCGATGGCCAGTGGGACAGGAGCACACATACCCCATCACTACACCAAAGTGATGGAAAGGACCTAGATGAGCTACCTACGCTCATGTCTCCTGTCCAGGTGACATCCAGGCGTGCCCATGGGACCTATGAAGAAAGATCTTTTCTTTCTGTTCAGCCTATGGTAGTGATTCTAGTGGTGGAAATTTCCTGCAGTACAGGAGAGGAAGGAAGTGGGGTTGGTGAGTGGGACCCTACAACCCACAGCTACTCTGGCACACAGTCTTGTCTGTGTCTAGCTGTCCTGCCTGTGGCTGCCAACACTCTCCTGTCTGCCTACCTGCCTTCTGCTCCCCCTGCCAGTGAGGACCACCATTTTTTCCCTACTGCAGCTCCCCAGGCCTGGAAGATCTCACTTTATATCCTGTCCCTTTGTCTGTCTCTTGGGTATGAGCCACCCTCCCCTGGTTCCAGGCTGTCATTACCCAGTCTTTGGCTGCCACTCCTCTCTTCTGTGGGATCAACACACAAAGATCCTATGGCTGCCAGCAGGGTAGGAGTGAAGGGGGTAGCTTGCTGAAGAAGAATTGGCCCAGCTGCCAAGTCCTGGGGAGCATGTTCTGCCAACCCTTTCTCCTCCCCCACTTTTATCACAGTAATCAGCTGCCTCCCCACCTGCTCCCCCTTACTTACTCCTTCTTATCACTTCTCAACAGGGGATGGACGCAGGGCTCTTAGCCTCTTCCACCAGAAGAACTTGCAGGATTTTGACACTCTCCTTTTGAGTGGTGATGGAGGCACTCTCTATGTGGGGGCCCGAGAAGCAATTCTGGCCTTGAATATCCAGGATCCAGGTGTGCCAAAGCTAAAGAACATGGTGAGGAGGCCAGGGATAAAGGGCGTGGGCTGGAGGTGAGGAGGGGGCCAGCAGCATTCTGTGCCCGGGTAGCCTATGAGTAAATAATTGCCCATTTCCTGTTAGCTATACAGTTGATCTTTGAACAACATGGCCTTGAACTATGTGGGTCCACTTATACATAGATTTTTTTTCAATAAATATACAGTTGGCCCTTTGTATCCCAGGGTTTCCCGTCTGTGAATTCAACCAGCATTTTCAGTCTGCAGTTGGGAATCCATGGATGTGGAGGGAGGACTATATGGATTGTTCTATCCCATTTCATTGTGTGTAAGGGACTTGAGCATCTATGGGAGTCCTGGAACCAATACCCCGTGGATACTGAGGGACAATTATAGTTAAGTTTCGGGGAGTCAAAACTTATATGTGGACTTTTCACTGTGCAGAGGGGTTGGTTCCCTTAACCCCCATGCTGTTCAAGGGCCAAGGGTCAATGCAATGAGTATTACATCCAGCAATAATCAGCAACTCTTTTATGTATATCTGGTTTGTATAACAGACAAGAAATACTATAGTGGCTTCATTGTTCATTGGTATCATGATTACTGGTTGAATAATATTAATTGCTAAAATGGCTGAGATGGAAAACATTAACACATGAGAGAAATATTGACTCAAATTGTATCAAATTGTATGTGATATCCACCCACTGGTAGAAATCACTGAAGCTTCTGTGTTAAATTTTAGTCACCCTACTAATGGCAGTAATGTGAGGGAGAAAGGGAGAAGGAAGGAAAAAGGGGAGGGAGGGAGGGAGGGAGTTGATGACTAGGGAGCATCTCTACAGTTTGTGTTTATCAGTGTGGTCTGTGGGCCACCTGCACATATGGGATACTGATGAAAAATGCAGATTTTCTGAGGTGCGATGCGGGAACTGACATGCATAACAATTTCTGTAGGAAATGTGTGGTTTGAAAACTGTTACTCTGTATACCATGCATCGCCTTAGGTGCTTTACATATGCCGCCTAGTCGTACCCTCCAGAAGCCTGTGGAATTGCCCAAGATCACTTAATCGGCGAATGTCTGAGCCTAGATTTAAACTCAGGTCTGATTCTACAGGCCATGTTCTGGCAGAGGGCTGATCCTAATGAATAGCAGTATCATCAAAGTAATAGTTCTGGTCACCAACTGATGTTATTATAGCCCATCAGTAGGTCACTTACCACCATGCGTGCTGGTGATATCGCACCAGAGCCAAGGAGGGGATGGCAAGTCAAAGCTAGAGCTGAACACCTCATATCCCTTCATCTCCCTCCTCCCGACTCCCCACTTCAGATATCCTGGCCGGCAAGTGACCAAAAAAAGAGTGAATGTGCCTTTAAGAAGAGCAATGAGGTAAGCAGAGATGGGGGTGTAAGGGCTCTGAGTAGAGAACCCTGGTGTCCCCAGACCGTCACCTCCAGGGAGGCAGGCAGCAGAGGCTGCTTGCTTGCATGATCATTGCCTGCATCATGTTCTGTGCAGACATATACAGACTGCCTCAGCATTGCTTAGCTCTTCTCCCCACTAGGAAGTGAGGGAGCATTGGAGTTTGGGGGCCCAGGAGTTTAGGGCAAGTGACCTGGAGGCTTGAATTCTCTCTCTTTCAGACACAGTGTTTCAACTTTATTCGTGTCCTGGTCTCTTTCAATGCCACACACCTCTACGCCTGCGGTACCTTCGCCTTCAGCCCTGCCTGTACCTTCATTGTGAGTTACCTGGCACCCAGCTCTCAGGCCACAAACCTCCCTCTTCATGTCTACTCCCAGCCCATCTTCTGCAGCTCTGGCAACCTCTGGTCTTTCAGATGCAGAACCCTCGTGAGCTTCCTGGCCCCAGACCAATTTCCCTTTAGGTCCCTTTCCCTTCCTCCCTCAACATCCCTCATTTTCCAGACATGAGACTCTGGCATTCTAGTCTCCCATCCTCTCCCTGTCATAGGAACTCCAAAATTCCTATCTGTTGCCAATCTTGGAGGACAAGGTTGTGGAGGGGAAAGGGCAAAGCCCCTTCGACCCTGCCCATAAGCACGCGGCTATCTTGGTAGGTAAGTATAAGGTTCCCTGGTCCATTCCAACATCTGCTTTCTCAGGTCACTATGTGGCATACGGTATCTGACAGAGTTTTCTGAAAGGCAGGGGCAGAGGGAGGGAAAGCTAAGGGCTTCAGAGCACAAGATCAGAAGCAGCCTCAGGCACCCCAACCACCAGCTCCTGCCAAAGCTGCTACAAAGCAGGTGAAGAGATAGCTGTGGGGAGATACAGAGGCAGGAGGGTCAGGAAAAGGTCTCAGGCAGGGAAGAGGCCTGAGATTCATTCAATTGCTCAATAAACAGGCACTGTGTGAACACTGCCTGTGGTGTGCCAGGCATTGTGCTAACAACTTCTAGGGGTTACAGGGAAGAAATCACAGCCCTGTGCCCTCCGGGACACAAACCATTACAGACCTCCCTGTAATCTGGCTTCTTGGAGGAGGTGGCCTTTGGCTTTTGAGTGGGACCTTGAAAGATAGGTAGATGGGTGGGGAAAGTGTTCCTGGAAGAGAAAGCTAGGACCCAAGGTGTGGAAGCAGAAAACACAGCCACCTTCTGGGAACGGTGAGCGATTCTCCTGGGCAAGTGGTTCAGCTGGGTGTGTTGGGGAATAACCAGAAAAAGACTGGAAGAGTGCCCAAACACAGAAGGCCAGGAGGGCTGGCCTTTTCCTATGTGCAGACGGACCTAAGAAGGGTGCTCAGTGGGGACTGTTAGCTGGGCTTTGAGGGTTCACAGGAAGGTGTGGAATGAGTGAGACAGATGTGAATGCTGGCCCCAGGCAGGCAGGTCTGAGGAGGTCGGGACACCTTCCAACTGATAAAGTCTACGCCTCCTTCCCCACTTCCCCACCAGACGGGATGCTCTATTCTGGCACGATGAACAACTTCCTGGGCAGTGAGCCCATCTTGATCCGCACGCTAGGACCACAGCCTGTCCTCAAGACGGACAATTTCCTCCGCTGGCTGCAGTGTAAGAACCTGAGCCCCACCCAGCACAGGCCTGGCCTCCTTCCCCCTGGAGACCTGGCAATTCAACTCTCATTCGTGGCAGGCAAACTAAGTTCAAGGTAGTACTGGTTAGAGGCTGGGGGTAGAGAAGGGAAGGAGACCAAGTTCCCGTCCTCATGAAGGTTTCATCTTACGTAAATAAAAAAGTACCGATCCCCTTCTCCCCTCCCCGGTGGCAACCTTCGATCGGCTGTGGGACCCAAGACGTCCAGTCTGCAAGAGTTTTCACCAAGAGAAACCCAGGACATCCAAGTGCTCAGTCCTTAAGGCTATCTGCCTTCCCCTTCCCCCCAAACCCCGCTGCAGCGGACGCCTCCTTTGTGGCAGCCATCCCATCTACTCAGGTCGTCTACTTCTTCTTTGAGGAGACAGCCAGCGAATTTGAGTTCTTCGACAAGCTCCGCACGTCCCGGGTGGCCAGAGTCTGCAAGGTCCGTCGCTTAGGTGGTAGGCGGGGCTGGCCGTGGGAGAGCCAATGGGGAGATGGCAGAGGCGGGGCTGAGAGCCTAGAGCCCAATGGGAAAGGGAAAAGGTGGTTAGGGGGCGGGGACACGTGGAGCAGAAGTTGCCCCTGACTCAGCCTCGTCCGTAGAATGACAGGGGCGGTGAAAAGCTGCTGCAGAAGAAGTGGACCACCTTTCTGAAGGCCCAGCTGCTATGCTCCCAGCGCGATCAGCTGCCCTTCAACGTCATCCGCCACGCTGTTATGCTGCCGGACTCCACCGATCCTCACGTCTACGCAGTCTTCACCTCTCAGTGGTGAGCCCCTGGGCGGGAACTTGGTGGCTGAATGCGGAATCTGAAACCAGCACCCGTTGCTGTTGCTGCCCTGGCTCGTCGCGGTTGTAGGAAATGATGTTAGCTGAGCGCAGATCGTCACCACCTCCTAGGAATTTGATATATGCTCTTCATGTAGCTGGGAATAATAAAGCTCAAAGAAGTTCTTAGTCTATATCCTGCCTGGTTTCAAAAAGGATACGAGGCAGCTTACAGAACACAACCATTTTAAAAACAAAACAAAATAAAACAAGATAAAATAAAAGAATAAAAAGAAAATAATACCAATAAGGAAATGGGAATAAAAGGAGAAGAGCAGCCAACAATAGTATCAACACATTACAAATGTTTATCGTTTATACAGTCCCTGGAGGCCAGTCACATATTTAGCTCTGAGCTTCCTAATGGCCAGAGCAAGGAGGGAAACACCATCAACATCATAAGATAAAACATATAGCCATTACTTGGAGACTAAGAAAGGTTAGCTGATTTGCTGTGGCCTGGCTCCACAGTGTTTTAGATACCTGCTGACAATGTGTCAGGTACCAAAGATACCTGGTGTAAGCAGGGTCTGGTATCTATGGCATCCAGAACTTAGAACATGGTATGTGCCACAGTCGAGTTAAGAGAACAAGAAAGACAGACCTGGGCTGAAGGAATAAAAGTAGTCTTGTAGTCAGGCTTTGGCTCCTTCTCTGAGGACCAGGAATCCGTGGGACCTATAGGAGGAGGGCTTCATCTGGAGCCCGTCAGGAACTGATTACACTGCCCCTCCCATAGGTATAACCCCAGGGCCTGAGACCCAATTAATTCTCTTTAAGGGTAATCACACTTCGGGTTCTAAGGTAGGCCAGAGTCAGGGACGCTCCTAGCCCTTACCACTGCAACTAGAGGAAGGGGAGGCAGCTGGAGGCTGGCCCAGCCCTCCACATTCCTGCCCTCCTGGGGTTTTTCACCAAGGGTGGGCCTGGGCTGGAGGAGTAGCTTCCTGATAGAGCAAAGGAGATCACAGACACTGTCCCTGCTGGCTGTCTCCAGGCAGATTGGAGGGACCAGGAGCTCTGCTGTCTGTGCCTTCTCTCTCAAGAACATCAAGCGTGTCTTTGAGGGAAACTACAAGGCGTTGAACAAAGAGACTTCACGGTGGACTACTCATGGAGTCCCTGATGATATCAGTCCTCGGCCAGGCAGCGTGAGTACCAGCCGCCCCCCGACCACCCCCTACCCCTGCCACTGAGCAAAGCCCTTCTTCCCCAACACAGACATACACATAGTGCAGTTATCAAAGTACTTATCATGACATAATTAATGCCCAATAAATGTTAATGCTCCCCTCCACAACCACCAGCCCCATCTGCTCAGATATACATCTGGTCCAGCTACCCACATTCCGCAGGTGTCCAACCTCATCCTACACATACAGCAGCCCTTCCACCCCAGCTAAGCACACACAAACCACCCGGGTGTTTCACTGAGGAAACAAGGGAGCATGGGCTGTGCCAAGGACTGTTGGGCATCTTCATCTGCAGTTCTTACTTCACTTTTGCTTTTTGATCAGAGTTGTATACGCACACCATTTAAAGAATCATACAGATTTCCATTGTTGGTTACCAAAAAACCAGCCCTATTCCCTACCCTCCACTTTTACCTTTCTAAAGAAAACCACCTTCAAGTTCTTTTAGTAATCTGAAATAATATACTTTTATTGTTACGTCTTGATGTTTCAGTTTCAGGCAGTATCCACTGAATTCCCATTCGGGAAGGTGAGGGTTTAACTGTGTTCCCCCACCCAATGGTATGCTAGAGCTGGCTTACAGCAACCAGAAAGAACTCTTTTTGCACATCTGTTCCCAAATTCATGTCCAGTGACATCACATTGATAACTTGAAATCAACCATATGAGAGCATAAACCATGGAATGCAGCAAACACTGAAAATCAGGGCTTCCCCCAACCCGTCATTCCAGAACTGCCTTACCAACATACCAGTGCACCCACCCCTCATCTCCCAACACAGTTTTATAGTAATTTTGGTTAGATCAATATTTATATTACGAGTCTTCTTATTCACAGATCAGCCAAGTAGTAAGCCATGATTACTTTTCCGTTTGCATAGTTTTTTATTTTCTCTGGGGTTAGTAATTATTTTGATGTTTCTTTGCTTGCTTTGTATTCTAAACTCTTATCTTTAATTTAACCCCAAATGTTTTCTCTTCTTTTTTTTAAAGTGAAAGAGAGCTTATTAGTGAAACAGTGAGACAGAGAGTGGCTACTCCACAGACAGAGCAGCCAGCCCCAAACTCTTACCAAATTATCTGAATCTCTTCTGAAGACAGTTTCATCTTCCTAGAGATCCTTACAGTCTACTACAGCCTAGACTGGAGGCCCCCTGCATCGTGCATGGCTGCCATTCTGGAATCTCCCTTCCTCATCATAATGGGCAATTCCCTTTGCCTCTTTCTTGTGATGATTTCATGTCTCTTGCACCTCAGGACAACTTCTTCAATTTTTTTTTTTTTTTTTAAAGTGGAGGATAGCCTCTGTAGATTCCTAGACAGAGATACTTGGCTGTAAAATCTTTTGAGAACTTGAATGTCTGAAAATGTCCTTCTTTTATAATACTTTCATATTTGATAGTATGGCTAGGTATATATAATTCTAGACTAGAAATAATCTTCCTTAAAGACTCTGAAGACTTGCCCTTACCGGTGTGGTTCAGTGGCTTGGGCATTGTCCTGCAAACTGAAAGGTCTCCTGTTTGATTCCCAGTCAAGGACACTTGCCTGGATTGCAGACCAGGACCCCAGTGCAGGGCATGTGAGAGGCAACCACACACTGATGTCTCTCTTCCCCTCTCTCTCCCTCCCTTCTCCTCTCTCTAAAAATACATAAATAAAATCCTTAAAAAAAAATCTTAGAAAAACAAAAACAAACAAACAAACAGAAACTTTGAAGGCTTGCTCTGTTATCGTCTAGTTTCTAGTGCTGCTGTTGAGAAGTTCAAAGCTGTTCTGATCACTTATTCTTTGGATGTCACCTGTTTTTTTCTCACTGGAATCTAGGGCCCTTTTTTGGGGGGGGGTCCCTGGCTGTTCTGAAATTACATGATACTGCACTTCAGTGAGTCTCTGTTCACTTATTGTGCTGGACATTCAATTTGCTCGTTCAGACTGGAAATTTAGTTCCTGCAGTTCTAAGACGTTTTCTTGAACTGTTTCCTCCTATTTCATTCAACAACTATTTTTTGAGGCCCTATGCCACTTACTTGTCTAGGCACCGGGGAGACAGCAGTGAGTAAAACAACAAATCCCTTCCCTCATGGAGTGCCATTCTAATGTCAGAATATTTTTTCTCTTCTTTCTGGGCTTCCTGGACTGGTCCTCTAACTTTTCAAACCCTTTCCTATTTTCCAAGACTTTAATTTTGTTCTACTTTTTGGGACAGCGTCTCAATTTTATCTTCTGATCCTTCTATCAAATTTTAAATTTCTGCTACAATATATAATTTCCTAGATTTTTTTGATCTCTAAATATCTCTTTTATAAAAATTTCTTATTATGGAGGATTTCAAACAAATCCAAAATACACAGGAATGTATACTAGACTTCCATATACCCATCAGCCAGCTTCAGCTCATAGCCAATCAAACTTGTTTCACCCACTTTCTCCCTTATTATTTTGAAGCAAATTCTGGATAACGTATCATTTCATCTATAATTTCCTATGGCTATCATAATGAATTACTGCAATCTCAGTGGCTGAACACAATGAAAATTTATTCTCTCTAACAGTTCTGGAGGCAGGAGTCCAAAATCAAAGTGGCAGCAGGGTTTGCTTGTTCTGCGGGCTCTGAGGGAGGATCAGCTCCATGCCTCTCCTACTTTCTGGCGGGCTGCTGACAATCCTTAGTGTTCCTTGGCTTGTAGGGACATCACTCCAGTCTCTGCCTCTGTCATCACTTCACCTTCTCTCTGGGTGTTTCCTCCACTTCTCTTGTAAGGATACTTGTCATTTGACTTGGAGCCCATCATAATCCAGAGTGAGGTCGTCTTGAGATTTTAAATTATATCTGCAAAGACCTTTTTTGCAAATAAAGTCACACAGGTTTTATTTAATTTATTTATTTAGCAAAAAGCTTAGATACTTATTTATTAATATACAGAGATTTTAAGAATAGGTGATTTTTGGCAACTGTATGAATACTTAAAGATGTAATTTTGACACGTATTTTAATTTCACATCTTTATTTGACCTGTGTAATTCTTGGAAGACAACATTTGTTCTCTTGGATAAAAAGCAAAAATTTTACCAAATTTTGTAAAAAATTACTGACATGTAAGAGATTGACTACAAGTGTTCTGTGATACCAGTTTACTAGAGCAAGCTGACAGGGGGCTGCAGGTTAGAGCTCCTCAGAGAGCTTCACAGCACTCATGAGGGAGAGGTGGAGGATCTGGAGAAGAAGTGGACAGATTGGGAATCTTGGTAGACAGTGGCTAAAGAGATGTCTGCTTCCAGTCTTCCAGCTGCCATATAACTGTGAATGACACTGGAGGGAGGAGCAGGGCTGCCAGGCCACATAAGGCTTTTTGCCATGCCGAAGACTCCCCTTCAACTTGATAACTCAGGCAGTGGCAACTCAGGCCATCAATACCACCATGTACTGAGATGTAACTAGTAGTTACAGGAGCTGATGGTATCTCCTCTTCATACCTAAATATTGATGACATGACGGACGCAGGAGCAGAGGTTGTGTGAAGATAAAAATGGAACATGGTAAGACTCCAGTTGTTTCCTTCACTCTGAGCTCACTTTTGATCTATGGCTATACCACCCTGAATTCGCCCGATCTCATCTGAACTCGCTTTTGGCCAGCGTGGCCTCCCACGGTGTATGAATGGTATCTAGGAATTCCACAGATAGGTCATCTTTAGCATGAACAATGATCAAAGTGTTGGCAGAGGACATCTAGAAGATGTGACCTCTGGTTGACCCAAGAGCTGGACCCAGACTATCACATTCACAAGTTCGAGATGGACATGTTTTTTTGGGGGCAGATGGGGGAGTGCACAATTCAACCTACTATATCATCCATCAGTATTTTAGTACGTATCTCCAAAACATAGTGCTTTCAAAACCACCCATAGTACCATTATCACAGCAAAAAATGAATAACTTCTTAATATAATATGCACTTAGCATTCACATTTCTAATAACCTCATAGATGTCATGAGTATTTTTAAAAGATTTTATTTACTTATTTTTAGACAGAGGAGAAGGGAGGGAGAAAGAGAGGGAGAGAAACATCAGTGTGTGGTGGCCTCTTACGCACCCCCTACTGGGGACCTGGCCCGCAATCCAGACCTATGGCCTGACTGAATTGAACCGGCAACCCTTTGGTTCGCAGGCTGGTGCTCCATCCACTGAGCCACACCAACCAGGGCAGAGTATTTTTAAATATAATTTGCTTATTTGAGTCAAAATCTAAATAAGATCTGTAAATTTGGATTGGTTGTTCTTTTAAGTCTCTCTTAATCTAGATGTTCCTTTTCTATCTTTATTTTTTTTCTCTTGCAACTTATTTGTCATGTAGAGTTTTCCACAATCTGGATCTTGATGATTTTGCATCTCGGCAGTGGAATATAAGTATTTGCTGTAAACTGGTGCTTGGGCCTAGAGACTTGATCAGGTTAAAGTCTGAGCAGGGCAGGGAAGGCAACTTCATCACGATGGTGTGTTTCTCCTTAGGGATGTACGTAATGCCTGGTTGTCCTCTTGAAGTAAGATCTCCACTTTTCATAACATTATGTTCTTGTTTCATGGGAACACTATCTTCACTTATCTTTCTTAGGATAGTAATGATATTTTGGTGCAAAACTGTCTTTTCTCCAAATCATTTCTATGCCCTCTTAGGTTTTTGTTTGTTCATTTTTTCTATTTGTTTTGTTCTCTTTCATGATCATGGTTTTACTCACATGTCTGGTAATCCTTGGCTACCCATATTTAAGAGCAGGGGACTCTGAAGCTGTTTGGAAACTCTGTGCCCATGGGTATGACTTGGCAACTTGAGCTCCATCGTAGCTTTACTGAGGATGGTCTAACTGGGCTGCTTTTGTGGGGACCTTCAATGTTAGTATCTTTAAGTTTTTCCTCTGGGACCTCTGCTCAGTGTCCTCAGAGCAGACTCATCTAGTCTTCTGCCTGGAGGGAGATGGTCTGGTTCCTGGTGTCAGGGAGCCATGGGGGAAGAAGACTGGTGTGGGGGAAGTGTCTCAGCCTGTATTGTGCTTACCCACCCTTGACCACCCACTTTCATGTGGTGTGCCTCCCCAGCTGTGCCTGCTGTCCTCCATCCAGGGAATAAACCTCCAGTCTTGGGCCAGGGCATAGAAAGATCAGTCACTCAGGTGGATGGGACTGGGAGATCTGCCTGGTTTTTAAGCAGATTTTCTTTTCTTTTTTTCCAGAGAGAGGGAAAGAGAGGGAGAAAGAGAGGGACAGGAACATCGACATGCAAAGAGAAACATTGATTGGTTGCCTCTCGAACACTCCCAACTGAGGACCTGGCCTGCAACTCAGGCATGTGCCCTGGCTGGGAAGCAAACCGGCGAGCTTTTGGTTTGCAGGCCAGCCCTCAATCCACTGCTCCACACCAGCCAGGGATAAACAGATTTTCAAGTAATTCTTTTTATTCAGCTCCCCTTTACTCCACTTCCAGAGGTGACTGGGGACAGTAATTCACGAACTTTAGAAACTGTCTTGTAAATCAGATAGTTTTGGACAACTCAGGGCCATCTTAAGAGGACTTTTTTTTCTTGCTAAGTTTTTTTTTTTTAAGTATTTTATTTATTTATTTTTAGACAGAGGGGGAGGGAGGGAGAAAGAGAGGGAGAGAAACATCAACGTGTGGTTGCCTCTCGCATGTCCCCCTACTGGAGACCTGACCTACAACCCAGGCATGTGCCCTGATTGGGAATTGAACCTGCGACCCTTTGGTTCCCAGGCTGGTGCTCAATCCACTGAGCCACGCCGGCCAGTGCTCCTGCTAAGTTTTTTACTATTTGTTCATTTGTTTGCCAGCTTCCGAAATGCAGGGCTTTTACCTCCTCTCCTGTTCTCCCCATCCCTGTAGATTTGCCTTTAAAAAAATCCCTTTGGGAGGAAGCAAGATTAGGTGTATATGCTTATTCTGGCATCAAAATGAGATATAGATGTTATTACCTCACTTTATAGGTGAGGACATTGAAGCTCATAGAGGTGGGGTAACTTGTCTGAGGACACAGCTTGTAGGTGACAGTGTTGGGGTTGGCCCTAAGACAGTGCTCTTGGGTCTGAATGACAAGGATACTGACTAAAGATCATAACACAGGTGTCCCAAGAGCTCTAGCATGCTGGTGTTGGCAGGACCTTTAGAGAAGAGCCAGTTCAACTCCCTCATTTTATGGATGAGAAAAGGAAGTCCAGAATGGAGAAGAAATTTTCCTAGAGACATGCAGCAAGTTCATACAAAACATTAATAAGAAACACTCCCTGCCACACCACTGCTTTATGTGAATCTTTTTTTAATCACTGACTCAGCAAACGTTTATTGGACACCAACTGTGTGCCACATCCTATGCTAAGCCTGGGGCTACGGACATGAGTAAAACGGGCCCTTGCCTGCAAAGGGCCTTCACCCTGCTTCCTGCTGGCTGCCAGTCATCCTTGATGAAGGCGAGGAGAAGGAGGAAAGTCATAATAGCTAATATTTATTGAGTCCTTAGTTCATGCCAATCACTGTTCTAATTTTCATGTATTTTACTGTTCATCCTCACAGCAAGCATATCATATATTGGTAATGTGCCCATTTTACTGTTAAGGAATCTCAGTCATGCAGAGGCTGGCATTCAAAGCCAGGTAGCTCCAGAGTCTTAATTTTAACCACCATCTGGAGATGAGGACTGCCATGAAGGAGGGAGGCAAAGGAGATTAGCAGAGGGGGAAGAAGGGAGGGAAGAGGCAATGGGCGAGCTTACAGGAATGAGAAAGCTGACCTGGTCTGCCTTCTTCCCTCTTCAGTGCTCAGTGGGCCCGTCCTCTGATAAAGCCTTGACCTTCATGAAGGACCACTTCCTGATGGATGAACAGGTGGTGGGAACGCCCCTGCTGGTGAAGTCTGGTGTGGAGTACACACGACTTGCAGTGGAGGCAGTCCAGGGCCTCGATGGGAACAGCCATGTGGTCATGTACCTGGGTACCAGTGAGTAAAGGACTTTGGGTCATTCCTCAGGGGACTAGAGCAGAGGAGGGAAATCTTTTGAGTTCATTCACTCATGTATTTATTCAACAAATATTTTCTGAGCACCTACTATGTGCCTATATGCCTGGTACCCTTGCTAGGCTCTGAAAATACAGTGAAGAAACAAAACAGCCCAGTCCCTACCTTTTCTGAGCTTTCAATCTGGTTGGGGAGACACACAGAAGGGCTTTGGCAGCCTTAGCAAGAGCTATTTATCTTATGGGGGAAGCCATGTTTGAGAGGTAAAGACTGTATGGGCAGAGGGGAGCTGGACACAGCAAGTGCAGAGATCATTTCCTCAGGAGGCTCGGCTGTGGAGGGGAAGAGAGGAAGGAGTGTGACCAGAGGAGGGTGTGGGGTCCAGCCAGTATTCTCTTTTTAAATATGGGAAAGAGTGTCAGGATCCAAAAGAGAGGGAGATGGTGAGAGATGGGCAGGCAAGGGGATAATGGACAGGTGAAGTTGCAGAGGGAGCAACGAACCAGAGTCCAGGACACAGACGGAGCCACTGGCTGTGAATGGAGGAGGGCCAGCACCTCTGTAGGGCTGGATGTCAGGGTAGAAGGTGGGTAAGACTGGGGAGGGGCATAGCCTGGGGGGTGGGCAGGAAGCAGAGGGAGCTCTTAAGTGATGGCTTTTGTGTTCTCTATGAAGTAGGAGGACACAGATTGTGAGTTGGGAATAAGGGGTGGAAAAAGTGGGCAGTTTGAGGATAGAGGGGTGGATTCAACTAGCCATTGTGGAAAGAAAAAGAGTCACAGGGGAATGTGGAAGATTACCAAGAATATATTTTGAGGGACTGGTGAGGTGGATGACTTTGGGCTTTAGTGGAAGAAAACTACCAGGTTCATTCATTCTTTTAGGACCTATTACTAGGCACCCTATCAGCGTACATTTATTGGGTGTAGAGTAGAGAACAAAACAGAAAACTCATCCTTGTGGAGTGCTGGGCGACAGACAAAAAAGCATACCAAGTTAATAATGTCAGAAGTTAGAGATTAGAAAATTAGTTGAATGTGAGGGGATCAGGAATGACAGAGTGCTTGAAAAATTTTTTAAAATATTTTATTTATTTACTTTTAGAGAGAGGGTAAGAAAGGGAGAAAGAGCAGAAGAGAAACATTGATCGGCTTGCCTCTCACATGCCCCCAACCAGGGGGATACGGCCCCCAGCCCAGGCATGTGTCGGGACCAGGAATCGAATAAGTGACTTTTACAGGCCGACACTCAAACCACTGAGCCACAAAGCCAGGGTGAAATTTTTAAAAGGGTGGTCAGAATAGAACTCACTAAAGTGTCTTGGAGTAGAAACTCTTGATGGAGGTGAGCGAGGCTGGTGATGTGATTTTCTACAGGAGCACTCAGCTCTCGACTGCCCCATGTCCACGTAGAATGTGGACAGTTGGGTTTCTTCAGGGACAGAGTTTTATCAGGTGGTGCAAAGGAAGGACAGAAGGGCAGCAATTTCAAGCTGTTTACAAGAGCATTCCATCCCCCTGGCACAGAAGGGAACAGTCTGACAGATGTGCATCTAGTGCATGTGACACTCCAAAAAGAACTTTCTGGCAGCCGGGAGGCCATGTGAAGTCAGGGAGGGAGGGAGAAGGGGTCTGTGGAAGAGGTGAGGCAATTTCAGCTCTCTCTGTCTCTCCACAGCCACAGGGTTTCTGCACAAGGCTGTGGTGAGTGGGGACAGCAGAGCTTATCTGGTAGAGGAGATCCAGCTGTTCCCTGACCCTGAACCTGTTCAAAACCTGCAGCTGGCCCCAACCCAGGTAAGAAGAGAACTTGTTATGGAGCGGGCCTAGGGTGCTGGGTTCTTGCTAGGTGTGGTGGGAGCACCCTGACGCTCTCCATCTCTCTTCCAGGGTGCACTGTTTGCAGGCTTCTCAGGAGGTGTCTTGAGGATTCCTCGAGCCAACTGTAGTGTCTATGGGAGTTGTGTGGACTGTGTCCTTGCCCGGGACCCCCACTGTGCCTGGGACCCTGAGTCTGGAACCTGCTGCCTCCTGCCTACCTCCATCCCGTGAGTGACAGTCCTGGATGGTGCCAGGACCCTTGCTACCTAGCTTGTGCTCCTGTAATTCCTCTCTCTAGGGGCTACTGAAACATTCCTTCCAACATCCCCACTCCTGTGGCGAGCCCCTCCAGGGTTGGGGTTTCACCCAACACTTTAGAAGCTACCCCAGCATCCTGGGTCTTTCCTCTTCTCCTTATGACCCCATCCCCCAGTCTACCCCCCACCCACCTTCTTCCCAACTCCTTCCTCCCTGCTCTTCCCACTTTTGTCTATTTGAAGGGATGATTTTTTTTATATCTTTGCCTTCTCAGGAAATCCTGGAGGCAGGACCTGGAGAGAGGGAACCCACAGTGGGCATGTGCCAATGGCCCCATCGTCAGGAGCCTCCGACCTCAGAGCCGCCCCCAAATCAGTGAGTGTGGAACCAGGGGAGGTGTGAAAGCTCGGGGGGACTTCTGGGCAGAGGTAGGCATTCTCGCCTCAATTTCTTCCCCCAGCACCTGCCTGGCTGGAAACCTGAACACCCAGAGTTGGGATGGATTTGAGCCCTGGCTGTAGGGAGACAGGATAGGAGCTGTAAGGTGGGATTCAGGACTGAAGGTAAAGTTGGTTTCAGAGTCGGAGTCAGATGGACTGGAAGTAAGTTTGGGGTCCAGATTAGAGATAGGGAAGGGGTCAGAGTTGAGTTTGAGAACTGAAATGGAGATTGGAGATGTTCATTGGGAGTCTAAGTGTAGGGTAGAGACACTCTTCTTCCTTTCTTCTCCCCCACGTCCTTTAACCTTTTTCCCATTTTTCTTCACCTACAGTTAAAGAAGTCCTGGCTGTCCCCAACTCTATCCTGGAGCTCCCCTGTCCCCACCTCTCAGCATTGGCCTCTTACCGCTGGAGTCATGGGACAGCAGCAGTCCCAGAAACCTCTTCCATGGTCTACAATGGCTCCCTCTTGCTGCTACTGCGGGATGGGGTCGGGGGTCTCTACCAGTGCTGGGCCACTGAGAATGGTTTCTCGTACCCTGTGGTCTCATACTGGGTGGACAACCAGGACCAGCCCCTGGCCCTGGACCCTGAACTGGCAGGCATTCCCCGAGAGCGCGTGGAGGCTCTGCTGACCAGGATTGGTGGTGGGGATGCCATGGCTGTCCAGCGGTCCTACTGGCCCCACTTCCTCACCGTCACTGTACTGCTTGCCTTAGTACTTTCAGGAGCCCTCATCATCCTCCTCGCCTCCCCACTGGGGGCACTCCGAGCCCGGGGCAAGGTCCAGGGCTGTGAGAACAAGGACCCTGGAGGGAAGACCCCATTGAGCACAGAGCAGCACCTCCAATTTCCCAAGGAAGGCAGGACCTCTGCCAGTGATGTGGATGCTGACAACAACCACCTGGGCACTGAGGTGGCTTAAACTCTAGGCACAGACTGGGGCTGTGGGGAAGGACATGGCACCTGGCTGTGCTGACTGGGAAGCCTGGAGCAATGCAGACCTGACCAGTGTGGGAGTAGCACAAAAGATCACCTTCCTCCTGTGAGAGTAGCTTCACTGCCACTCTGCCACCAAGAGCACTCAGCAGGCCTGGGCACAGCGGCTGACTGCCCTATGGGATTCCCTTCTACCAAACACATGGGCTTTCAAACGGGAGCTGCCTTACACCTGGACCGAGGCTATGATAGGACCTAGAGAGGATCCTTCAGTTCTGGCCATTCTGGGACCTCCAGAAACATACTGCTCCAGGAGACCCTAAAACTCTGACTGTTCCAGGACCCTGGTAATAAACACCAAACAGCTTAACAACCATAAGATAGCATGCTACTCCTAGAGACTCCACTCTGATAGCAGCTACCACCTTGGACACCAATACTCCTGTCTCCCAGGGATCTTTAGGGCTCTGCAGGGAGCTGCCCTCTCCTGCTCCCCTTATCAACCGTGCACCACTGACTCCCAGGAAGTCTTCCCTGAAGCCTGACCACCTTTCTTCTTGCTTCAGTTGCTGGAGGTTGTGATCCTTTCTGGCCTGACTGGAATGGCAGTGGTAATCTGAGCCTTGTTCATGCCTTTACCCTGGCTGACCCTTTGACCTCTGTCCTCTCCCCTTTGCTTTGGGATTCAGAAAACTGCTTGTCACAGACGGTTTATTTTTTATTAAAAAGACAAAATTTATGACTGGTGCTGTTTTTGTCAGAGCAGAGTTGTCCAGCAGAGGGCTGCAAGATGTAAGGGGAGCAGGCATCGAGGACATCAGTGGGAGGAGGGCCAAGTTTGTGAGGTGACTGTTTCCTACAGCTCTTCTGCCCTGCTGACTCCACCCAAAACCAGTGCAACAGCCCTTTCCTCCACTTCAGCAGTTGCTAGAGAGTGTCTCAGACTTTGCTTTTCAGGCCAACACTCTGTGTTGACCAACTTCAGCTTGTGTCTGCTGACCAGGCAACACATTATCCATCTCTGGGCGGGGATTTGGCAGGTGCCTCTGCCACAGCCCTGCATTTGCTGTCCCTCGTTCTCCCACATTTCTTGTGATTCCAACTCAGCCCTCCTTCCCGACTGCAGCAGTTCGTTTCAACTCTTGGTCGATTGAATTTTTAGAAAGGCCATTCGACAGCGCCCATCCTGACCACATCCTTCCAGTATTTGACAAACATCGCTCTCTCCACACTCCCGTACCACCTTCCCCCTCACCCTCCTTTCACAAAGACACCTGTCCCTCTCCCAACCAAGGCTCCCCAGTGCCTTTGCCCCTTCTCTCCGCAGAGACCCCCAGCATTGCCCCCTCGCTTTACTACTCCCTCAACTTAGTCTCCCCTCTCCCACCCTCAGGTGTGCTAGGTGTTCTCTGTAGGAAAACAATAACAATAACCTTCCCCAACTCCAATATTTGAACCTGTGCCCTCTACCCCTACTTGCTCTCTCCTGTTACCACCAAACACCAGAGAGGGTCTGTGCCGGCTGCCTACCCTACCTCTCCTCACCCAACCCCTAATGTCACCCTCACCCTCTTTAATCCCCTGTGATCTGACTTTTTTCCCCACCCCTCTGCTCAAATTACTTTCCGCAGTTACCCATAAACCCCTAACTGACCTTGACTTCTATGCAGTCTTCATACCTTGGCCACCTGGACCACCTCACAACTCTCTTCTATGATTCTTTCTTTTTTTGTGTTTGTTTTTTCCATTTTTAATTGTGATCAAAATCACATACTACAAAATTTATCCTCTTAACCATTTTAAGTGTACAGTTCAGTAGTGTTAACTATATTCATGTTGTTGTGTAATGAGTCTAGAATTTTTCATCTTGCAGAACTGAAAGTCTATGTCCATGCAATAGGAACTCCTCATCCCCCTTCTTTGCAGCCCCTGACAACCAACATTCTGCTCTCTCTACAGGTTGACTACTTTAGGTACTTCATGTAAGTGGAATCATAAGTATTTGCCCTCCTGTGATTGGCTTATTTCACTTGCCATAATGCCCTCAAGATTTATCATTGTATCATGTGACAGGATTTTATTTCCTTTTGAGGCTGAATTTGAGGTTCTCATTGTACGTATATACCACAGTTTTTTAAATGCATTCATCTGCTGATGGGCATTTGGGTTGTTTCATGTCTTTGTTGTCGTGAATACACTGAAGTGAGCATGGGGGTGCAGATCTCTCTTCCACACCCTGTCTGCTATGGCTCCTTTATTGGAGTTATTCGGCTTCTCTAGTTCTTTCTTTTCACCCCTGCTAGCTTTTACCCTGAGGCCTGGCCTTCACTTTCCAAGTGCCTTTTCCAGATTTCCTCTCCAGTGGCTCCCCTGCTGACCCCGAAGCCAAGGACGGGGGGCACCGTGGGGCAAGGGAAAGGGCACTGGGTCAAGATTGGGCTCCTGAAGCCTTCATCTTCTGTAGACTCAGACAGCCTTCCCAGGCTATATCTCAACTTCTTCACCTCTCAGAAGGAAGGAATGCACAGGAAACTCAACTTAAAAAAAAAAAAGAAATTAATGCCCTGGTTGGTGTGTTTCAGTGGATTGGGCGCCGGTTTGATTCCCAGTCAGGGTACGTGCCTGGGTTGCGGGCCAGGTCACCAGTGGGGGGCATGCAAGAGGCAATCACACATTGAAGTTTCTCTTCCTCTCTTTCTCCCTTCCTTCCCCTCTCTCTAAAAATGAGTAAATAAAATCTTTTAAAAAATGTTTTTTAACTTTATTTTAGACAGAGGGGAACGGGGGAAGAAAGAGAGGGAGAGAAACATCGATGTAAAGGACAAACATTGACTGATTGTCTTCTGCCTTCTGCAAGCGCCCTGACAGGAACAGAGCACAGATCCCGCAACCCAGACATGTGCTCTGACTCGTAATTGAACCAGTGACCTTTTGGTTTGCAGGGCGATGCCCAACCAGCTGAGCCATGCTGGCCAGGGAAGGAAGCTCCTTGTGATTTAATTATTAGGGACCCCTCACTGCCCTGCGTAGAGCACTTCCCCTTCTCTGCCTTCCCCCAATGTCACTCTGGGATGTGTCTTTCCTCTTTTCCCTCTCAGATACGATCTAGAGGTTCTCTCCTCTGTGCCAACTTCCCAGCCTGCCCCAGTCCTGCTTAATTATTCTTCCCTAACATTTCATTTCCCTAGACTCACTGTCTATATCACACATGACGTTCTTAGACCCAACCACATGAATGTAAGACACAGAACGGATGGCATATGTGAAGAGAGAACCCCTGCTAGACTGTTGGCGACCTGTGGGCAAGAGGTTTGGTTGGGTCTCCACAACCTTCAGTGTGAAGCACTGTGCTACAGCGAAAGGAGGCCTTAGGGAGTGCTTGCCTCTTCTGAGAGTAAAGCCTTGATCAGTCTCATACGACTTCTCTGCAGGCTTTAAAATTGGTGACAATTCTTTCTGGTCATTTTTTCCCTTTGGCCTCTGGTTGCAGTGCTCTTGCTACCTTCCTACCTTGCTGACCATGGCTTCTCATTTCTTCCAAGGGCTCCTCTTCTTTTTTTTTTTTTTTGAGTTTATTTACTTATTTTTAGAGAGAGGGGAAGAAAGGGAGAAAGAGAGGGAGAGAAACATCAATCTGTTGCTTCTCACATGCACCCCAACCAGGGATTGATTCCACAACCCAGGCATATGCCCTGACCAGGAATTGAACCAGCAGCCCTTTGCTTTGCAGAACTGAGCCACATCAGTCAGAGATTTTTTTTTTTAAGGTCCAAGGGCTCCTCTTCTCTTATCTCCCTTTAAAAGTCCCCTTGGGGACAATGGCGAGGGTAGGGGGATTGAATGTGGGGGAAGACAAGGCAGGAGAGAGTAATGGGGGGAAGAGGGAGACAACTATAACTGAGCAACAATAAAAACTTAAAGGTTGTAATATAAATAAATAAATAAAAGTCCCCTTGGACAATGTCTTCCATGCCTATTGCTCCCACTTTCTCCTGTTAATTAATGATACCTATTCTTTCATTCATTCATCAGCAAATGTGTACTCAGTACCTGCTATGGTTTAGAATCTGGCCTAGACAGCTGGGGAGACACCTGAATAAG
This sequence comes from Mormoops blainvillei, assembly GCA_004026545.1. NCBI lineage: Eukaryota > Metazoa > Chordata > Mammalia > Chiroptera > Mormoopidae > Mormoops > Mormoops blainvillei. The sequence goes on from PVJD01000855.1 coordinate 167,120, forward strand.
ACCTGCTTCCCACCAGTGCAGAGCTTACAATCCGGCAGTAGGACAGATATGGCAACAATCAGAGCCGGGTGGGTGGTGAAGAGGTATTGTGGGACAGTGCCTTGCTAGCTCAGGTTTCTTGCTTCCCCTTGTAGCTACTGGTTTTCTCCACCTGGATACTTCATAGGCATCTCTAATGTGGTCCCCAGATGAATTTTCATCCCCTCCAAACCCGCTCTTCCTCCCATGTTCCCCATGCTAGTTAATCACACTTTAATGAAGCAGCTCAGAAGTCATCCCACGCTCCTTCCCTCACCCCCTTCACATTTAGTGGGCCACCAGTCCTATCCCCTCCTCCTCCTCCCTCTCCATGACATTTCTGAGCATCTCACCAGTCCCATCAGGTTTAGACCACCTCACTAAGACATCCATAGCCACCTTTTCTCACTCCCATTCATACACCATTCTCTGGTCAGAGTCAAGGGAAGCTTACTAAGAAAAAAAGTTTGCCTAAAACTCCAAATGGCTTTTCATTAAATTCAGAACCAAAAAGTAAAACCCCTTGGGATAGCATACCTTGCCTCCAGCTCCTCCATACACACCTTGGCAGTACTTGCAGTTCCTGAACCCCTCTATACAATGCCCTGGAAACCTTCACTGAGTGTCCAGTATTATTCCAGGCCTTCGTTGCACAAAGGTGAATAGCCATCCTGCCAAAAGGAACTGACAATGAGGTTCCTTGGGGCTTGCTATTTCTTCCACCTAGACCATCATCCTCTGTGGATTATTCTCTAATCTCCCAATCAGAGTTGCTGCCCTATGCACCCTTTGGTATAACTCTGGTTATACAATGTTGCTGCTTTGTTGTGTTTTCATGTGCCTAGCATATGATAGGCACTCTCTCAATGCTGAAATCTATTCATTTATTCAACAAATACTAACTGAGCATCTACTATATGACAGGCATTGTTAGGTGCTGAGGACACATCAATGAACAAAAAAGACACAATTCTTGCTGTCATGAGCACGCATTCTAGCATGGCAGACAGATTATATATTGAAATTAGTAAAATAGAAGGTGATGTGCTATGGAAAGAAAAAATTGAGTTGGAGAAGGAAGATTGAGAATGGGAGGGGTGCCTACAGTTTTAAACAGGGGGGTTAGAATAGGTCTCACTGATAAAGCAAAGTTTGAACAATGAATTGAACAATGAAGCAATAAAATAAATGAAAATATGAGCTATGTGCCTGCCTACAAGAAGAACCTCCAGGAATAAGTGGCTGCCAGTTCAGAGGCCCTGAGGCAGGAGTGAGAGCAGAAGATGAAGTGAGAAAGATGATGGGAGTGTGGCAGGCAGGTTGTAGGCCATTGTAAAGACTTTGGCTTTTACTCTGCATTAAAGGAGAGCCAGCCATTGGAGGATTTGGAACAGAAGAGGGACGTGATCTGACTTACTGTTTAAAAGTATCACTCTGGCTGCTTTGTTGTGATTAGAATGTAGCAGAAGCAAGGGAGAAGCAAAGAAGCCAGTGAGGAAGCTACTGCAATAATCCCAGTGAGAGATAACAGTGGTCCAGACCAGGGTGGTAGTAAGGAGATGGTGGGAAGTGGTCAAGCTCTGGACATATATTTTTTAAGATTTTATTTATTTTTAAAGATGTTATTTATTTATTTATTTTTGGAGAAAGAGAGGGAGAGAAACACCAGTGTGAGAGAGATACACTGAATGGTTGTCTCTTACATGCCCCCAACTGGGGACCTGGCCTGCAACCCAGGCATGTACCATGACTAGGAATCGAACCATCAACCTTTCGGTTTGCTGGCCAGCACTCAATCCATTGAGCCACACCAGCTAGGGCAACCTGTTTCCTCTATTTACTTGCACGTTGCCAGGCACCACCTAGGTTCTCCCTTGTTCTATGTCTCATGCCCTTCAGTGACATACACATTTATATGGGAGCCAAGATGACAGCAGCCAATGTGCTGCTCCTGCTGTCATGTCGGGTCATCTTGACCCCACTCTGGGATAAGACGCCAGCCCGATGATCCCTGGGAAGCTGGTTCACAGTGCTGGCTCTTTCTCACTCTTTAGATCACCCTTCAATCACTTTCGAACCTGGCACCCTGTCTCAGTTTCTACACAGTGTTCATTTTGTCACTGTTCCAAATCATCTTTATTTATTTAGTTGTTTAACTCTCTTCCCTCCCCTCCCCTGCCCCTGAATATAAGCTCCAAGAATATAAGCTCCACGAAAGCAGTGGTGTTCTCCCTGGCATTTTGCAGATCCTGGCAAAGAGGCAGTAAGCTCTGGGAATTGCGGCCCCTGGAGAGTTGAGCCTAGCATGTCAACCCTTCCTCCCATGGCCAGGCCCATGACTGTTCCCAAAGCCCAAGACCTTGTGGGCACCATCTTCAGAGGGCTCCCCTTGGCTTCAGGAGCATCCCATGGGCAGAGTGGGCTGACTGGGGAAGAAGCTGGGGCCACAGTCCCTCTGCAGTTGTCCCTAGCCTTGGCAAGGCACCCCTCCCACCACCACCATGCAGGGCCTCTTGAGTCAGATGGGGCTGGTTGTTCCCACAGAGCAAGATGTAGGAATTTATTGGAGGGGTGACAGGTCTTAGGTTGGGACTGGAGGCTTGGGGAGGCACCTGGGATGCTACCAGGGAGAGCTGTTTCCCACGAGCACAGTAGATAACAAAAGTTAGGTGAGTTGTGAGGATGGCCTTTTGATGGTGAGCCAGCTTCCCACCTGAATTGGTGTCCAGATCCGTCTCAAGGCCCATGCTTTTGGGGCAGGCTCTCTGGTTCCTGGGGTGTTCTGATGAGGCCATTGCTGTTGCCACTGCATCTGGTTTAACCTGGTTGAATGTTGGCAGGAGGAAGAGTTTTCTCAGCCTCTTCCAGCTTTGATGCTAAAGTCTTGACGTAGAATTTCCTCCTCAAAGAAAACTTAGTTTTGCCCTAAAATTCTTTCAACTGATTAGATGAAACCCTCCTGCATTATCAAAGTAATCTCTTTTATTTAAAGTGAACTGATTGTAGATGCTAACTACGCCTACGAAATATGTCCCAGCAACAGTATTAGTGTTTGAGGGAATAGCAAGGTAATATAGCCTAGCCAAATTGAAATAAAACTAACCATCACACTCCCTTGTTTGAAATCTCCATTAGATATTTCGAAGCAGCTGTCAACACAAATCTAGAGTTCAGGAGGGATCTATCCTGGATGTATCAATTTTTTGTTGTTGTTGTAGTAAAATACATGTAACACTATTAGTGACATTTAGTCATTCATAATGTTGTGCAATCATCACCATTCTCTACTTCCAGAACATTTTTATCACCCCAGAATGAAACTCTGTACTAATTAAGCAGTCACTCCCCATTCTTCCTTCCCCCAGCCCCTGGCAACCACCAACCTGCTTTATGTCTCTATAGATTTATCTATTCTCATATTTCATATAAATGGAATTATATAATATGTGACTTTTGTGTCTGGATTATTTCACTTAACATAATTGTTTCAAGATTCATCCATGTAGTAGTATGTATTGATATTTCATTACTTTTTATCACTGAATAATATTCCATTGCATGAATATACCACAGTTTGTTTCTACTTTTTTGCTAATATGAACAGTGCTGCCATGAACATTCCTATACAAGTTTTTGTTTGGACAGTTTTTTCAATTTTTTAGGGTATGTATTCAGAGTGAAATTGCTTGGTCATATGGTAATTTTGTTTAACTTATTGAGGGCTCCGGCTGGTGTAGCTCAGTGGATTGAGCGTCGGCCTGTGAACCAAAGGGTCACCGGTTCGATTCCCCAGTCAGGGCACATGCCTGGGTTGCAGGTCGGGTCCCCAGTAGGGGGTGAGCAAAGGTAACCACACATTGATGTTTCTCTCCCTCTCTTTCTCCCTCCTTTCCCCTCTGTCTAATAAATAAATAAATAAATAAATAAAATCTTTAGCTTATTAACACCAAACTTTTCCACAACAGGTGCCCCATTTTACATTACCACCAGCAATGTCTGAGGGTTCCAATTTCTCCACACCCTTGCTAATAGTTTTATTTTCTGGGTTTTTGTTTGTATGTTTTAATTATAGCCATCCTGGTGGGTGTGCAGTGGGATCTCACTGTAGTTTTGATTTATATTTCCCTAATGAGTATGATACTGATCACCTCTTCAAGTGCTTGTTGGCTATTTGTATATTTTCTTTGGAGAAATATCTATTCAAGTCCTTTGCTCAATTTTTAAAAAATATTTTATTTATTTATTTTTAGAGAGTGGGGATGGGAGGGAGAAAGAGAAGGGAGAAACATCAATGTGAGAGATATACATTGTTTTGTTGCCTCTTGCATGCCCGCAACCAGGGCCTGGTCTACAGCAACCCAACCATGTGCTCTGACCAGGAATCAAAATGGTGACCTTTCAGTTTGTGGAATGACACCCAACCCACTAAGCCACACCAGTCAGGGATGCCCATTTTTGAAATTGGGTTGTTTGTCTTTTTGTTGTTGAGTTATAGAAATACCTATGTATTTTGAAATGAATTGACTCTCCACTCCAGGCCTCCCAGTCTCTCATTTAAAGAGCTATTCCTCTTGTTTAAATCCATGCATAAGTAAATAGCTTCAGAATTAGAGAGACCCTTAATGTCATCTACCCCAACCCAGGATGTCTCTTCTGCAATATTTTGAGCTCCCAAGCTTCTAAATTGGATGTCTACCCATAAGTCCTTCCTGCTGCACATTGGCCTCTACTGTTTTGGCTCCACAGATGAGAAAAGTTACGCAAAAATTAAAGATTAGATTTTAATTTAAGAATTCCAATAGACCACAAACACCAGTTGACCCGTTTAGACCTGGGTCTTCAAGATGCGCCGGGTTACTCGATTTCGCTAATTAAAAAATACGCATGCGCTGTAGAGCTGAGGGCATGGCGAAGCTAACACAGGCGTGGCTTCTGACCAAATTCAAGATGGCCATCAGGCCCGTACACCCTCGCCCCGGACTCAAAACACCATTGGTGGAGTTTCCCACCGTTCATTCACGTCCCCGGGAGGGGGCGGGAATGACAGAGTCCCAATTTCCGGTTCCTGTAGTATCAGGAGCCGGGTCAAGATGGGGGAAAATGTACCCCGAAGCTGGCAGTTGCCGGGAACCGCGGATAGAGTGGGAGCTTCGGCCTAGCGGCCTGGGCTTGGAGTTCGCCTCAGACGCGGCGGGACCGCCCTGGTCTGAGAAGGTAAGAAACCATCGGTTTGGGGTTCCTAAAGACTAGGATCTCCGAGGACCTGGACCTGTCAAGGAGGCAACGGGTGTCTGTCTGCAGTGCCCGGCTGCAGTTCCGTGGGAGCCAGGACAGCAGTGTATAAAGGGGGTGTCATGTACAGTAGGTGGAGAGAATTGTCACGTGGTGTCTGTGATGAGGGATCACATGAGTACCTATTGAAGACCGAAGGAAGGTTTGGTGGGAATCTCACGTAATCCAAGGGACATGTCACCAAGGAGCACCTCTAAGGAACTGCATACTCATTGACACAGATGAGCAAGCATGTAGATATTCACATTCCTGTAGATAGCTCCCAGGATGCAGAGCGTTGATGCAGATGCAGTAGGGAGAACAGAGGAATAGAAGGAGGAAGCAAAGATCTTGTTTCCAGCTGAGAAGTGGGGATCAAACTCCACGGGTGTCTTCTCAGGAGTTATAGGAGGTGATTTAATTTGGTGGGGATGGTTGACTGAAAAGATCTGAATGAGTCTAGTAGACATTATTGGCCAAGTTCCTGTGACAAGTCAGGATGGAGTCAGGGCTCCTAACCTAGCCATAATGGTCCTGGACTTTTAAAGTAGTTGTTATCATTGTTATGATACTGACAATCCTTAATATTTACAGTAATGTCTCCCAAACTATGACACATATTAATCACTCCAGATCTTGTTAAAATGTTGGCTGTTAAAATGCAGATCTAGGGTGCATTCTGAAATTCTGTATTTCTTACAAACTCCCAGGCGATGTCCGTGCTGCTGGTCTGTATATTACTTTGCACAGCAAGGATTTAGAGCAGCACTGTCCAACAGAGCTTTCAGCAATGACAGAAATGTTTTGCTGTTAACAAAATGCTTTCACACATAATTGTTCATATGAGTTGCACCACACCACACTGTTACATAGTCATGCATCACATAATGACATTTCAGTCAGTGACAGACCACATGTATGATGGTGGTCCCACAAGATTATAATGGAGCTGAAAAATTCCTGTTGTCTAACGATGTAGTTATCATCATTTAATGTCGTAGCGCAACACATGTGTGTTTGGTGATGCTGGTTTAAAATATTTGCACTGCCAGTTGTATAAAAGTACAGCACATATAATTATGTACAATATGTAATACTTGATAATTGTTACTACTACTATGTTACTGGTTTATGTATTTGCTATACTATACTTTTAAACATTATTTTAAATTTTAAATTAAATTATTTCTTTGTTTTTTAGAGAGAGCGGGGGGAGGGAGAAAGAGAGGGAAAGAAACATTGAATGTGAGAGAGAAACATTGATTGGCTGCCTCTTGTACGTGCCCTGACCAGGAACTGAACCCACAACCCAGGCATGTGCCCTTACTGGGAATGGCACCAGTGACCCTTTGCTCTGCGGGATGACACCTAATCAATTGAGCCACACCAATCAGGGCTAAATGTTATTTTAGAGTGTACTCTTTCTACTTAGAAGAAAAATGTTTGCTGTAAAGAGTATGCTGTGTTACATGGACAGCAACCATCTCATTAACTAAGTCTTTCTCTTTTTTTCTTTTAAATGGGTATTTTCTTTTTTTTCTTTGTTAAGATTTTAGTTATTTTATTTTTAGAGAGGGGAAGGGAGGGGGAGAGAGAGAGAGAGAGAGAGAGACATCAATGTGTGATTGCCTCTCACATGCCCCCAATGGGGACCTGGCCTGCTGCAACCCAGGCATGTGCCCTGACTGGGAATTGAACTGGTGACCCTTTGGTTCATAGGCTGGTGCCCAGTCCACTAAACCATAACAACCAGGGCAATTTACTAAGTCTTTTGATTGAATCATTTTCTCTTGTGCTTGATTTAATCTCATATTGCATTATAAATTTAATGTAGCCTAATTGTACTGTGTTTACAGAGTCTACAGTAGTGTACAGTAATGTCCTAGGTCTTCACATTCACTCACCACTCACCCACTGACTCACCCAGAGCAACTCACCCATGAGCTCCATTCATGGTGAGTGTCCTATATAAGTGTACCATTTTTTAATCTCATTTTTAAAAAGATTTTATTTATTTACTTTTAGAGAGAGGGGAAGGGAGGGAGAAAGAGGGGGAGAAAAATATCAATGTGTGAGAGATACATTGATCGGTTGCCTCACACGCCCCCAACTGGGGACCTGGCCTGCAACCTAGGCATGTGCCCTGACCAGGAATCGAACCGGCGACCTTTTGGTTTGCAGGCTTGCACTCAATCCACTGAGCCATACCAGCTGGGGCCATTTTTTAATCTTTTATACTATATTTAGACTGTACTTTTTCTATGCTTAGATACACAGATACTTACCGTTGTGTTACAATTGCCTACTGTCTTTAGTACAGTAATAATGCTGTAAATGTTTGTAGCCTAGGAGCAATAGGCTATACCATACTGCCTAGGAGTGTAGTAGTCTATCCAGTCTAGGTTTGTGTAAATGAACTCTATGACCTTTGAACAACAACAAAATTGCCTAATGACACATTTCTCAGAATGTATCCCTGTCGTTAAGTGGTGCATAACTGTATAGCTATAGCAGGGTTTATTATCCCCATTTCACAGATGAAGAAACTGATTTTCAGTGAAGTGACTTGGCTCCAACCCTACTAGTAAGTAATGGAAGTGGAGCTCAAACTTCGATCTCCAGACTGCTGGTGTTCTTTCCACTGTGTGGCCTGGCCTTCCGGGTAGTACTGCCTTGTCCTGAACCAGGATCTTACCTCAGAACCTAGTGAATAGTATGGTGTGATTTTTCTGGTACAAGGAAAGTAGAAGTGTAGAGAAGGTGTACTGAGCCCACTAGTTTGTGCCTTTCCACTGGTGGGCTTGGTATTGGGGGTTCTGCCTCTGACACCTGATTTGATAACTTCAGAACATCTTGGGCCATCTGTCGCGTCTCCATAGAAAGCACTTCAGCCTTTGTACTCAAGCAGCGTTAAAAGATGGGGGAAATTTAGAATTGGAGTTATGTATACAAATACAGGTCTGGGAAGAGCCATAATGAAGTTGGGCTGATTCAGTTGGGAAGGGAAGCTGAAGAAAGTTTACGTGCAGGTATCTGCAAGGAGTATTTTCCAAAGGGTAAAACAAGAAGAACTAGTTTTGATACTTCAACAGGAAGTTTGGAGGTTATATAATCAAGAGCAGGTTAAGATTCCACCTTTTAGGAGCAGCCCCACTTTTTGAAGGGAAGAGAAGGGGGATGCAATGCCCCTCTCTTTCTTCAAATGTAGAGGCTTATCCCTCTGAGACACGACTCTTAGTGGCTTCTTCTGTCTCCATAGCAATAGAAGTTACCTGCTTCAGCTTTGGAGAGTCCCCATTTCCTTCTGGGAGTTTAATAGACTGGCACAGCCCCGACCTAGTGGCTCACCTGGTTGGAGTATCATCCTGTACACCAGAAGGTTGAGGGTTCAGTTGCCAGTCAGGGCACATAACCAGGTTGCCGGTTTGATGCCTGGTTGGGGTGGTACAGGAGGCAACTGATCGATGTTTCTCTTTCTCTCTCTCTCCCTCCTTTCCTCTCTCTAAAATTAATAAACATATCCTTGGGTGAGGATTTTAAAAACCATTAAAATTGACTGGCACATGTCAGAGATGGAGGAAAGTGGGCACTGGATCCTGCCTTAGGATTTCTCATCAGATGTTGGTACTGTGTGATTCAGCTTGACAGTGCCCACAAAACCAGGTCCTGGAACAGAATCCTTTGTTGCTCTGCCTCTCTGCCCTGCTTAGGACACGATTTGCATGAACCGTGTAGGGAGGCCCTCCTCCTTGAGCCCTGAGGTATTTGTCCTGTGACAACAATGTGACTCGCCACTCAGCTCAGTCACTCCACAAGCACACTGAGAAAGCAGAGGCAGCTCTTGGTTTCTCTAGACCAAAGCCGAGAGAAATCCCTGGGCATCTGCAGGACCAGGAACTTGTGCTTAACCCTCGGGTGACTGGCAGCTGTGAGCGTTCATTTTCCCTTCCACGGAGAGGACTTGGCTTTAGACCAAACAGAGTGATCTGTGTTGGAGCCCAACTTCCAGGGGGGTAGAAGGCATGGTGGAGTGGAGAAGAAATCTTGGCTCATATCCTGCTTCTACCACTGACCAGCTGTGTGCCCTAGAGCTCGTTCCTTTTACTATATCTGACCCTTTATTTACTCATTTAGCAGAAGTGTCCAGTTGTGCACAGGTTAGGTTGTAAGAGTTGCATGGGGTAATAGGTATTTAGTAAATCCTAATGTCTTTCTTCAACTCTCAGTGGTAATGGAAACATGACTTTGGGACCCTGGATGACAGACACCCTGGGGCAGGTGAGACTGTGACTACCTTCTCTTCAAAGGCCTCAAAAGAGAAGATTGCCCCACTGGACTTAGTGAGGAAGGAGGATCACTTTTGCCCACAGCACATGGCACATCAATTTTTATGAGGTCTCCTCCTAAAACCCCAACTCTAGCTTACTTTTTACAGCCTAGGTTCTCAATTCTGGCCAACCCCGTTGTTCTAAGCTATTCTTTCCCTTTCACTGTCTACATGTATTCCTCCTTTATTCAAACTGCTTTGTCCTCGTCCAGGAATCCTGTCTTGGTTGCATGTAACTCACCTTTGACTCATCTTGAAGGTGAGGTTTTCCCTCAGCTCCCATGTACGCAGCGTGCACTACAGGTATTCTGTACTCTAATGCAAGTGGTGACAGTCCAGCTGAGGGAATACCAAAAAGCTAACCTTGCTTCCCCACTGACTTCCATGGTAAACCAAGAAACTACTTAGGCCAGTTGGGACCTTAACTTGAGGAAAGTGGTTGAAGATGGACTCTGGTTAAACACTGACATGAGGTTTACCAAAACATTAGTACTGGGACTACTTGTGTAGAATATTTCAACCCTCCAGAGTTGTCCCTTTGATGTGGCCACCTCCTTCCCCAGCCCTTAGGGATTGCTATCAAACCCTGGGGAGCCCCAGACTTCTCACTTCCTGGAACTGAACTTTCCCCTTTCCCCTTTTGGCTGAAAATGTCCAGTGTCCCACGCAGGAGCACATTACATTGTTGCTAAGAATATGTCCAATACATGATGTCCTCTCATTTGACAGTCCTTCAGTTGGAAGGTCCTGATTTTATGCAGTTATTTCATTAGTAAACTCTTTAGTTTTGTTTCAAACTTCAGGCAATGGATATACTTAACACAAGGGTCACATGTACATTAATTTGCCCTGGATTCTTTATCTCTATATCTACATCCATTCCCCAGAGCAATACTGTGTCTCATTGAACAGACTGTGAGTTTCTTGAAGGCAGAGTCTGTACTGTGTTACTTGACTCTCCCTTTATCTGGAACTGAGGTTATGATTTATATGCCTAAGGATGAAAGGAGCCAAACATGTTCTTTACCCTGTAGTTCTCAAGACCCTTCAGGTGGTTCTTTTGTTTCTCTAGAGTGAGTTATCTAATAACCAGAGAGGACTCTGACCTTTGCCTTGTTCCTAACATTCTACTCTCATTGGAGGGAGGGGGGTGTGGGGAGGGGTGCTCTGTGGTGTGAAAGTCCCACTTAGCTTCTCCTCCACACTTTCTTCTAATGCAGACTGAAGAAAATATAAGTGTAGTGAGTGTGGGCCAGGAGAGCTCAAAGGGGCCAGTATGGAAACCAGAAATAAAGTCAGGTGAGTCCGCTGGTAAATGGTGATAGAAGAGGTACCCTGCTGAGGGTGCAAAGCCAAAGGCAATGCCTCATTTGTGAGCCTAGAGCATCAAATTGGAGCTCTTCCCTCCAGCCTTTAGGAACCTCTTAAATGTCACTTAGTGACATCTCATTAGCCCACTGAAAGGACTTGCATCCTGCCAGGTGGTTGGTTTGTCCACAGTATCCTAAACTCTGCCTGGGTAAGCCAGAGAAGGAGGAGGAGGAGAATGGGCCATGACAGAGGCAGAAAGACCAAAACAGATGATAAGCTGAGGGTAGGGAGCTGAGGTGGGAGTGAAACCAGGGTTTGTGGAATTGGGGAGGACTGAAAAAGGAGAGAGAAGGGGGCAGTTTCCTGAGCTGTGAAGAAGACACAGAGCAAGACTAGGTGAAGTCGAAGCTTTGGGTAGGTGAGTACCCTGGGGGATGAAGCCTGAGAATGAGGTTTCAGAGTCTAGTCAGGACGGGAAAGTGTGAAGCTCTGACCTCCTTCCTCACATCCCCCCACCCTGTTCAAATCCCCAGGACTTCAGGCACAATGGAGGACAAACGCAACATCCAAATCATCGAGTGGGAACACCTGGACAAGAAGAAGTTCTATGTGTTTGGTGTGGCCATGACAATGATGATCCGCGTCAGCGTCTATCCGTTCACCCTCATCCGCACTCGGCTGCAGGTTCAGAAAGGCAAGAGCCTCTACCATGGGACCTTTGATGCCTTCATCAAGATCCTGCGAGCAGATGGTGTGACTGGCCTCTACCGGGGGTTCCTGGTCAACACCTTTACACTCATCTCGGGCCAGTGCTATGTCACCACTTATGAGCTCACCCGGAAGTTCGTAGCTGACTACAGCCAGAGCAACACAGTCAAATCACTGGTGGCCGGTGGCTCAGCCTCTCTCGTGGCCCAGAGCATCACAGTGCCCATTGATGTAGTCTCCCAGCACCTGATGATGCAGCGTAAGGGTGAGAAAATGGGACGCTTCCAACTGCAAGGGAACCCAGAGGGACAAGGGGTAGTTGCCTTTGGCCAAACCAAGGACATCATCAAGCAGATCCTGCGGGCTGATGGGCTTCGAGGCTTCTACCGAGGCTATGTGGCTTCACTGCTTACCTACATCCCAAACAGTGCTGTTTGGTGGCCCTTCTATCACTTCTACGCAGGTAAGCGGGAACCAGGAGGGCAGGGTGGAGGGCGGGTTTACTAACGTGGCTAAGATACCATCGTTCTGTATATGTAATAGTAGGAGATTTAATAGGAGAATGGACCATTCATTCAACAAACATTTGATCCAAGAGGATTCAAAGATGAATAATACAGAGTAATTGCCCTCGCCGGTGCGGCTCAGTGGAATGAGCACTGGCCTGTGAACCTAAAAGTTATTGGTTCAATTCCCAGTCAGGGCACATGCCTGATTTGCAGGCCAGGTCCCCAGTTGGGGGTGTGCGAGAGGCAATTGATTGATGGTTCTCTCTCTTTCTTCCTCCCTTTCCCTGTCTAAAAATAAATAAGTTAAGTCTTGTTAAAATTGTAAAAAAGAAAAAAATACATAGTTCTTGCTTTTAAGGAGCTTATATTAGGGTGGGAGGAATCAGACAAATAAACTAGATAATTGTAGAACACAGAGTGTGTTCTGGGTGCATTGGAATCAACTGGGGTTAGTGGAATATTGGCAGAGAATTGGAAGATGGGAAAGGACAAAATTAAGGGGTATTTGGTATTTGAAGATAAAATTAACGAATAATAGCATTTGAGCGAGATGACTTTCCTCGGCATTGTTAAATTCAAGATGTGATATAACCATGAACCTCTCCACTCTCATATTTTTTAAATTTTTATTTATTTATTTTAGGGAGGGAGAGAAACACTGATGTGTGAGAGAACATCGATTGGTCGTCTCTCACGCGCCCCCAACCGAGGGCCTGGCCCTCAGCCCAGGCCTGCGCCCTGACTGGGAATTGAACAGGAGACCTTTCAGTTTACAGGCCAGCACTCAATCCACAGAGCCACACCAGCCAAGGCTATAATGTACTTTTGCTCATAACACATTTTACTTCTTTTTAACTATTTCCCAGAAATGGGATTACTACGTCAAAAGATAAGGTTTTTGAGGGCCTCGATAAACATATTGCCAGATTGCCTTCTGACAGGATAGAACGCATTGCCAAGAGCAGGATCTGAGTGTGCCTGCTTCCCTGTGACACCCACGGCTTTGAGTAACTACCAGATTCTAGTATATGCTTGCAGCCTCTCTAACCCTGCTGCTGGCTTCTCACCCTTGTCAGTAGACACTCTGTCTCATCCCACCTGGGACTTTTCTAACCATATTTTATAAGGACTCCCTAACCTATAGTCATTGTGCTTCTATAGCAGTGTACTTTTCTAGTTCTTCTATTTTTCTGATTGTTCCTCTTCTTCTCCCTCTTTCTCCTCCTCCCCTTCCTTCGTTCCTTCCTTCTTCCCTTCCTCCTTCCTCCTCCTCCTCCTTCTTTTTTGCTAGCTCTGTTTCTTTTTTCTTCTGTTTAACATAAAATTTCATCTAAAGTATTTGGTAAAATTCACGTACCTGGACTTTAACCCTGATCCTTTGTATGAAATCTTTAGGAATGGATCCTGGCAATCTTTTTATTTTTAAGATTTTATTTATTTATTTTTAGAGAGAGGGAAAGGGAGGGAGAAAGAGAGAGAAACACCAATATGTGAGAGAAACACTTATTGATCGATTGCCTCTCACATGCCCCCAACAGAGGACCTGGCCCACAACCCAGGCATGTGCCCTGACCGGGAATTGGACCTGCAACATTGCAGTTTGCGGGACGATGCCCAAGCCACTGAGCCACACCAGTCAGGGTGATCCTGGCAATCTTAACGTTAAAAAAAAACTTTCTAGGTAATATGAATATTTTCTCTGGAGCCTGTCTTTGCCCTTTTCTCTTCATTTGATTTTACTTACAATTGAGTTGTACTTTTCTTTTTTAGTTTACATAATTTATTTATTTATTTTTAGAGAGGGGAAGGGAGGGAGAAAGAGAGGGAGAGGAACATCAATGTGTGGCTGCCTCTCGAACACCCCCCTGCTGGGGACCTGGCCCACAACCCAGGCATGTGTCCTGACTGGGAATCAAACCAGTGACCTTTTGGTTCATAGGTTGGCACTCAATCCACTGAGCCACACTAGCCAGGGCAGAATTGTACTTTTCTTCCTTTCCTTTCCTTTTTCCTTTCCTTTCCTTTTTCCTTTCCTTTCCTTTCCTTTCCTTTCCTTTCCTTTCCTTTCCTTTCCTTTCCTCTCTCTCTCTCTCTTCCTCCCTCCCTCCCTCCTTCCCTCCCTCCTTCCCTCCCTCCCTTCCTTCCTTCCTTCCTTCCTTTTTATGATTTTATTTATTTTTAGAGAGAGGGGGAGGGAGGAGAGAAACATCAATGTGTGGTTGCCTCTCATGTGCCCCCCAACTCAGGGACCTGGCCCACAACTCAGGCATGTGCCCTGACTGGGAAATCGAACTGGCGACCCTTCAGTTTGCAGGCCAGCACCCAATCCACTGAGCTACACCAGCCAGGGGTGTACTTTTCTAATATATTAAAAAACCTCTATTTCCATTCCCAGACTAACCTGTCCAGAGCTCCGGACAAACATTCTGACTGACCTCTTGTCCCGGATGCCTGTATTTACGTGTGCAATTTTGTTCAATTAACTATTCTCCGTTCCCTCCTGACTTATCTTTATCCATCAGTAGTCTTGTTATTCTCCAAAGCACTGAGACTGAAGCCTTGGGGATTGTGCTTGGCCACTCCCTTTTCCTTGTTACCACATGTAGTCCTCGTGACTCAGAATGTCTTTCCCAACTTTCTCTCTATTCCTACTGCCTTTCCTGGAAACTATGTCACTGATACCACCCTCCTGGACTGAAGCATTAGCCTATTCTCCCTAAGTCTCTGCCTTCCTGTCCATCACTCACCTCTAATTGATTAACCTTTTAAACCCTGTCGTGATACTCAGTGGATCCACTGCTTGCTGAGTAAAATCCAAACTCTTCAGCCTGGCCTCAACCTCCCTGTGTAGTGAAACCACTTGCTGCTCCCCTTTGTGTGGTCTGTGCTGCAACCAGGCCAGCTAATGTACAATTCCTCAACCATGCATCATTTCTCCTACCTCTGCTTTGTTGATATCATTCCTCTGCATAGATGCCTTCCAGGGACTCTTCCTCTGGTGAAATCATGACCTAATCGCTTCTTACTGTCTTTCCCATCCTCTCCATGTAGCCTTTAACCCAGAAGTGATTTTTCCTTCCTTTCCTCCGTGATATTGCTTGTGTCTTTCTTAAGGCAGTTATAACATTTGCCTTGATGTTATTTGTGTGTGCCTTATATCTTCTGCAATGTGGAAAGGTTCCTTTATTTTTTAATGCATATTTTCCCAGCTATTTTGAGATACAATTGACTGGAAATTTTCTTGAAAGGGGGAGGAAACTAACATTTGTTGAATACCCATTACATGCCAGGCTCTGTGACCACTGTGTGTCTCAGGGTCTGGTGAATCGAAGTGCTCAGTAAATATTTGTCGAATGAGTAGATTGGTTCTCATCACTCCCTTTTGCTTAAAATCTACCAATGCTGAGTTATGGGCACTTGGAATAAAATCTAGTGCTTCCCCATGTCAACGGAGGTCTAGATGATCTGGCTCCTGTCTGCTTCTTCAGCCTCATCTTGTGTTTCTCCCCTTCCTCACTGTGGTCCTTCCTCACTGCCTTTCTGTCAGTTCCTGAAACACACCGAGCTCTGTTCTTACCTTAGAGCTCTTGCAGATAACCTTCTTTCTGCCCAGGATACCATTCCCCTATTCTTTGTGTGGCTGGCCCTTCTCATGCTTCAGGCCTTAGATTCCATGTCACCTTTGCAAAGTGAACTTCTTTAACTGCCCAGTTGGAAAGAAGGCTCTTTCTCTTTTCTTTTTCAGCACCTTGTTTCCATCAGAGCACTCGTTATAATTTGCAGTTATTTTATTTCCAACTCCTGGCTCCTTTATTAGACTGTGAGTTCCATGGAGACATTTCTCCGTTCATATCTCTGCTTTATGTCTAGTGCTTATCTCAATGCCTGGCATCTAGTAAGCATTAAATAAATATCTATTCATACTACTTGTCCAAAGTCATTTAGCCAGGAGGGACTTAAACAAAGTCAGATAATAGGTACCCAATGAATACCTGCCAAACAAATAATGGAGAAGGAAAGACATGGGGCTCTTTCCCCAACCCTCTTGCCTTTGATTTTACATCGTCTCCGTAAGCCCCAGGAAAGTGCCATGTGTGCATGACTAGAATTGGAATCTGGATCCCACTGCAGCTTGCAGGCCCGGGGGCCAGTGCAGACAGGCCCAAGGAGGCTGGCAGTACCAGTCCAGATGCTCCCTTCTAATGGTTATGAAACACTTTCTACTCAAGAGAAACAGGATACCCATGAGGTGGAGTCACCAGTTTACTCTGTTTCTGTTAGTATGCTGAACCTGGGGAAGAAAATGATTAGCAATCAGGGAGAGGTGGTTCTGGAAAGGGCTTAAGGAGTTCTGCCGTGCTGCCAGGACTTAGAAGCTCTCACTTCTGCCTTACCCACCATCATACTTGACCCCTAATATTTAGTTGCCTGGCCACAAATTACCCAAACTAGGAGCCTGAGAAAAAATTCTTAAAGGTATTATAATGACAGGATTGTAGAGAGAAAACTGAGTGGATGTTTGAGATGATGCATCTACATTACATCCAGTCTCACTTAGAGTAAAAGCCAGAGTCCTTTGCAGTGGCTTCAAGGTCCTAAATAACTTACCTCTTAGACCTCACCTACTGTTATTTCCCTCATTCAGCCCCAGGCAAACTGGCCTTGCAGCCCTTTGAAGACTTCTGGTGTGCTCCTGCCTCAGTGCCTTTACATAGGGTGTTACTTCTGCTTAGAAAGTACTTCCCACATGGCCATATGCCTTGCACTCTCCTTTAGGGCTTTGCTCAGACTTCACCTTCTTGAAGAGGGCTTCCATGACTACCTTGTTTCCAGTGCCAACCCCTTAATCCCCTCCCCTTGGCATTTCCTATCTTCCTTTCCTGCTTTATGTTTATCTATAGCCCACACACATCACTTTCTGACAAAGCTATGTATTTTGCTTTTTATTTGTTTATTGTTTGTCTCACCCCATTAAAATGTAAATTTCATAGGGGCAGGGATTTTGAGGCTCCTTTATTCACTGTTATATCCTCAGAACCCAGGGTGACTGGCTCATGGCAGCCACTCAATACACCTTCCTCGAATAAATGCATGAGCCCTTGTCTTCCGCCTTCAGAGAGGGCAAAGCAAAAAAATTGAATTGCAGATGAACTTCCCAATGATACTGGAAATGGGTGAATCTGGGTATTATTCAATCTTCTTCATTAGCATTTTGAAAAATGGATTTTTCTTTCTTGATATAGTCTGGAGAAGAAAAGTTCTCACTGTAGGATATGACTTTCTCTTTTAATTCTAATTGTTATTATTTGTAAAAACATTTACATGGTTCAAAATTCAAAAGGTAGGAAAGGGTATGCTGTGAAAAGGCCCCTAACTCACCACAGTCACTGTACTGTTACCAGTTTTTAATGTATCCTACCAGTTGTTCAATGAATATAACAGAAAATATGTAGTGTGTGCTTTTCTAGCCTATGAGTTGGGCAGAGCAGAGCACAGGCATAATATTTTTATATCAGGAAAGATTTTTGTTCATCAGATGAAAGGAGTCAGCAAGCAAAGAGGTTTTGAAATTTCCTTCTCCAGAGGATGTAACCAAGATGACTTCTGGAAAGAGCCTGAGATTTGTAACTTTTTGTTGGTTCAGAAGGACACAAAGAGAAAAAAAAGATGAGAGTTATAGGGATGGGGCAGGGGTCGGTCTAAGCTGGCTAAGGACGGAGAGTTTGGGCCATCTGGTAGTATGAGGGCAGATGGGTGGCGCCTCATGTCTTAAGGCATTGTCTTGCCCTCCATTCCAGAGCAGCTCTCATACCTCTGCCCTAAGGAGTGCCCTCACATTGTCTTTCAAGCCATCTCAGGGCCACTGGCTGCAGCCACTGCTTCCATCCTCACCAACCCCATGGATGTCATCCGAACCAGAGTGCAGGTAAGACCAGCGTCCTCCCCCACCCACCTCCCACATTAACCAATAGGTATATTTAAAAAATATTTCACCTCCATTTATCCCTCTACATCCTCTTCCACATCCATCCACCTCCCTCTCGCTAACAATTACCACACTGTTGTCCCTGTCCATGAGTTCTTTTTTTCCTTTTTTCTTCGATCACTCCAATATTTTTAAAATTTTATTTATTGATTTTTAGAGAAAAAGAAAGGGAGAGAGGGAGAAACATTGATTTGTTGTTCCACTTATTTATGCATTCATTAGTTGATTTTTTCCTTTTTAAGATTTTATTTATTTATTTTTAGAGAGAGGAAAAGGGAGGGAGAAAGAGGAGAGAAACATTGATGTGAGAGAGAAACATTGATCAGTTAGTTGCCTCTCATATGCGCCCCAACTGGGGACTGAACCCACAACCCAGGCATGTACCCTAACTGGGAATCAAACTGGTGACCCTTCACTCTGCGGGACAACAGTGCCCAACCAACTGAGCCACACCGGTCAGGGCTCATTGATTGATTCCCGTATGTGCCCTGACTGGGGATCAAACCTGCAATCTTGGCGTATTAGGACAGCACTCTAACCCAGCAGTCTCCAACCTTTTTGGTACCAGGGACTGTTTTCGTGGAAGATAATTTTTTCACAGACCTGGGTAGAGTAGGGGGAGACAGGAGGTGGAGCTCAGGTGGTCATGCAAGTCCACAGACCAGGAGGAGGGAGTTTGGGGACCCCTGCTCTAACTAACTGGGTTACCCAGCCAGAGTCAATGCAGTTTTTTTTTTTTCTTTTAAAACTATGTACTTCTTTTTTTTTTTTTAAGATTTTATTTATTTTATTTTTAGACAGAGGGGAAGGGAGGGAGAAAGAGAGGGAGAGAAACATCAATGTGTGGTTGCCTCTCGTGCGTCCCCTACTGGGGACCTGGCCCACAACCCAGGCCTGTGCCCTGACTGGGGAATCGAACTGGCGACCCTTTGGTTCACAGGCTGACGCTCAAATCACTGAACTATACCAGCCAGGGATAAATATTTTTTTATTTTTCAATTATAGTTGACGTACAATATTGTATTAGTTTCAGGCGCACAACATAATGATTAGTCATTTACATTAAATTATGTCATTCATGAAAGTATGAAGCGATCACCCTGATAAGTCTAGTACCTGTCTGACACCATTCATAGTTATTACTGTATTGCCTGTGCTGTACTTTACATCCCTGGTACTGTTTTCTTAACTGGCAATTTGCACACCTTAATCCCTTCCCCTTTTTCACCCAGCCCCCTCAAACCGCCTCTCATCTGCCCACCATCAAAATGTTCTCTAGATCAATGGATCTGTTTATGTTTTGTTTGTTCATTTATTTATTTTTTACGTTCTACATATAAGCGAAATCATAGGTTATTTGTCTTTCTCTGACTTCATTTAGCTTAATTACCACTAGGTCAATCCATGTTGTTGCAAATGCCAAGTTCCATTCTCTTTCTCTTTTTTCTTTTTTTAATTTTAATCCTCAATGTATTCATTAATTTGAGAGAGAGAGGAAGGGGGTGAGGGGAGAGAGAGAGAAATATCGGTTGTCTCCCATACACGCCCTGACCAGGGATTGAACCAGCAGCCCTTTGGTGTATAGGACAATGCTCCAACCAACTGAGCCACCTGGCCAGGGCAAGACTCCATGCTTTTTTATGGCTGAGTAATATTCCATTGTATATATGTCACCATCTCTTCTTTATCCATTTGTTTATTAGTAGACACTTACATTGCTTCCATATTTTGGTTATACTAAATAATGCTGCAATGAACATGGGGATACATATGTCTTTTTGAATTAGTTTTGGGTTTCTTCCAATAAATACCCAGAAATGGAATTGCTGGGTCCTTTTTTGTCTCCTGCTATAGCTTTGTTTTTAAGTCTATTTTGTCTAATGTAAGTATTACTACCTCAGCTTCTTTTCCCATTTCCATTTGCATTAAATATCTTTTTCCATCACTTTACTTTCAGTCTATGTGTCTTTCAGTCTGAAGGGGATCTCTTGTAGGCAGCATATGTATGGGTCTTGTTTACTTATTCATTTAGCCACCCTATGTCTTTTGATTGGAGCATTTAATCCATTTACATTTAAAGTAATTAAGTATGTAGTCACTGCCATTTTATTTACATATTTTTAATCTTTTTTTTTTCCTCCTTCTTTTTAAAGAAGTCCCTTTAACATTTCTCGTAATACTGCCTTGGTCGTGATGATCTCCTCTAACTTTTACTTGTCTGGGAAAATCTAGGTACTTTTGTCTCAAGAAAGAATGTCCTGCCCCCGCCACACACATTTGAAAATGAGTAAATTGGCATCCAATTGGTTTGCAAATAATAACGTACATAGGTTCCATCTTTATTCTCTCCTGAGCCTTATCTTAGGTGTTCCACAAGGAGATCCAGGGAAAGGACAGGTCCCTACTGTGAGGTACTCCCAGGCCAGAGGACATGAAGTGCATATGAGCCAGAGGTATAGCTATAAAGCTCTTGACATGGCCGCAGATAAGTGTGAGGGTTAGGGGAGCAGAGGTGGTCAGATGAGAGGACTGGTGAGAGGAACATGGGAGAGGCATGACAAGTAGGGAGATGTTCTTAGCCATAAATGAGATCACCTTGTGAAGGTCATACAGCACAGGGAGAAGTATAACAAGGAGTATATCTGTCTTGCCTTGAGTGAGGGTCTGAGGGGGCAGTCTTTAAAGGTGTGATTTGGTGGCAGGGTATGGGGGTGGGAGGAAGGGGACAGGATGTGGAGAAAGAAGAGAGATTCCTGCCTTAGCCAGGCTTCCAGTGTGATAGGGAAGATAGGTGACTGGGAGACAGCTATCTTCCCTATCACATTGGAAGCCTGTCTAAGGGGAAGACTCTAGCCATGGGGGTTCAGAGGGATTGAAATGATCAGAATGAAAATCACAGACTGGCAGAGTTGCAGAGGACCTTAGGGGTGACTTAATCCAGCCTCCCTGAGACCAGAGAGAAGCACCCAGTCCCAAGACTCGTAGCTATGTAGCTTATCTAATGATATTAAATAATGGCTGATGTTATTGAACACTTACTGCCTGCCAGGCCCTGTTCTCCACATTTACTAGTATTGTTTTGTTTACTGCTTAGAACAACCACATGGCATAGGAACAATTATCACTATTTTATATTCAAGGAAGCTGAGGCGCAGAGAATTAAGTAAATTACCTGAGGTTATGCTGTTAGTAAACTGGGGAGCAGAATTCAAACCCAGAATTCAAATTCACCCAAAGGCAGAGGGAGAATGAGCAGAGGAGCTTTGACTGCAGACCATGACCGTCCACTGTGTTGATTTTTCTAGGTTGAAGGCAAGAACTCCATCATCCTGACCTTCAGACAGCTGATGGCAGAAGAGGGGCCTTGGGGCCTCATGAAGGGCCTCTCAGCCAGAATCATCTCAGCCACGCCCTCTACCATTGTCATTGTGGTGGGCTATGAGAGCCTCAAGAAACTCAGCCTCCGACCTGAGCTGGTGGACTCGAGACACTGGTAACCGGCGGTGGGAGAGAAGCCTGCTGTTTCCCACACTACTCCGGGTCCGGGGCAGAGTAGGGAGGATAGTACCCTCTCCAAGCGCCCCTGCCACATACCTAGCCCTGCCCTGGGCCAGGTGCCCTGTCTGGGACAGGAACAGAGACTTTGAACTACTCTTGCTGAAGAGGCTCCACACTTGCATCTCCTGCCCCGACTCTTTTTAGTTTTCTTGCCAAACTGGGCTCCCTCACTCAGTCCCTGTACTCAGTTCTGCCCTAAGGAAACCCACCCTCCCCGCCAGTCCCACTCCACCCCTCCCCCGCTAACCCTCCTTCTGGCTTCCCCTTCCACCTCTGTCCCTGAGATCTCCTGGTAAGAGCTGTACCTAGAGCTTGCTTACTACCACTGGTTCTTCTGCGTGGGCCTTCAGCCCAGATTCCAAGAAGCTGCCATCAGCCCTTTCCTGCTTCATCTCTTAGGCTTTCTTATTTTTATTTTGGGACTGATTTGTCTACCAGACTACTATGCTTTTTCCTGCCACTGGGGGCAAGGTGCCAGGCACTTTTGCACAGGGAAGAGAAACAGCAAACAACCTCAGAGTACTCATCCTATCTTTGGAGTTACTAGGTTGGGGGGAAATGTTAATACTTTATTTCATGTGTTTATATTTTTTAACACCTGTGAACCAGGTACTGTCATTGTCCTGCTAAAGTACCGGTACAATCCTGCAGCCATAGCTCACCCCTCCTTCAGACAGGTAGAAAAATGTAATGTAGCTTTTCCCTATCCTTTCCATATCCCTTCAGTCTCTGCAGCCCCTGGACTTATAAGCTGTTGGCTTCCCCTGACCCAGATGACTCGTGGTAGGCACAATTCTAAGTAGATCAGGCTGTCTAGGGCACACAGAACTTGGAGCACTATCCCGAAAAGTCAGGTTGAGAGGGTAGCTGGTTTGGAAGGTAACAAGAGGATATGTGTGTCGCAGCCCATCTCTCCAGACCAGCTGAGCCAAGCCTAAGAGAGGGCAGCGTAGGTTCTCAGCCCCAAGCAGTTATGACATAACGCATATATACCCAAATCACTTGGACTCATGGAAACAGTTGTCGTTTCACAATGGGAATCTCTGATACGTGGAACTGTTTGTGTTTTCTTCTCCTCAATGTGAAGTCATCCCAGTCATGATACCTCCAGAGGGATGCTTGGAAGACAGTAAAGAGCAGGTCAGGAAATCACCCAATACCAGGACCACTGCATACCAGCCTGATACTGCCGAGATTATCTGGTGATGCTCTCAGGAGGGAGATGTTGAGCGCTCCTTCCCTGCCTCATCCTCCCCACCTTGTCTAAGCCTGTGTTGCAGGTGAAGAGAGGTGCAGGAAACAGGATGAGAAGAAAGCATATCAAACCCTGCACTTCTACTTGAGACATTTGGCCAGGATGATTCTTCAGACCTTCTTATTGGTCCCAACCCCTGGGAAAGGCCATGGTGCCAATTTGAAAGGTGCTAGTTACCTTCTGAAGCCTTTCTGTTTCTTATGGCTGCCGCACATTCTATCACCCTGGCCGGATCAGAATTTGAAAACCACATTTTTCTACCTTCACCACCACCACTGCCCACCCTGGTCTTTTATCTTTGAAGGTTATTTTCCCTTTAACCTATCTTTATTTTTATTTGCCTTTTCTTGCGCTTTGTCAAGAGTTCTTCGATTTCTGTCTAGAAATGGTCATCCAAAGGGTTGGGCCCACAGATCATTCTGAATCTTCCTGCCCTTCAGTTACCCCTTTACCAGTTACCCCTTTACCAGCATGATAGAAGCTAGCCTTCTCTCTCTCTAAACTCATTCTGGTGACACCTTTGGAGATTGTTTTCCAGCTCCACTCCTTCCCCTCCCTAGGAACTTGTCCCCACTAGGGCAAAGTGGGTAAAGTATCACAGACAGGACATAGCCTCCTGCCCCTCATGCCTTAGGATGTTTCTCCTTTCCAATTGGATGTTTCCAATTCTTTCCTTCTGATTTATTTTCTTGTACAGTATTTCGTAGCCTTTCATCAATTTTCTTTCCCTCTCTCTCTCTTCCTCTCTCACACAACACAGACACGCGCTTCAAAGGATGATGAGCTTATTTTTTAATAATTAAAGGAACCCCTACATTCCCATGTAATTGGGCTCAATTAAAAACATGATTTGGTGGGAATAGGACCGTGGGCTTCCGTTTTCCCAGGACCATAGACAGCAGTTTTGATGTACTTGGTCCATAGCCAAAATTGGAAGAAGCTTGGGAGACCGGGCAAAACAGGAAACCTGATGCGACTATTGAGGGGCAGAGGAATGCAAACACGGATGCGGTAACATTTGATAAAGCGGGCTCTTGTGAATATTAACTGCGAACATTCACTCACTATTGCACTGTACCAAGTCTGTGAAGTGTAATTAAAAGTTCGTATTAAGCCCCTGAGCTTGGCCTGGCGCTCATTTTGACGGCTTGCGGATGAAGTACTCAAGTGTACTGCAGCACTACATTCATCTGTGGATAACCGTCAGCCTCCGGCAGCTCGGTGATAGACATTCCGCTGCTTCCAATCGGAAGCCCCCGTGCCGGGGGCAGCCAATCGGAGGCTTCGGTGGGCGGGGCAGCCGGGCCAGTTAGATTTGGCGGTTCGACTTCAACATGGCCGAAGCAAGCACTGCCAGTGTAGGCAGCGGCTGTGAGGACAAAGGGCCTGAGGGGTCGTCTGCCGAATCCGTGCCCCAAGGCACTAACATTTCGAGGCTGAAGCTCCTCGACACCACAGTGGATACTTTTCTCCAGAAGCTGGTCGCTGTCGGGAGGTAAGGTGGAGGAAGTGCGGTAGCAGTAGCGAAGAGGACCGAGTTTTGTCCGTTAGTGTAAATCCCGCGAGACCTTGGTGGTAAAACGGTAAAAAGGTCAGTCACGTAGGTCCCGGCGCTCGATGGGTATTGACTGGCAGTCCAATCAATCACTGTTCATTCCTGAGCCTCGCGAGTCACGTGATGTGTGCTTACACAGGTTACGGAGCAAACCTTGAATGGCTAGTTACCGTGTCCTCCGTGCAGTCTAGTTTTGATCTAAACTTCAGGTGGTCGAGAGGAAAGATACAGGCTTTGGAATTAGATCAGGCGTCGATTCATGGCCCAACATAATGTGAGCAAGTCTTAGCCGTTCTGTGACTCGCCCCAATCAGTAACATGGCAACAGTAGGACCTTTCTCAAAGGGTCATTTTGAGATTTAAATAAGTAGATGCATGAAAGGCGCTTTGACAGTGCCTGCGACATAGAATGCATTAATTTTAATTATTATGACTTTCCTTATATTAAGGAATAATAATACCTCCATTGGGTGGTTGTGAGGAGTTAGTGCATTACCATAGAAACACTTCTGTCTTGATTTTTATTTTACATGAACAATATTGTAACGATATTGGACACTCTAAAGGAAGAGTTTTGCCCATAATCCACCACCTAACGTGTTAATGCTGAAACACTGTTATCAGAACTTAAAGGGGTTTGACCACAGCCTGTTTTCCATCCAGCGCTGCCTATCTCCACACCTGTTTTTTGGCCTCATCAAGACTCCCATCTTCTCCCAATCTTCTTCGCTCCCTCCTTTCCTACAAAGACCTTATGATCTATCTTTTCTCTCATTGATTCGACCAGCAATTATTTGAGTATCTGCTCTGCCAGACACTGTCAGGTGCTGGAGATAAGACCAAGTAGACACTTCTTGGAGTAAATAAAATAATCACAGCGCTTGGTAAGAATGAACAGGTGATGTAGTAAGAGCTACCTGGAGAAAAGGAAAACGCTAGCTAGGATGGTTAGGGGAGCCCACTCTGAGGAAGTGACATTAAGCTGAAACTTGAAGAATGAGAAAAAGAACTAGAGGAAAAGGGTGCAGCTTGTACAAAGGCTGAGAAATGGTCAGGGCATTCTAGGAACTGGCAGCGGCCTGCTTGGCTAAAACAGTGGTGAGAGTAAAATCAGAGGAAACTGGACAGCCAGTTGACAGCCTTATCATGCAGAGTCTAATTTCCATAGTAATTAATTTGATAAAATAATTGTAATTATTTTTATGGACCATTCATGACACACCACTATATGTCCCTTCTTTGATTGGTTGATTGGTTGATTTTTCCCTATACATCCTCTCACTCCTCTCCCCTCCCCATAGGCCCTGCATTTTGTTGGCTCTGTGTCCACCATTTATTCATTTATTCAGGTACAAATATTTATCAACTATCATGTCCAAGGCTCAGTTCTAGGAGCTGGAGGTATAACAGTGATGGAGACAGGAAGGTACTGTTATGATGGAGTAGGCATTCTAGTGCCATAAAGAAAAATAGCCCTGGCTGCTGTGGCTCAGTGGATTAAACGTTGGCCTGCGAACCAAAGGGTCGCTGGTTTGATTCCCAGTCCGGGCACATGCCTGGGTTGCGGGCTGGGTCCCCGGTTGGGGGCCCGCAAGAGGCAGAGGGTAGATGTTTCCTTTGCACATCAATGTTTGTTTCTCTTGCACATCAATGTTTCTCTCCCTCTCTTTCTCCCACCCTTCCCCTCTCTCTAATAAATAAGTAAAATCTTTTTAAAAAATAAATGGAAAAATCAAGGTAAAAAAAATAGAAAGGAATAGGAGGAGAGAGGTCTGGGTTAGTGTGAGTGCAAGGAAGTAACATTTGAACATGTTTGTTTCCTTGAAAAACATGTTTTGTGTGTGTTTTAAGTTTATATGAATGATAATTGTGTTACATCTCTTTTTTCACTCAAACCTTATTTTTTTCACTGTTCAAAGTTTATTTGGTTTTTTAGTTGGTAAGACACTTGGATAGTTGGCTGCATTGTTAATACGTAGATTTTTCTTTTTACATTATATGTCAGTGTGTACTGTTCTGATACATAAATACACAACATAAGATCCTTTAGAACAGTTATGCATGAGACATGCAATACTAGATTTATATATTGGATCCCAGGATGTGATTGATTGGAGGAAAAATGTTGGACTAGGCATGTTGGGTAAAGAAACCACAAATTATATAACACACAGTGAACACACATCTAGTTTGAAGGGCTCTGTAGCATCAACACCATTTTTTAAAAAAATCTAACCATGTCTGGCAAGTGCATATGGTTCAGAGTTGCTTATCATTTCACGATAAGTGTCCAGCTCTTACCCATTGTCTCTTATGGACATCTCCTTGCCTCCAACTCCCACCTCCACAAATTATGTCCCTGTACATCCCCTCATATAGTAGTGCTAGAATTTCTGAGGTCTACAATGGAGAGGGATCCCTGGGTCTAAGGGCTAACACCTACCTATGTTTTGTCAGATTGCTTTCCAGAAAAACTGTTCCTATCTCCTACATCCTCACCATCAGTGGGTACCCACCATTCTAATATTTGCTATTCTGAAGTTGTGAAAGGGGTATCTCATTATTGTTTGCATTTGCATGTTACTGGTTTCTTCATAGGTTTGAACATTTCCTCTTATTATTGTTATTTGGCTTCCTCTTCTGCGAACTGCCTACTCATTTCCTCCAGCTTTCTTTTTCAGACCCATTTTTTAAAATTGGAGGTTTTTATCTTGATTTGCTGCAGTTCCTGGTATAGTATACTAATCAGTCTATCAGTTTTAGATCAAAGAAGGAAATCTCTTTCTCTGTCTGTTAGATGCTAATTTTGTCTATAATGTCTTTTGCGGAACAGAAATCTTTAATCAAATAAAATACCACACAGATTATAGTTCCTTACACTTTACCCCAGGAGGATAAAGCAGAAAGAGAAATGTAGTCATCCCAGGGGACCCACTCACAGGCTGTTTGGATCTTCATGACTCTCCTTTCTCAGCATCCAGACTAACTCAGCATCCCTCAGTCATAATAAATTGTTAAGTATTGCCTAACCTATTTTTTAAACTCTTAATTTTCATGTGATTACATTTCCCCCGTTATGGTTTTGTGCTTTGGGGGCCTAGTTTGTAGAGGCTATACTCACACCTAGGTCGCAAAGATAATCTCCAGTATTTTCTTCTGTTAGCTATTTTATCATTTTACTCTCTACTTAAAACCTTTAACCTTTCTGGATTAAGGTGAAAGTGGTGGTCTCAGCCAGTTTCATTTTTCTAGTTCCCTCAATCATTGTCAACTAAACAGTTCATTTATCCCCACTGCTTTATGGAGCCTCCCTTATCATATGGCAAGTCCCTCTGCCTGCTGTGCCCCTCTGCTTCTCTTCTACACCACTGATCTATTTGCCATCTTTGGACCAGTAGTGCATAGGGGTTCTTAACATCAGGCTTTTGTAGGAAACCTTAAGTCTCGTGCAAATAAATCGCCTTCTCCTTAAAATTGGCCCAGCTATTTTAAGCTTGATTTTTCCTTGTTAACTTTAAAGTGAATTTCTCTCATTCCTCAAAACATTCAGCTGCAATTTTAGTTGGGATTGTAAAGAATTTATAGATCACCCTAGCTTGTGTAGCTCAGTGGATTGAGCACCCGACTGAGAGGCAAAGAGTTACCTGTTGGTTCTCAGTCAGGGCACATGCCTGGGTTGCGGGCCAAGTCTCCAGTAGGGGGCGCTCGAGAGGCAACCACACATTGATGTTCCTCTCCCTCTCTCTAAAAATAGATAAATAAAATCTCTAACAAAAAAAAAAGAAGAAGAATTTTTAGGTCAATTTGGGAGAACTGGCTGTCTCTACAATGTACAATAAAGTTCCGAAGGTCTTTAGAGGACTCATACATTCTCTGTTAGGTACTGGCTAATACTATATAGTTTTGTTATTATGTGAATATGCTCTTATTTTCTATTTTCTTTTAAAACTAGTTACTGATGGCTTAGAGAAATTATTGATTTTTGTAAGATTTTTTGTATTTAGCAATCTTGCTTCACTCTTTTTAACGTTTAACATCCCTCAAAGTGCCCAAATCATAGATGCCCAGCTTGATAACATTTTACAAAATAAGCACACCTATGAAACCAGCACCCACATCAAGATCCAGAACCCCAGGAGGTACTCATGTGCTCTCTCTCCTCTTTACCTTAAGCTGAAAGGGCAACCATTTTCCTGACTTCTGTTTCCATGGATCAGTTTTGCCTGTTTTTTTTTAAACTTTATTAAGTGAAATCATATAGTATGTTATTTTTTTCTTTTTAAAATTCTTTTGGATTGTATTTATTTATTGTTAGAGAGAAGGGAGAGAGAAAGGGAGAGAAACATCGATGTGTGAGAGAAACATCTATTGGTTGCCTCTTGCACTCCCCCAACTGGGGACCTGGCCCACAATCCGGGCATGTGACCTGACTAGGAATCGAAAGCTGAAGTGACTTTTCAATTTGTAGACCAGTGCTCAATCCACTGAGCCACAACAGCTATGGCGTCATTTCAGTTTTTTAATTGAGATATAATTTACATACCACAAAACTCACCCTTTAAACTATACAATTAGTATATTCACAGAGTTCTTCAACCATTACCACTATGTAATTCCAGAACATTTTCATCACACCAGAAAGAATCCTTACATTCATTAGCAGTCACTGGACATTCCTCACCCCCATCTCCCAGTTCGTAGTAACCCCTAATCTACTTTCTGTCTCTATGGATTTGCCTCTTATGGACATTTCATACAAATGTAACCATACAATATGTGACATTATGTACCTAGCTTCTTATATATGGCATAATGATTATTTCATGGCTCATCCATGTGGTAGTATGTATCAGTACTTCACTGTTTTCTATAACTGAATAATTTTCCATTGTATGGATAATACCACATTTTTATCCTTTCATCAGTTGGGTTTGTTTTTTACTTTTTTGTCCTTTATAATAATGTGGCTATGAACATTTGTGAACAAGTGTTTTCAGTTCTCTTGGGGATATACCTAGGAGTGAAATTACTGGATTATATAGTAATTCTGTTTAACTCTTTGAGGAATAGCCAAACTGTTTTCCAAAGCAGCTGTACCATTTTATAGTCCCACCAGCAGTTTATGATGGGTTCTGATTTCTCCATATCCTCACCAACACTTGTTACTGTCTTTAATTTTTTTAATTTTTTAAATCTTTTAAATTAAACATTTTTTTTTTTATCCTCACCCAAGGACATTTTTTCATTGCTTTCAGAGAGAGAGGAAGGGAGGGAGAGAAACACTGATGTGAGAGAGAGGCATCGATTGGTGCCTTCTGTATGTGCCCGGACAGAGAATCTACACTCTTGGAACAGACATCAAACTGCAACCCAGGCATGTGCCCCAACTGGGAATCGAACCCTCAACCCTTTGGCTATGGGACCACGGTCCATCCAACTGAACCATGCTCCTCAGAGCTTGTCTGTCTTTTTTCTTTTTCTTTTTTTGATGGGAGAAAAACATGATGTGAGAGGGGGAAAAAATTGCCTTATATGTTCCCTGACTGGGAACCAGGACCGAACCTGCAGCCTAGATATGTGCCCTGACTGGGAATTGAACCAGTGACCTTTCGCTTTGAGGAACAACACCCAACCAACTGAGCCACACTGGTCAGGGCCTTTTTTTTTATTACAATCCATAACCATCCTACTGCGTATAAAGTGGTATCTCACGGTGGCTTGTACGTGCATTTTCCTAATGACTAATGATGCTGAGCATATTTTGTACGCTTATTGACCATTTTTATATCTTCTTTAGAGAAATGTCTATTCAAATACTTTGCTCATTTTTAATTGGCTTATTTGTCTTTTTATTGTTAACTTGTAAGAGTTCTAATTTTGAGAAGTCCAAATTAGATTTTATTATTTAGATAAAAAGTTACAAAGAATTTTTTCTTTGGTTGCTGGCTTTTAGTGTTGTGTCTAAGAACTCATCTAATTCAAAGTCACTAAGATTTACACCTATGTTTTCTAATATGAGTTTTATAGTTTTAACTCTTTCATTTAGGTCTTTGATTCATTTTGAGTTAGTTTTTGTATATAGTATACAAAAAGAGTCCACGTGGCTGGGTGGCTCAGTTGGCTGGAGCATCATCCCAATATGCCAACGTTGTGGGTTCAGTCCCTGGTCAGGGCACATACAGGAATCAACTTATTTATGAATGCATAAATAAGTGGAACAACAAATTGATGTTTCTCTTTCTCTCTCCCTTCCTCTCTCTCTAAAAAAAGTCAATAAATAAAATTTTTTTAAAAAAGAAAAGAAAAAAGGGTCCAACTTCATTCTTTTACATGTGAACATAATCCATTTTATGTACTTTGTAATTTTCCTTATGATTTTCTCTTTAACTCAATGGTTATTTAGTAGTGTGTTATTTTTTCCCAGACATGTAACTTTTAAAAACTTATCCCTTTGTTGTGATTTCTACTTTTATTGTCTTATGGTCAGATAACACAGTCTGTATGATGCCGATATTTTTTGGAATTTTACACTTTGGCACTGTAGTATGAGTATATGGGCAGTTTTTGTGAATGTTACATGTGTACCTGAAAAGAATGCAGTTTCTGTTTCTTTTAAAAAATTTTTGTTGAAGCTCTATTTTTACAGAACCCAAGTGTGTTGTCAATTTCCTGTGGTGCATAGCTAGATAATGCTTTTTTTATTTTTTTAAGATTTTATTTATTTTTAGAGGGAAGAGAAGGGAAGAAGAAAGGGAGCGAAACATCAGTATGTGAGAGATACATCGATTGGTTGCCTCTTGCATGCCCCCAACTGGGGACCTGGCCCACAACCCAGGGCTATGCTTTGACTGGGCATCAAACTGGCACTCAATCCACTGAGCCACACCAGCCAGGGTTTTTTTTTAATTAAAAAAAAAATTTATTTATAGAGAGAGGGAAAGGGAAGGAGAAAGAGAGAGAAAGAAACATCAATCGGTTGCCTCATAAACACCCCAGATAGGAACCGAACCTACAATCTAGGCATGTGCCCTGACCGTGAATCAAACTAGTGACCGTTGGCTTTGCAGGATGAGCCCCAGCAGCTGAGCCACACCAGTCAGGGCTGCAGTTTCTGTTTCTTGAGTGTACAATTCTATACTTATTTATTAGTTTGAACTTTTAAATATTATTGAAATCTTTTAAATGCTCATTTTTATTTTATTATTATTTTTTAAATCTTACGCAAGGGTATGTTTATTGGTTTTAGAGAGAGAGAAAGAGGAACATCGATGTAAGAGAGAAACATCAATCGGTTGCCACCCGTACACACAAGACCGGAGATCAAACCTGCAACCTAGGTATGTGCCCTGACCGAGAACAACGCTCCAACTGACTGAGCCCCCCGGCCAGGGCTCATTTTTTAGAATCTTGATTGAGCCATCCATTTCTGTTTTAAAATCTCCAATCACAGTTGCTTATATCTATTTCTTCCCATAGTCTGTCTTTGTTGCATTAAATATGTAGGGGTTATTATTTTTATTAGGAGCAAGGGAATTTATTATTTGAAGAGAAATGGAAAGTCATTGTTTTATATTATTCAATAGATGGCCTTCTGTGATTGCTTAAAAACCTTCATTTATTTGCCCTGAATACAGTGACGGATCTTTAAAAAATGCTCTGCTGTGCAGAGGATAGATTGTTGACAGAACTGTCCTAAGGTCTTCCTAGGCTCTAGCCTCTGATTTTTTTGAGACCCCAGCACACATCATGTCAAATGTATTTAAAAAGCTTCCAGTATCTTGACTGAAGCAGTGGTTATGCAAGGTTACACATGCGATAAAATGCAAAGGTGTACACACATAAACGAATGTATGTATGACTGTTGAAATCTAAATGATCTCTGTGAATTACACCAATGTCAACTTCTTGGTTTTGATATTGTACTCGCGTAAGATGTTAACACTGGGGAGAGTATATTTCTTTGCAAGTTCATAGAAATCTCTAATTATTTCAGAATAAAAAGTTCAGAAAAGCTTATGTACAAAAGGTATTATAGCACAGTTTAGTAGAAAATAATTGAAGACCACCTAAAATATTCAACGTTTGAAGAATGGTGGTTACATAAGTATAACTTTACCTAATAAAATACTAGGTAGGAATTTAAAATTCCATTTTGACTAATATTGGCCCATGGAAAAATGATCATGTTATAATGGTAAATTTTAAAATTAGGTTATGGAGAGAAAAACATCCACATTCCATATTAAATATAATTCTTATCTAACTATATTAAAATTGCAATTGACATACTATTACATTTTATATTTTTATATTCATTTAAGATAATAATTATTCAAATTTGAGCCTTTATTTTTTAAGCCATTTAATTTTTTTAAGCCCAAAGTATCTTGTTTGTCTTTGAAAAGCTTGTCAGCCAAAATTTTTGTGCCTGGGCTAACTGCGTGGTAGGGGCCACAGAGGTCCAGGTAAGAGACATGGTACAGCTGTGAGACATGGGTGGATGTGAGCTGATTGGAGGTATAATGGTTTGGAGGGGAAGATGAGGGAAAGGGGAACTCCAGGAGGATGCCAACTCTTCAGGATGGTGATTAGGTGGAGGAGGGTGGTGCCATCTACTGAGGTGGGGATGAAACACTGCCCACTGAGAGTTTAGGACCAGGTAGGCCTGGGGTTAGAAATCAAGACATCTGTTTGAACAGATTCAGTTGGAGTTGCGAGGCAGCCACACTTCTGTTTCTTAGCTCCTTGGCTACCTCATCCTTCCAACCATTGGCAAAACCCCAAGTTCAGTGTTCTGTCTGTACTCCTCTGTCCCTACACCCAGCTTGCTGAGCTGCACTATAGAGTCTCATCTGTGGTAGAAAATGGCGCTTCTACAAAGCCATGGTCTTGGGCTTCAGCTGGGCCCTCAATGAACCCGTGAGTCTCATACTCTAAGCCAGTTTTGTTTCCCTGCCACCTGTACCCTCTTGGTGAAAGTGATCCCAACAGCTAGTTAATAGAGAAAATTAAGGCCACCAGGCCGGAGTTTCTACATGATAAATTTGACTGAGAGATGCCCAATCCTGAGTTCTAGCTACCTTGCCATCAGCTTCCTTTCCTTCGCATCCAAGGCTATGGTTTGCAGTTTTTACATTCCCAGGCTGTTGTTCCCCATCTCCAGTGTTTTGTTTTCTTTTGTTTTTCCTCAGCTTAGGGCAGTTTGCCACCATTCACTTAAACTATTCCTTTCCAGATTATTAATAACTCTCTGCTGCTAAATACTGTGGATATTTTTAAAAAGTTTTTAATTTATTTATTTTTAGACAGAGGGGAAGGGAGGGAGAAAGAGAGGGTGGGAAACATCGATGTGTGGTTGCCTCTCATGCGCCCCCTACTGGGGACCTGGCCCACATCCCAGGCCTCTGCACTAGACTGGGAATCGAATGGGCGACCCTTTGGTTCTCTGGCTGGCACTCAATCCACTGAGCCACACTAGCCAGGGCTGTGGATATTTT
Organism: Mormoops blainvillei; assembly: GCA_004026545.1. Taxonomy (NCBI): domain Eukaryota; kingdom Metazoa; phylum Chordata; class Mammalia; order Chiroptera; family Mormoopidae; genus Mormoops; species Mormoops blainvillei. Next base: position 201,115 of record PVJD01000855.1, read on the forward strand.
TTTTGGCTTTACCCTACAAGCTCTCCTTGCAGCACTTAACACTATTAACCACTTCTCTGTCCTTAAAATTTCTTCCTTGATTTCCAATGCTGTTCTCTGCCCCCTTACCTCACTAGCAGCTCGTTGTTGGGCTCTTCTTCCTCTACTTTTCCCTCAAATGTGTGAATATTGCCCTTTCCTTACTTCACCACATGTGAATGATCACATTCCATTTGATATCTCACTGCTGCTAAAAGGCCTTCAGTGACTGTCCAGTGCTCCTTACCATGGCCTGCAAGGCACTGCATGCTCTAGTCCCTGCCTACTTCTTGTGCCCCTCCCAGGGTACTTAGTCATACTGACCTTCTCATTTCCTAGAATGCCAAGAGCTTTCCTGCCGCAGGGCATTTGCACTTGAGGTTTGCTCCTCCACGATGGTTTTCTTCCATCTCTTCCCTGACCTTCTCTCTAAAGCCACCTTTCTCCCTTGGTTTTTCCTTATCATGACGCCTTATGTTATAACCATTATGTCATAACCGTTATGTAATATAGTTCTATTGTCTGCCTGTTTACTTGTTTGCAAGCTATCTTCCCACATTAAATGTAAGGTCCTTGAAGACAGGATCTTATCTGTCTCGTTCACCACTCTCTTCTCATTGCTTATCATGGTGCCTGGTACAAAGGAGACCCAAGCCGCTCCTCTCTGAGCTTCAGACCCCTTATCTCCAGTAGGTTACTACTAGAAATCTCCACATGATGTCCTATGGAACCATCAAGCTCAGCATGGCAGAAGCAGGGTTTCTCCTCCCTCTCTGGTCTCTAACTTGGTTGAAAATACTATCACCTACCCCTCCTTTGGGAGTCCTCATTGACCCCTCCTTCCCTCTTGCTTCCAATAAACCACCAAACCCTGTTGGTTCCAGCCTGTCTCCTCAATCTCCTCCTTTCCATCTCTCACTGGATTGTTTTACCAACCTCCAGACAGGCTTTCCAGCCCCAGTTTTGCCCCCTCCCTCAAGTCTATAGCTCAAATTTGAGCAGGGCCTTCCCCTACTTAAAATGTTGAATTGATTCAGGGTTGCTTCCAGAATCAAATGTAAGCTCCTTAGCTCAGCATACAAGGGCATTCGCTCTGTGGCCCCTCCTTGTCTTTCCAGCCATGGTGAGGGCCAAGGGAGTACAACACATGCACACTTGCATGCACTGTAAGCACACACTTGCACATAAGCTCTTCTGCATTGAGTGCCATCACTGTCCCCCCAGTCCTTGCCACATGCTTCTTCCACTTACTGCTTTTCCTTGCCAGACTATCCTTCCCCTCACTTGATTAAACAGGAACTTACTCATGGCTGGTTTCTACTTAGAAAAGGCTCAATACATGACATGTATGAATACAGACTTTTCAGACTTTCATGCAAATACTTGACCCTCTCCCAAGATATTAAGTGAAAAGTCCTCAGCCTCAAAGACCAAATACTTACACCTGGGACAGAAGTCTCTGTGTAGTAAAAACTAGTTTATTCACATGTCAGTGATCCAAAGGGATATTTTAAACCCCAGATTGACTTTCCCCAGAACTTAGCATATTTTTCCTGTAAATATTACCTTGACTAGGAGGGCAAATTGTATGGTGCACCTTGGACTGACAGAGATGATCGACCTTGTTGAGCTCTTAGATCCCACAGACCCTGCACCTTAGCGTCTTCAGTTAGGGCATTTTCATGCCATTCAACCAACTGAGGCAAAGATTCCTGTATCTGTCCTCTCAGGCTTCAGAACATAAAAAACGTGGCCCTGATGGAGCTTACCACTTGTGACCTCTGCCTTGTCCCTCAAAAATCAAGGGTTCGTTTTTATCCTCACAGCCTCCTGGACCTTCTGAGAAACAACCATTCTTCTTAGCTAAAGCAAGCAGTGAGGCTCTCCCCTTTCTATGTTTTGTTACAGGTCAGGACCCTCCAAAAGAGGCCATTGGTCAGAGGTGGTATTGCTGGGGCCCTGATTGCAGACCAGTTAGCACAGTTCAGAGGAAAGGTGGGCCTGCTACAGGTACCCATGGCACCCTAGCAGCTGTGCTGCATGTGGTGTCAGTTTATGGGGGCTGAGGGAGCCAGAGGTGATTGACAGTTCTTATGTTCTTAGATGCCAGACTGTGTCTATGTGTGTCCTGGTCCAGAATTCCAGCCTGGGATGTGCTTTTTAGAGTATGATTTGTAAAATAAATTGATTAAAGCCTACATCTGACAGCAGCCAAGGAAAGAAAACTAACTGCATTTATACATGAACTGGTTGGTAGAGTTTTAAACAAGTGGCACACACCATGTGTGTTCACAGGAAACAGTTCTTTACAGGAAAGAGAATGATTTAATATATAAAATATTCTGACTAAATAAATGCCTCAGAAATACAACATCTCACCCTCTTTGAATCTGCTGATGATGTGTGCCCCTGTCAGTGATTTGTTTCTGAAGTTCGGGTATGACTTATCAGACTGTGGTTTGCGGCTTCAACCCCGTCATGTTGATTCTGTTCTTCATGTTTCCAGTCCATCCCCCTCTCTCTATCCCCACTGTGCCTGCTTTGCTTGAGTGTGCCATCTTCTCAGCTGTGCCTCTTTAGTCCATTTTCACACAGCAGCGCAAGGGAGCTCTCGAAAGTACACATCTGAAGTTCGTTCCTGCTTAAAACCCTTCTAGCTCCTTCCGTCATGATACAGTCCAGCCTCTGTGTGTCGGGTCCTTCCCAGCCTGCCTCACCAGCCTGCGGGCTGTGTGCCACGGAGGCCTAGGGCACCTGACCCAGAGCCAGATGGCTTCACCATCTCTCAGCTGTGTGACCTTGGGCAGGCTTCTCCCTGCTTCAGCTTTTTCTTCTAAAGATGGGGATGATGAAAAGAGAACCTACCTTTCAGAGTCATCATGAGGATTAAACGAGTTACACTATGTAGAGTCCTTAGAACAGCGCCTGGTTCTAGTCAGTGGCCATTTCCTGTTTGTGCATCTTTACACGTGGGTGTGCATGTGCACACTGCTCTTCAGCTACGCAGCCTGGACCTCCCCTGTCCTCCAGCTGACTCCTGCTTCTCCCTCAGGTTTCAGATGTTTTTTCCTCCAGGGAGTCTTTCCTGAGCTCTCAGCTAGGCCCCGCATGGTATTTCATCCTCATATTCCTGGTGATTGATGTCTTTCCTTATAAACTGTACCCCCTCTGAAAACAGCGATAGTTTTTTGTCATCTTTGGGATTTTACCACTGAGCTAGATCAGTGCTCAGTGTCTGTCAAATGAGTAAATGACTATAGTTATCATGATGGTATTTTTTTCACCATGCTAATATTTATCAAATCAGAAGTTTTTTCTTCTTTCTTTTTCAGAAAAAGTATCCCAATTTCAAATTCTCACTAAATTTCTAGCAGTTTCCAAAGAACCCAAGCAATAAAAGCTTAAATTAGCCCAAGAGCCCTGATAACCTAAAGACATAATTGAGATTAATTTTTAAATTAATACAGTCTTCATCATAAATCACTGACCTCTTATTTTCATCAAGGGACATTTCTGTTTGTTTTTTTCCCCCCTTTCCCTTTCTCAGGCCTGGGGCTGCCTAGTGAACACAGGATAAGAAAGGGGAGTGGGGAAAAGATCAGAGAAACGTTTCTCAATGAAAAGGGCAGCTGTGTAGGTGGTGGGTGAGGGGTGAAGAGCGTGAATTTCTGTCACAATGACCCCTGTCTTCTCCATTCCCAGCTTGTCTTGACCGCACTGAAGCGCCAGTCCCTGCCTGCCCTCTGTTGGGCAGTCTGTGAAATAGGCCATCAGTGGGGCAACAGGCAAGTTACTATGGCAGAGGAAGGCAAGCCAGGGCTCCCTGGCACTACTGCAGGAGCCCATGTTTACTTGTCTGTGCCTCTCATCTTTCCATTCCTTGCACACTCTCTGTGCAAATATAAACTAACTGACTGACACCTCACCTGGGCTTGATTCTGGGCTTAAATAGTTTGAAGTCAGTTTTTTAAAAAGTTAGCCCTGGTAACCCTGCTGGTGTGGCTCAGTGGATTGAGTGCTGGCCCGCAAACCAAAAGGTTGCTGGTTTGACTCCCAGTCAGGGCACATGCCTGGGTTGCCAGCCTGGTCCCCAGTTGGGGGCATGAGAGAGGAAACCAATCGATCTATCTCTCACACACTCATGTTTCTCTCCCTCTCTTTCTCTCTCCCTTCCCTTCTCTCTAAAAAGCAAATAAATAAAGTCTTTATAAAAAAAGTTAAACTTAGCCCTAGCCCATGTGGCTTAGTTGGTTGGAGTGTCTGTCCTCCCACACACTGAAAGGTTGCAGGTTTGATTCCCAGTCAGGGCACATACCTAAGTTGCAGGGTGCAATTCCCGGTTGAGGCGCATATGGGAGGCAACCAATTGATGTTCCTCTCTCTAAAATCAATAAACACATTTTTAAAATTTAAAGTTAAACTTATATAAAAACTCACTTTATATGAGTTTTTAAGTATAGTAAATGAAATGCTGACAAAGTGAGTTCAAAAACAATGAAGGCATCTCAAATATTGCATAATAAATATTTAAGAGAAAAATAGGTAAAAATCAGTTAATATAATCATTTCTGTTTTGAAACCCAGAAAATGCAATTTTTGAAAGTTACTTTCATTGATGATAAATGTAGCATTTTTATTTTATTTTTAAAATATTTTATTTATTTATTTATGTTTAGAGATGGGGGGGAGGGAGAAAGAGGGAGAGAAACATCAATGCATGAGAGATACATTGATCAGTTGCCTCTCACACGCCCCCAACTGGAGACGTGGCCCACACCCTAGGCACGTGCCCTGACTGGGAATCGAACCAGCAACCTTTAGGTCTGCAGGCCTACACTCAGTCCAGTGAGCCACACCAGCCAGGGCAAATGTAGCATGTGGTCGGGGGTGGCACAATTTAAACTTTTCTCTCTGCTGGGGGCCAGTCTGTTCTTGCAGCTGGGTTGGTTTCTGCACATGCAGTTATAAGCAAGTTGCATTTTACTAAACACTTGCCTTCTGCAGGAGAGGCTTCTCAACTCTAGGAAGCCAAGTTACTATGTTCTACACCTCTGAGGAGAGGGTAGGTGAGGACTGTTCTTATAAGACTAATAATAGTAATTGTAGCTAACATGGAGTGTTTCAGTGTGCCATGACCTGTATTTATATACGTAACCTCATTTAATCCTCACAGTAATTTTATGAGTTATAGACAGTTATTATCCCCATTTGACAAGGGAGGAACTGAAGCTTACAGAAGTAAAAAGGTTGTCCAAGGTCACTCAGCTGATGAGTGGTAGAGGTAGGATTTGAATCCAGGCAATCTGTCCTCCGAGCCAGTGTATTTACCCAGTACAGCTGCATGACCCGTTATGCGCTCTTGGAAGGCCAAGTCTGGAAGACCACTCCCGCACAGGACAAAGGGGTGCTTGGCAGAGAGTCCCCTGAGGATGCTCTTGGGGGAGTATTTCTCCACCCAAGTAACTCAGGCCTTGGTACCCTGGGGTCCAGGGTAGGGGAGATGGCTAGGAGTGGGACTGGCCTCACTTCAGCCCCAGTCACCTGGTTTACGGCATGTTTTATGTGCTGTCATGTATCCAACACTGTTCTGGAAACCCTGGAGATCACATTGACATTATAGATGGCATCCCTATCCACAAGGTCATTACAGTTTACATGAGAGGATCGAATGTGGCAATTTTGGCGTGGGGGTGGATGGTCATGAATGTTTTATAAAGTGCTTCATTTTTTCTGTGCCTCCGTGATTATATATTTTCAGGAAGTTCACAAGTGCATTCAAACCATTCCCAAGTCTGAACTGGCTCTCAAAAAAGAGCCAGTTCACTGGGGGGATGGGAGGAGAGGAAATTGAATGAACGTGGTCAAAATGTACAAGCCTCCAGTGATAAGATAAATAAGTTGTAGGGATGTAATGTACAACGTGATGACTCTGGTTAACACTGCTGTGTGATATATTCGGTATTATAAGCTATTAAAAGGAGATCTTAAGAGTTCTCGTCATGAGGTAAAAACTTTTTTTCTCTTTTTTCTTTTTTCTTGTACTTACAAAAGATGATGGGTGTTAACTAAACTTACTGTGGTAATCATTTCATAATACATGTAAGTCAGATCATTATGCTGGACACCTTAAACATACACAGTGCTGTATGTCAGTTATATCTCAATAAAGATGGAAAAAGGGAAAAGAGTCACTTTTCTCACTGACAATGGCCTCCAATTTGGCTGCCTTCCATGTTAGTGTTTGTAGCGTATATTCCCCATCTTACATAAATGTGCATGTTTCTGAGGCCCTTCACTTCACAGAATTCTCAGACCCCAAAGGGAACACTAGAAGAGTTCATGAGGAGCATTGGTGGGCAGAATTTGCCTCACCCCTGCCCTGGGCCCTCACCACTGCTAGCTGCCCGGACTGAGGAGAGATGCATCCAGCTCAGACCCTCTGTCTGTTGAGTGGGCTGGGAGGAGGAGCAGGATCTACCGTGTCCAAGCCAAACCCGTTTCAAGCCACAATTACCTGGTTTCAGTTCCACCGCCCCACTTGGTCAGGCATCATGTGTCTCTCTACATTCCTCCATGTAGCCACAGATTGCATGGCTAGTGGGGCCAGCAGCAAAACAACAAGATGTCTGGGACTCTGCTGAGGGTTGAAAGGGTGCCCATCATCTGTTCTTTGTCTTGTCCTTTTGTTACCTAGGTTTACCCTCCAAGGTGTACTAATATCAAATGTGTATTGCCGAAAAGGTGAGAGATGTGTCACCCTTACCCAGAGGTGTGCTATTGGATGCTTACAACCAGTTCTCAAAATAAAGCCCTGGCTTTCAGTGTTTATCAGCTTCTGAGGTGTAAAGACTCCTAAGCTTACCAGCACAATGGCCCCGTATACAGAGTTGAAAGAAGATGGACAGCGGCACACCTTTACATCATATTTCCATAGGCAAGACAATAGGTATCAGCAACCTCAAGAGCAGAGCAAAATGTGTTAGAATAGTTAGGAAGCTGTATGTTTTGACTAGTTTAGTAGTACTTTTGTTTTTAATGTAATTTATTGTAAGTTTATATAATTTAATTTTCAATAATGGCTGTATTTAACAACTGGCTCACAGATTTCCTGAAAATTTGACAATTATCTTTTGCAAGCCGCAGTGAGCTGGCTCCATCCAGCACATTACTGCTTTTACTCCTCACATGTTTCAAAAACATTGTTATGGGGCAGGAATTTTTGTGTAGGGTGGGGAGGTCTAGAGAACCATTGGAAAGGGAAGATCCAGTAGTAATTCCCTGGGTGGGGAAGGAAGTGGGGGCTATGCTCTGGGTTCCAGGTACCTAACCCCATTTGTCCTGTGGTCCGCCAGCCTGCCCCACAGTACTGAGCAGCATCCAGACCCCCAGTGAAGCATAAACATGAGCTTTTGTGCCTTTGAGGACTCCTCCTTTCTGTGGATCGCTTGAACATTGCTTCATCAGAGAGGCCTTCACTGTGTCCCCCAACTTAAGGATGATCCCCATGATATACTCTTAGTCCTGTAGTCCCAGAAGCACTCCCCACAAGAGGTCATCACCACATTCATGTGTGGGTTTCGTTGTTTGCTACCATCTCCTGCAGGGGTGTCCAACCTGCAGCCCACAGGCCCAGGATGGCAATGAATGCGACCCAACACAAAATCATAAATTTACTTAAAACCTCTTTTTTTTTTGCTCATCAGTCTTTGTTAGTGTTTGTAGATTTAATATGTGGCCCAAGATAACTCTTCTTCCAGTGTGGCCCGGAGACACCAGAAGGTTAGACACCCGTGGGTGGGGGTGCAGCTCCAGGGGTCACACCACCCAGTGCCTGGTGTGTGACCAGCACATAGTGGGCGCTCAGTCAAAGGCCTGTGAGAGCAAAGAGAAGGGAGAGAAGACAGCCAGGAGAGTTCATCTAACTTACTTGATTTCTTTGTCCAAGAGGAACAGCTATTGGGAGTGCACAGGGTACCTTTGGATACAAGGGATGTGTCAGTGAGGTGCCCTCAGCTGCCAGAAACAGAGACCTATTTTAATGACTTGAATAAGAGAAATCCATTGCTTCACTAACAGGAAACTCCAAGGTAGGGTGACTCCAGATCGCTGTTTTTAGCAGTTTGACAGTGTCTTCAGAGACCCCAGTTCTTCCCTCTTTCTACTCTGCCTCTTTAGGGATAAAGTCTGCCCTCAGGCCAGATCCCCCATGGTTGCTAGTACTTTGAGGCATCACCTGGGTATAGTCATGTCCTATGGAAAAGGCATCAGTTCCTTCCTGTGTTGCTCTTTAGGAACAAGGGAAGTTCTCACAGAGGCCACATGCCCTGTCCTAATCCAGCCTTGAACAGGGGCTGACCAAAGTTCTCATGGTATGGTGCCCAGACCAGCAGAATAAGCATCACTTGGGAGCTTGTTAGAAACTGTTGGGGTGGGGCCCAGCAAACTGAGTTTTAAAAGGCCCCCCTGGTGATTTGATGCTCAGTGAAGTTACAAGAACCAAAAAATGCGGCTGGACTAATTGTGACTCACCCTTAGCGGGAAATGGCTGAACTCAGCTAGGACTCTGCAGAGGGGAAGGAGGGAGACTGGTGAGGGTGAGCCATCCTCAGTGACTGGCACTGCAGATGACACTAACCAGGGCAATGAAGACAAGGCCTAGAGTCCTGTGATGACAGGCAGGGGTGCCCAGGCAAAAGTCGATGTCTAATGACTGGCCATGTGTTTGAACCTTCCCACCTTTCCTTTCTCTCCTTCCCACCAGCTATCAGAGATTCACCGACTGTTACAAGCGCTTTTACCAGTTGCAACCTGAGATGACACAGAGAATCTACGACAAGTTTATAACTCAGTTGCAGACATCTATCTGGGTGAGTGGCGAGAAGCCCAGGAGGTACTGATGGCTAGAGTCCTGCCCGTATGCCGTCACCCCCTTTCTATCCTCAGGCCCTATAACTGTCCTTCGTGCTTGCCAGGCTTCAGTGGCAAATGTCCCTCCTTTTAAACAACGTGAGTATCTTAAATGCCCCTTGCTCTGTATTGTAATTGTGTGTTTATATGCTGTCTGCCCACCATACCTGCGAGTTCAGCGAGGGCACAGCTGGGTCTTACTCTTCTTTGTGTTGTCAGCACCTGGTGCAATGGGCACACAGGAGGCATTTAACAAATTGCTGAATACAGTGAAACTGCGTACTAGAGGGAGCATGAAAAAGGACAGTATTCCCTTCATGATCTCTCTTGAGAATTAAACTACACTGCTGCTACAGTTCAGGATGGGCCTCTTAAGCATCCCAGTGTACCCGTGGTATCAACAAGGATGTAGGGATAACAGCAAAACCTGTGGCACTCAGACGATGGGTAGAAGAAAAGGCTTGCTGCAGGCTCTTTTAAAAATTATTTTATTTTGAGGACTTCCAGTCAAGATGGAGGCATAGGTAGGTACACGTGGTCTCCTCACACAATCAAAAGAAGGACAACAAATTTAAAAACAAAAAATAACCAGAACTGCCAGAAAATCAAACTGTATGGAAGTCCCGCAACCAAGGAGTTGAAGAAGAAACATTCATCCAGACTGGTAGGAGGGCTGACAGGCAGCCAGGGTGGAGAGGACACGCAGCAAGGCAGTGGCTGGTGGACTGGGCAGTCCCACATTTGTGTGCAGATAAATCAGGAGGAACAACTGGAGGGAGAGAGAGAGCGCACAACGCAGGGTTCCAGTGCGGGAAAAGAAAGCCTCAGAACCTCTACCAGTAAAAACCTGTGGGGTTTGTGGTGGCGGGAGAACTGCCAGTCTCACAGGAGAGTTCATTTGAGAGACCCACAGGGTCCTAGAATGTACACAGACCCACCCACCTGGGAATCAGCACCTGAAGGGCCCAATTTGCTTGTGGATAGCAGGGGAAATGACTGAAAGCTGGCCAAGGGCCAAGCAAGCAGCATTGTTCCCTCTCAGACCCCTCCCACATACAGCACCACAGGGCAGTGACGTGGGTTGCCCCGCCCTGGCGAATACCTGAGGCTCCGCCCCTCACAACAGAATAGGCACACGGAGATAAAAAATATATATATATATGGCCCAAATAGAAGAACAGATCAAAGCTCCAAAAATAGAACTAAGTGATGAAGAGATAGCCAATGTAACAGATGCAGAGTTCAAAACACTGGTAATCTGGATGCTCACACAATTGGTGGCGTATGGTCACAAAAGGGAAGAAAAAGTGAAGGCTCTGCAAAGTAAAATAAAGAAAAATATACAGGGAATGGAAACCAGGAATCAAATCAACAATTTGGAGCAGAAGAAGCAAACATTCAACCTGAACAGAATAAAGAAACAAGAATTCAAAAAAATGAGGAGAGAATTAGGCACCTCTGGAACAACTTTAAATGCTCCAACATCTGAATCATAGAGCTGCCAGAAGGAGAAGAGGAAGAGCAAGACATTGAAATTTTATTTGAAAAGATAATGAAGGAGAACTTCCCCAGTCTGGCAAAGGAAAAAGACTTCCAAGACGTCCAGGAAGCTCAGAGAGTCCCAAAGAAGTTGGACCCAAAGAAGCGCACACCAACGCACATCATAATTATATTACCCAAGATTAAAGATGATGAGAGAATCTTAAAAGCAGCAAGTGAAAAGGAGACAGTTTCCTACAAAGGAGTTCCCATCAGACTATTGGCTGATTTCTCAGAAGAAACGTTACAGGCAAGGAGGGACTGGAAAGAAGTATTCAAAGTCATGAAAGGCAAGGACCTACATCCAAGATTACTCTATCCAGCAAAGCTATCATTTAGAACGGAAGGGCAGATAAAGTGCTTCCCAGATAAAGTAAAGTTAAAGGAGTTCATCATCACCAAGCCCTTATTAAATGAATATTAAAGGGACGAATCTAAGAAAAAGAAGATGATCAAAAATATGAACAGTAAAATGACGACAAACTCACAACTATCCACAACTGAACCTAAAAAAACAAAAACAAAAACAAACTAAGCAAACAACTAGAACAGGAAGAGAATCACAGAAATGGAGATCAGATGGAGGGTTATCAGTGGGGAGGGGGAAGAGGGAGAAGGGGGGGAAGAGGGACAGAGAATAAGAAGCATAAATGGTAGGTACAGAATAGACAGGGGGAGGTTAAGAATAGTATCGGAAAGGGAGAAGCCAAAGAACTTATATGTATGACCCATGGACATGAACTAAGTGGGGGAATGCTGATGGGAGGGGGTGGTGCAGGGCGGAGGGGAATAAAGGGGAGAAAGAAGTGGGACAACTGTAACAGCATAATCAATAAAATCTATTAAAAATAAAGTAAAATAATTTAATTTTTTGTTGTTCCAGGCTTTTTGTTTTTTATTCTTTTAAAGATTTTATTTATTTATCTTTGGAAAGATGGGAAAGGAGGCAGAAAGAGAGGAAGAGAAACATTAATGTGAGAAACATCGATTAGTTGCCTTTTGTATGTGCCCTGCCTGGGGACTGCACCTGTAATCCGGGCCTGTGTCCTGACTAGGAATTGAACTGATGACCTTTCACTTTGCTGGGTGACACCTAACCAACTGTGCCACACCTGTCCGGGCACTGCAGTCTCTTTTTAAATGTTTTCCATTTTATCCTTTATTTTCTTAATGTAAAAGTCACATGTAGAAAAATTGGAATGTTTGCGTAAAGACACAACAGAATTTAGCCCAGATCCTACTAAGTGCTCTTAGCAGTTTAGCATATTTCCACTACAGGCTTGTCTAGTATCATTACAGCTCTTTCCTTGTTTCTCTTCAGGAGGAAATCTCTGAAATCAAAGCAGAGGGGAACCTGGAGGCTGTCTTGAATGCTTTGGATACAATCGTGGAAGAAGGTGAAGACCGAAAGGAGCCCGCCTGGTGAGCAGGACCGTGGGAGGGCTCACAGAGGAACACAAAGCACTTTAGGGTCTTGAAGGAGGTTTTGTGATGGACCCATATGCATGAGACTGTGGGCTCACGGAGAGGACCCTGTGACAGGGGCGGGTGGAGAGTGCAGACACTAGACAGTAACCCAGAACAGTGAAATGCATAGCCCCTCTGGGGGAAGAGAGTCCTGGGGCAGGTACATGTTGTCCACGGTTCGTGACGGACCGAGGGAAACCTTCCTGAGGAAGGTTTCAGCACTGTCTGTCCCGCGGGAGAAAAGGTGGAAGGGGTGGGAGGAGGCGGCATAGTGGGCTTGGAGTCTTATGTCTATTAGGCTGGCCCAGACATCTGATTTTTATTCATTTGTTCATTCAACAAATATTTAGGGAGCACGGACTGTACACCTAATAGTGTTTTAGGTGCCCAAGATTTGGCAGTGAACGAGACTCAAACGACCTGCTTCTCCTGGACTTGACATTTCAGTGGGTAGCCCTGCTGCCTGGAATATCCTGTGCAGGATGGAGAAGGGGCCTTGGGACGACAAGTGGAGAGTTGTGGCCACCAAGACCACACAAGTGGCCTGAGCACCTCCCTCCCGCCACCCTCTCCTGCCTGAATAGGATGTGAGACTAGAGGGAGTAAAAATCCTTTCCGTGCTTTCCAATTGTTTTTTATGCTTTGTGACCTTAATACTTAAGAGAATTAAGTATTATAACTGAAAAAGAAATTTTAAAAGAACCTACAGTGGCTTCTACCCCAGTGCCTGTCAGAACTGACCAATCTCCTCCTGGGTATTCAGAACCCCCTGTAATCTTGCCTCCCCAGACCTGTCTTCTCTTTATATTTCCTTGTTAGCTAATACCATGGCCTCTCCAGGTCAGGGCCCACTCTCAGGCAGCCACTCCATCTGGGGGGGCTCATCCTGCCACCACCATCCCCACACCTCCCCAGCCAGTTCAGTAGGACAGATGCAAAAGCTGAAAAGTCACCTCTAGCCGTGGAGTGTTAGAGATGGGGAGTGTACGTGGACGAGAGGAGGAGAATGTGAGTCCCTCTGGGAAGGCTAAGCTACTAGCAGAGTGAGAAGGGGAGAGGTGGATTCCGGGGCACCGAAGCTGAGGGAGAGGAGGTTAGCGTTTCTCTCAGGAGCAGGAGCCATGCAGTTGGGTCTCAGGAAGTAAGAGAGACTCAAAGAGAGATCCTGAAAGCCAGTCCAACTTGAGACTGGAGGTGGGAATGTCACTGACTGGAGCTAGAAGTAGAACCGTCACCCCACACCATCCTCCGCCTCCTATCCCATGCTCCCTGCCACCCTCCAGGCGCCCTAGTGGGATACCGGAGAAAGACCTGCGCAGTGCCTTGGCGCCCTACTTCCTGCAGCAGCGGGATGCCCTGCAGCGCCGTGTGCAGAAACAGGAGGCTGAGAACAGGCAGCTGGCAGACGCTGTCCTGGCTGGGCGTAGGCAGGTGGAGGAGCTGCAACTGCAGGGCCAGGCCCAGTGGCAGGCCTGGCAGGTGAGTGCCTCAGCCCTGCCCTCGGCCACATGTGCCCCTGCTGCAGCTGAGCAGACAGACCAAGAGAGGTCAGAGTATGAGGGGGGCACTTTGGGGGCCCTTATCAAAGATGGGTCCTGCTCTGGAGGCCCAGCCTAGGTGGCCAAGGCACCCAGCCTGTCATAAGCACCTGCTAAGTGGGGTGGGGGGACTTCCTCACATGCCCTGCTGAGTCTGTGAGATGAGCCACAGACCCATACCATTCTGGGGGGACCCAGGCCTGGGGGCAGGGACAATAGATGGAAAGGGTTTGGGTTTTCTTCTCTCCAAATTTGTCTCGTCTCTCCCATTGATGCCAGGCTCTACACGGAGGACAGAAGGAGCTGGTGGCCATGCTATGGGAGTCTGAGTAAGGGGGAGATGGCCAGGCCCAGGAGCGGAAGGTGGTCAAGGTCAAGGGCCTGTGGCAAGCTACCCCTGAGAACAGCTGAAATGTTGCCCCACCCTAAGCAGTGTTTGAATTTGCTGGGGAACGACGCCTGAGCAGTGCCCACTGCCACTGTGCCTTGGGACTCCCTTGAGGTCACACACACACACACACACACACCCTTCAGATTCTTCTCTGTTTCCTTATAACTTGAGGATTCTTGGCCAGGTCCCACCTGGGAGTCAGTCACCATGCTTTCTCTCCTTTAGGTTTGGGCCAGCACCTCCACCACACCCCGCACACCCCTGCCAGTTCCTGAGCCCTCCCTAGGACCTGGCTTGGGGAATCTGTTTTCAATCTCCGCTGATTGCCATGTTCTCTCCACATCCGTAAATAAACTTCCGCCACTACACTGTAATCTGTGAGGATGCTTCCTTTGCCTGGGGCCCTTGTGGGCCAAGACCCCGTCCTGGGCTTCTGAGTTCTGGTTCCTCAAGGCCTCAGTTGCAGTCACACTGAGAGCCTCCAGTCTCAGCTGGGTTGGCAGGCGTGCATCTGACCATTGTGTGCAGAAGGGCAGCGAAACCCCTTGTCATAGAAACCAGGACCCCTCGGTTCCTTGAGACCAGGACAAGCTTTCAGAGGAGAAGAGCCCACTCTTCTCTTTGCCAGTTTGGGGTAATTCTGAGAAAGGGCCCACCGGTGGGCCTCAGTGGTCGCATATGGGGAGTGCCTACAGAGCCCTCCACATAGTGGGCATTTCGTCCTCTGGAGGCTCACCCTGCACTCAACCAGGGCCAGCAGAGGGGCTCAGCAAAGGCGGGGCAGGCGCTTCCTCCAGACCAGAGGGTGAAGAGGAGAGGATGAGTAGGGCAAACTTTTTTCCATAGTGAGGGTCTCACCCTAACTCTGTGGACAGAGGTATGTTTGGGCCTGTCTAGGGGTACTGGGACACTCAGGAAGATACCAGGTGGCCTCTGCTTGCCACCGCCACCCCGACCCCCTAAACTGAGCCCATGGCACTTTCCCTGCCCCTAGAGCCGCAGCCCTCAACCTGCCTGGCCACAGGGAAGTGAGGTCATCCTCTCTTCAGACTGAGCTGAAGCAGAAGCAGAAGCAGAGCTCAGGTGTGGGATGGGGTTTTTCAGGCTGAGTGTTCTGTCCCTTGGAGGACAGGTCTCCAAGGTTTTTCTCTCTGGGGAGACTGCAAGGACAGGAAGAGAGGGTCAGGAGCCCAGAGGTGCTCTCCATCTCCCTGCTTCTCAAAGGTATAGGGAAGTGTGTCCCCACCACAGTGACCACCTGGCCTGCCCCAGACAGTGTTGTCCTTAATCTCATGTCCAGCCAGCTCTACCTGTGTTGGCTTTTGGCCCTTGGTCCTGTGCTACCAGACCATTTCTCCTGTGCTGATGATACACAGGGCCTGACCAGAGTCCAGCCGCCTCACGCCAGGCCTGCCTTTGGTGTCTTGGGGGTGAACGAGGCCATCGCCGGGCACTCCCTCTCTGGGGTTTGGCTTCTGCCCATGGCTGACAGTGGAAACCACAATCTGCAGAACTATAGCCCAGCTCCGCTCCAGTCTATTTTGGACCTCTGCGTCCCCCCACACCCCTCCTGGCCTGTTCTGCTGGTGCTTAAACTGAGGCTGAGGTTGGGTCTCCAAGAGGGAGTGAGTAGGGGCTAGGGGACCTTGGGTGGCCCCCTTAGGGAGGAGGGGTAGGGGACATCCAGAGGCTGGCAGTCTCGGTTACCACCCACCCACCTCCTTTACTCCCAGAGGCCTCCCTAGGCTGCCCTGGCTCCAACCACAACTTCCTTTGGGGTTTGGCCTATAGATCTTGGGCGGATGACCCCCAAATAGCTCTGGCAGATTCCCCTGCGACCCACCCGCACCATGATCAGGCATCCCCACCCTGGCCTCCAGGGCACAGCCCAGAGAGTATAAATGGTGCCAGAGGCTGATGGAAGTAGGCCAGCTGAGTCTTAGCAGCAGACCGGACGCAGCCGGAGACACACCATGAGGTCCCTCATGCTCCTCGCCCTTCTGGCCCTGGCCGCATTCTGCCTCGCTGCCCAGGCAGGTGAGTGACCCCGGTCTGCCCTAGCCGGTGAGGAGGGGGTCACCATGGCTCGCTTCCCTTCACCCCTCCACTGGCGGTCCCTTTGGTGGTCTCACCACCCTTCCCTAGGCTCAGTCCATTCGCCCCCAATCCTGTCCGTGTGGAGGGAGAGGGGAAAGAGGAAGTTGCCAGAGACGCAGGGGAGGAGGGGAGCCTGGGGTGAGCAGGGGTGAACTGGGGCTCCTTTACTTTGCAGATGCAAAGCCCAGCGGTGCAGAATCTGGCAGAGGTGCAGGTAGGAGGCAGGCCTGATGGGGGCTGTGTGCCGCATCAGACATCTACCCAGCCCTCCCTCACCCTGGTCCCCTCAGTCTCATTCCCCCCACCCCGCTGGTTCCTGTCTGGATGTCAGAAAGGCCAGCCGGCTCTCCACCTCATCCCCCCAAACTCACAACCACCTGATCCCTGCCCCTCTACCCCACAGCCTTCGTGTCCAAGCAGGAGGGCAGCGAGGTAGTGAAGAGACTCCGGCGCTACGTGGATCATGGGTTGGGGTGAGAGAAAAGAGGTGCTGGGAGGATGGGGTGGGCTCCTGGTGAGGACTCTGGAGCCCCGTGCGCAGTGGGAGGGGAGGGGGCATTTTGTGTGGAGGCTGATGCCGCTGTGTTGGGTTCTCAGAGCCCCAGCCCCCTACCCAGATCCCCTGGAGCCCAAGAGGGAGGTATGTGAGCTCAATCCGGATTGTGACGAGCTGGCTGACCTCATCGGCTTCCAAGAGGCCTACCAGCGCTTCTACGGCACAGCCTAGAGCTTGCACCCCGGCTGGCCCAACCCCCTTCCCACTCTGGCTCCTCTCCATGACCCCTTCCCCTCCCCTCGCCCTGACCTCCTTGCCCTACAAATGTGGGGCTACCATCTGCCCAGTTGCTCTAGAATAAATTCCAGAAGACGAATTGGTGGGGTCTGACTCTTTGTCCGTCTACAGAGTTGGAGGGGAAATGCTGGTTTGCTAGGAGGAAGGGGTATGGCAAGTCCCAAAAAGTGCTTTCCAAAGTCTGTTGATTTTTTTTATTTGTACCTGCCTCATTCCAGAAGCATTGAAGGTGGCTTTCTAATGTCTAACTAGGGTTCCCCTCTGGCCCAGCACCCTCCCCTGACCACAACACACTGTACCATCCATGACACACCCAAACAGACCCAGACCCCAAAGGCCTGGACACCTAAGAGTACATGACTGTGACCAGGATAGACTCATTGCTACAGGCAAAGAGAGCAGAAGGCACTGCCTGGTTGGGGAGGTGGGGGCAATAGTGGGCCTCCTGGCCTGGTTAGCAGGCATTCGGGGGTAAGCCTGGGTTAGTCCCGTTAGTTCTTCCTCGGGCTGAGCAGAGACTCCCAGAAGCACCAGAAATAGGACCAGATGAAAAGGCCCCAACAGCTCCCCACCCCAGCCTCTGCTGGGGTGGTGGGGGCAGGGGCTGTTCAGCCTGGACACAGTCACCTCCCCTCTCAGACCCTCAGCACTTCCCCAGCCCCATCAAGAGCACCCTCACTGAGCCTCCTGCTCTCTGCCAGCCCCACCAGCTCCTCTCTCCTCTCCTCTGCCTTTTGTCCTCTGCACTCTCCCCTCAGTCACTCTTAGTTCCAGGCTCAGATGTGTCCCCACTTTTTCAGGTCTGGGTCTGGGCTCCTCCCCAACACCAAGGCCTGGCCTTTGCCTCCTTCCAGGGATAGGCTCAGAAATGGGGCCTCACTGTTGTTTGGCATTCGTACCCCCGTCCAGCGGGCCACCCTGCAGCAGGGCGCATGTACTGGGGGCCTGAAATAGGGAGGCTGTGAAGGCAGCAATGATGAGCAGGTTCCCAGTCACCGCCAAGCCTAGCGTGGCCACAGTGCCGGCCAGGCCTGGGTGGGGGTCCTGCATGGTCAGCCAGGCTTGGCGAGACCCCATATCAGCCAGCACCGCCTCCAGCTGGAAATGGGTGCCCAACACCGCACAGATGTGGAATAGCTGGTGGCTGTGGCCTGTGGGGAGGGTGGGCAGGTCAGGGCACATTCCCCGTTCCCAGGGCTGCCCCATGGCAAGTCACCCCATCCTCTGGGCTTGCTACTACCCTAATATTAGGAATGAGAAAAACTGATTATTGGAAGGAGTGAATGAGCTGATATGCACACAACATAATACCCCGACCATGCATGCTACTAGTTTTGCTGTTATCTGAGAAGTGAGGGTGGGCCTGGACCCTGTGCCCTCTGGCTATAAAATGCCATTTGCTCAGTTCACTCTCTGTGCTCTGGGAAACTGTCTCCCCTTGTCCTCTGAGGGCCAGGCGGACCTGCTCTCACCGATGTAGTCAAAGCGTCCTGGTGCCAGCCGCTCAGGCAGGTGAGAGGCGAAGAGAAAACCAGTGAGCAGTGCACACAAGAGGTGGTAGCCATGGCTGGTGCTCAGCGCCTCCTGTCCACAGCTGTGGCCCCTGCCCCAGCACAGTCCCAGCTGGCAAACGAAAACCAGTGCTGAGCGGGAGGGGTTTGGGCAGTGGACCCTGACGTGTCTGGGATCTAGTGAGAATGGAGGGGAAGGGCACAGCCAAACTGGGTGCTGGGCTTGGAGGGTGGGCAGTGTGCTGAGGTGAAGGATTGAAGGGGCAGGACTGGAAGGGGCACCGTGAGGGTCAGGACAGGAAAACAGGGGCCTGGGAAGCAGCCCCAGGCGCCCTTACCCGATAGAAGAGCGGGAGGTTGTCAAACAGGAAGGGGTAGGCGAAGGCCCCAGTACGGAGGATCTTACTAAGCCCAGGGCTTTCCAGCTCAGGAAACCTGGGAGGCAGAAAGGAAAATTCTGGTGCTAGGGTTGGGGTCAGAGGAAGGCTGGGGGCCTCTGACCGGGGTGGAATGTCATTGTAGCTTAGTGACACATGACCCCTCTGTAAATGATCACATCTGTGAAACGGGGATAAAGACATCTGCCTCTTAGGTGGCTGGAAGAATTAAAGGTGACAGTGCAGGTATGCGGCTAGCACACAGGCTCTGGCACACGGTTAGTCTCAATCAGTGGCCCTGTTGCTCTGAATGTTGCTCCAGAGCACTGAGACACAGGCACAGGACTGCTGGCCTCCCACAGATCCCAAGTGTCAAGTGTGACTGTGGGCACCCTGTCTTGTCCCTCTGCCTTCCCCTTCAACACAAGCCAAGAACGCACCGGGAGTAGCAGGAGAGGCCAGTGCACAGGAAAGAATTGAGTGCGGCGGCGGGCACAAAGAGCCGGTGCAGGCGGCTATGCAGCCAGGAGGCCGGCATGGAGTAGGCGGCATAGGGGAAGGCGCAGCCTGAGGGTCACGGGGCAGGCGCTGAAGCCCGAAGGGCGTGCTTCGGGTGGAACACCCCACCCTCTTCCGGGGCGCGTGCCACCCCCCACCCCAGCACCCGTGCCAACCCCGTGCCCCGCCCCCGCCTCCTGCGGGGCTCACCCAGGCTGTAGAGGCTGAGTGCACCGTAGTCCAGGAAGTAGCAGATGTGCCGCGCACGGGGCGACATGGAACTGAAGGTATGCGCACAGCACGAGGCGAAAGGGTACAGACAGGCAGGGAGCAGGAAGACGAGCAGCGGCCAGTGGTAGGACTCTGCCCAGAAGCCTGGGCCCTGTGCAAGCTCCAGTAGGCGCCAGAGGAAATACCTGCAGTGGCACGTGCTCAGACGGCCGTAGGGGTGGGGATGGAGGTGCCCAGACTCCCTCCCGCCTGCAGCCCGAAGCCAGGGACAACCTCCCTCACCAGGTGGGCAGAAAGTGAGTCCAGATGTTGACAGTCTCGTTGGTCATCTGGAAGGAGCTAAGGACACAGTCCAAGGCCGAGCTGGTGGGGCGTCGGTAGCCAGACATGATGCCGTCTTCCCAGAACACCTGGGGTAGTGGTGGGTGGGGGTGGGGGTGGGGTCACTATGCTGGACCGTCTCTCTCCATGAGAGAGCTGTGGAAGCAGGATTGAAGAGAATGGGCTGGAGGTCACAATGGCCCCAAAGCCAAACTAAATCTGACTTCTTTCTTATCACAGGTTCCAATACCCAAAAAGCAAAAAGAAAAACAGAAGAGCCAGCAGAAGGGGAGAAGACAGGGTGCTCCAGGGAAGGGGACTGGAAAATTCTGGGCCTAGGGAGTGGCGTTACAAACCTGTCCCTTAGAGTCTCACACTAGAATGGGAGAGATAAGAGTTAGCTTACAGGGGGGACTTCCCCACTGCTAAAAGAGAAGAACCTCAGCCCCAGTCAGTCCCCTGGGGAGTAGGAGTTGGAGAGTGTAGCCCCTCACCCGGGGGACCTGATGGACTTGAAGGAGCTGGGGTAGCTTGAGACTGAGCATGGTGGCCCGGCACCTCCACGTTGACCTAGGGACAGAGTGGGGGTGGGAGAGGAAATCAGATATCTGCCCCCATCCATAGACTTCTTTTCACCCAGGCCCAGGCTGGACCTGGTCACTGGGTGACAGGGTGGGCTTACATGTGCGTGGGTATTGGTGTAGCTGATAGATGGCCACCAAGCTGCTTCCCTCAGACCAGGGGAGGCTGGCCCAGCTTCCCTGACTCCTCCCCATCCTAGTCTGGGAGCATTCAGTTTCCCCACTGGGGGGCTGGTTAGCCTTAGCCCAGCAGAGTGTAGGAGCTTCCTCCTCAGTGGGAATGCTGCCTCAGTTCGTAACCCTGGACTCTGGGTCCCAACCCCCAGTTCTGTCTCTGGAGAAGCCTAACTCATGGAGGTCAATGCACAGAGACCCCAAGCTCACCCACCACCACCGAAAGCCCTTGGACCACAGTGTGCAGGCCGAGCACAGAAAACTCATGGCCCTCGGAAGGAGAATTCCAGAAGAGGCCAGATGCCGGGGTCAAAGAATCAGGAAGATGCCAGACTCTTCTTTGAGGACACATGTACACCTGGGGATGTTCTGGGTCCCTGGTCCTCCTGAGCCCATTGCCCCTTAGCCCCAGACCTGTGTGCTGCCTCCGGCTGGCAGTGGCTCTGCTACCCTGTCCACCTCAGGCCACCTCTCCCAGGCACACTGTTTGGCACAAGTGGTGGGGCTGGGCCAGCTAGGCAGGTGGAACGGCCCCAGAAGGGGGAAGAATAGCTCCCCTCATCTCCCAGGGCCAAAACTTTACAGCAACCCTAGAGCCCCACCCCTCTTCCTGCTACCAGCTTCACTGGTGCACAGTGGGCCTCACACCGCCAGTAGGTCAGTCCCCAGTTTGGGGGCTCTCTGATCCTGAGCTGGGCTGGGCACAAGACAGATCTGGTCCCAGGTCTCTGCACCCCGACTGAGCTTTTAGAGCCTCCAAAGGAGCAGGAGCAGGGTGGTCTGACCCATCCCGACTGCTGCCCAGTGACCTGGAGGTGGGGTGGGAAAGGCGATGCTGCCTGGGCTCTAGCTCCCTTCCGGATCCCTTCCCTTAGCACAGGATTTAGAGGTCTGTGTAGAGTGTGCTGTAGCCTTGGAGATGATGGAGGGGGGTGGAGCAGGCCCTAATTCCCCAGAATGGGTGGCAGAGCCCCAGGTGAGCTTTCTTACCCAGATCTTGACTGGCGCTCCTAAGCAGGTGGGTCAGCAGGCCCGGGGTCCTCCTGCCAGCCAGGCCAAGAGGAGGGAGAGGAGAGTGACAGGCCAGCAGGCCAGGCATGGGCGGGGAGTGGGAGACAAAGGAGAGCCAGGGAACAATCCCAGCCTTGTGCAGCCTCCAGAGAGCAGGGGAGGGTGGCCCAGCCCCATTAGCAGGCAGCTCACTGGGCCTTCTGCACACAGCCAGCCCCTCCAGCTGACAAATCCACTGAGATCAGACTGGCCAGAACAGGCTGCGGCCCAGCTGGGATGCAGCTAGTGCGCTTGGTGCAAGCTCTCCCTCAGAGAAGGCCCCGCCACCCTCTGGCTCTCCCGGGACCTGACAGTGAGCTCTGCCATGGGCTCGATAGAGAATTCTAAATCCTGGGTTTTGACGTGAGAGCCCACTGCACTGCGCTTCACTGCCTCCTAGCACCTGGTACTCAGCAGTGTCCAGAGCAAATGCTTTTAGTGCACAAGGGATTTGCCAAGCTTACTCCCAAAGACACACTTGAGGCGCCAGTCCTTGCAGATAGGGATTGAGGTTCATCCCTTCCTTCCCCTTGAGGAAGAGTTTCTCTGATTTAGGACCCTGCTGGAGACAGCAAACCAGACCCAGGAAGCACCAGGGCCTTCAAAATACTGGTTTCACCCATCACCCTTGTGAAGGCACCAGTTCAGTTCACAAGAGCAATGAGCTTCACAATGTCACAAAACCACCTCTGGAGCTTTTGCTGGAATTGCCAACTTCTTGCTTCAAATGAGTCCACCCCGAAGAAACTTCTCCAAAATGCCATTTTTTGCACACCATCTCCAACATCCCAATAAAACTGGACAGACAGGCACCAGGAGACAGGCAGTGGGCATCAGAGGTCTTTATTAAAGTGATGCTTTAGTCTCTGTCAGGGATTGGGAGTGGGCTGACCCTACTCCCCACCCCCGCACCCGACCCCAGGTTATCCCAGATTTACTGTCTTGAAGAACGAGGCAGGAACCTACTCTCCTCTCAGAACAGCCTGGGAAGCAAGGGTGACATAGGGTGAGGGATAGCAGAGCTGAGATCCCCACTGTTCACGCCTGGGGTGGGGGAAGGGCCAAGACAGCCCTGGCCAAAGCCACTCCCCACAGCCCTGCTCTGGCTGCTCCATTCACTGCTCCGAGCTATTCATGATCTCTGCTCACATAGTCACCTCCACACTCCAAAAGCCAGCCCCATGCTCAGCCCCACCGGGCCTTCAGGCCCGGGGAAGGGCACCGTAGGAAGCCCATCAGGACGAGGACCCCTGACTAAGCAGCTTCAGGAGGCCTCTCCTTTCCCTAGTCAGGGGGGTGGTGGCCTCAGACTGCACCCCCTCTCCTTTTACTGGCATCCCACTCTATCCCAGCACAGCAGCCAAGAGCACAAAGTACGGTGACTGTGGGGCTGGTGGTCACAGGAACCCTCACCGGCATAGAGGCCTGACTGCCTCCAGCCACGGGCAGGGCCTGCCCCCTGCCCTGGAAGCTAGACGGAGGGAGACAGTAAGCAGAAGCAGGGCAAGTGGGCGTGCAGCCCCAGCAGCGTGAGGGGGAGTGCAAGCCCATGCCCCGCTATGAGTGCAGCCAGCTCCAGGCCACTCCTCTCTTAAGAGTCCCTGAACTGAAGTTCCAGAGCTACCCAGACCGCACAAGGGGAAATGAGACAGTGGGTGGTCTTTGAGGAGAAGGGTCTGCAGAAAACCACTCAGACAGCTGTTACCCACTCTTCCCCCAGGGCTGGAGGGTCCAAACTCCTAGCCCCAATCACCCTGCATCTTGAGTGAGGAAGAAGGGCTTCTTCTGCCATCCCTTCCCCTCAGAGGTCCAGGAACCACTTTGATGAAATGCAGACACCTACGCCTGCCACCTGCCTCTGGGGACACCAGGAGGGTTGGGGCAGAAAGGCTGACTAGGAGCCCAAGCCCTCTCCTGCTCCAAGCACCTTCCTCACTTTCCTGACATCGTCTTGGCAACAGGGGGACCCCCACCCTCCCAGCTGGCTCCTGGGCCCCCCCTCAGCTCCTGTGCAGCTGGGCTTCCTTCCTGAGTGCGTGCGTGAGTCTGCGTGAGTCTGCGTGTGGTGGGGTGACTACAGGTGGTCCTGGCAGCCAGGGAGGGCAGGAGAGATCTGGAGTCAGCCCCACTGCAGGGCTTAGGAGTCAATCTCAACCAATCTCCTTCCACTGCTTGTAGAAGTCCAGAACATTCTTGATATCCACACTGGCATGTGCAGCGGCCTGCAGGGCTGCCTGTGGAAAGGGGGAGAGACAGTCGGGCATGAGTCCGATCTCCTAAACTATGGGAGAAGTCACTGAGGGGCCAAGTAAGGGGCCAGAAAAGAAAAGGGCAACTGCCTGGAAGATCTGAGGAGTCTGCTCCAGTACCTCACCCCATAACCCACCTGCATAGGGCCCGAGAGCACGCTGGGGTTGTCCAGTGGAAGACCTGTGATGATAGTCACCATGCCACTTGGGTCCTCCTCTCCTGCCCCCTGGGCCAGAGTCAGCTGTTTGCAACTGTCCAGGATCTTATAGAGAGTCCTGGTGGGGAAGAGAGGGAAGACAGGCCAGGCCCCAGCATTACACAGCCTGAACACCGGCATTTCCAGGGCACGGGAAGCTAGGGACGGGGAGGGCACCAGCAGGGAGCAAAAGCAGGCAGCTGAGACAGTGGGTCCTGGAAGCTGGCACTGGGGGCTGTGCTACACGGAGTGGGCCAAGATGTACGGAGGACACCACGCCTAAGTATCTCAAGTCCCCAGGGACCCAGGTGCTGAAGCAACTTCTTCCTCCAAGGTGAGATTTGCAGGAGGCCCCAGGCCGGTCCTGCCACCTGTTTCAGAGTCCCTTGGCCCTGTCCTGCTCTCTCAGGGAGTGGCGCAGAGAAGCATGGCAAGCAGCCAATCTGAGGTTCTAGGGTGGGGGCTGAAACTTTACCAGGCATCTGCATCCTGTCTCTTCAGCTTATGTCGTTCGAAGCTCTTCCCTACCTCTTTCTGGCAGCGAATGTACCTGCAAAGGACACAGGAGAGTGGAGATGGGGGGCAGAGGGAGGGCACCTCATACAAAGCTGACCATTGTGGCTCAGGGGCCAGGTTCTACAGGAGCGGGGAGGGGGCACATCTCTCCCATCACAGGTCTACTGGGAGTCGTTTTGAAGTTTCCTGGCTGGCTGGCTTTTCTTCCTGATAACATCAATTCCTCTGTTCCTCCCAGGGGGAGGGCCTGGGAGGGGAGAGCAGCAGATGCTTTTCAAGTCAGGGCTTCTGGAGACAAGGTCCAAACAAGCAGGCTTTGTGCAGCTTCCTGGCCAGGTGAGGGTAGATGTGGAGGTGGGGTTGGGCAGGAGGGGTGTCAGCTAGCAGGGAGGCCAGAAGGAAAGGCCCGTGTGGCGCTCAGCACCTCCATGCTGCAGTCCGCTCATTATGGCTTTCAGTGGGAGGTGGGTAGCCCCAGGCAGCGCCAAGGAAAGCCCTCCCACCCTAGCAAACCTGATCACCAGTCCTAACCCTAAAGCAGAAGAAACTCTAGCAAAGGCAGTCACGGCCTGGAGCTGGGGGATTTGCTCCCCTCTCCCCGTGAGGCTGATTTCACGTTTGCTCCATAGGCAAAAGGACAGCAGGTAAGTGCCCCCCGCAGGGCTCCTGGCTCCTCTTATCACCTTCTATTTCAGCGCTTAAGACCTTGACTTATTTTGTCTCTGGTTTTCCTCCCTAGCAGTGAGCAAACTGTGAGCAAGGACTGCAAGTATGTGTCTTACCCACAGGTGACAAGTAACACATAAGCACTTGTCTGGAAGACAGGTATGAGGCTCATCACAGGCCTCGCAGGCCTGCACTCACCTGTTTCCTTTTTTAAACTCTGCCTCTAGGTAGCGAATCCCATCCCGGGCCCCTGGGTGTTCCTTCTTCAGCAAATCCAGGCCATCAATCACTAGTGGGCAAGGTAGGGGCAGGAAAGGACAAAACAGATGATCTCAAGACCGCCGTGACATGGGGCTCTACAGGGAGTATCTGAGCTCCTCCAGCACACACTGCAGGAAACCAAGGGACCTGACAGGGCTCCTGAAGTCTCTTCAAAGTATGACCTTCTGCCAGTCGTGTACTTTGCAATTTACCAAGTGCTTTCACTTACATATTCTCATCTGTGTCTCCCAACCATCCTGTGAATCAGGATTTACGAGTGATTATCATGCCCACTTCACAGATGAAATGACTGAGGTTCAGAAATGGTAGAACTTGACCAAGGCCACTATATATAAACTGGACCCCAAGTGAGGGTCTCTCAATCCTAAGTCCAGAGTGTCTTTTAATCACACTTTATCTGTCCTCCCACCTCCTCAGTATACTCACCTGTCCTTGGGATGATGACAATGAAGCGGCCACTGGTAGCCAGCTGGCGGATGATGGGGAGGTGTTGGCAGAGGGCCTGGGTGTCAGGGACGAGGTAGGGTGACATTGCTGACTGGGCCTTGGGCTGCTGTAGGCTCCCTTCCAGCTGAGAGACCTCAAGCTGGTGAGAGAAGGCAGAGTGGGTGAAGCTGTATGGGCCCCGCAGCCTGGGCTGGAGGGGAAAAATGGTACTCAGCGGGGCTCTTAAGGGGTTCCTCTTAATGTCCCAGAGACAAGGGACTCCTCCTACCAATGGCCTTGGAGGAAATGTAAACGGAATCAAGGGTTAAAGTACAGAGAAAGAGAAGGAAAAGAGACAGACGTGGAGGCAGCAAGAGGACATCAAGGCTTTGTGAAGAGTGGGTTTTGGGAGGGCGATCTGGGAGGCCAGGAGGGTAACCTGGGCAAAGCGGAGGGCTACGGGCGAGCAGGGCAGCTGCAGCTGGAGGGTGGGATCTGCCAGTGGGCTTTAGGCAATAACCAGATCAAGAGCAGGAGGAGCACCTGGGCTCCAATTTCCTACCTGAAGTCGTAGCTGTGCCATGTCTCTCATTAGCCTATTCCGGCGAGCTTCTTCCTGTGCCTATGAGTGGAAAAAAAACAAGTGCTAAGCTTGGGACGAGGAGGTGGGGCCATATTCCGTCCTCCAGAGATCAAGAAAACCAAAATGTATTCTGGGGTATGAAGTAGGTATGGCCTCATACAATGTTGGCTATCGATCCCACTAAGTGAAAAGACAAGATGCACGGGAGAAAAACATTCCTCACTCTGTTCCAGGACCCGGGAGTGGGGAGCAGGTAGCACAGTACCTGGCTGTGCCGCAGGGTCTGAGCTCAGCCCCTCTGCTCTTCTCAATCTGTTCTCCCTCCCAGGGGAGACCATCCACGCACGCCCCTCGCATTCTATCACCATCCACTTGCCAACTTCTTCCAAATCTGCAGCTTCAGCCCAGACCCAACCACCCCTGACCCACATATTCAACTGCCTGCTTGGAAGCCCCATCTCTTCCTCAAAACTTGCTCCTCTTCCTCTAGTGTTTCCCAACATGGCAAATAAACCAGTGTCTGCCAGAGTCAGAAAGCTGAGTTGGCTCTGACTATTCCTCCTCTCTCAGCCCCATCAGGTATCGGCTTCCCAGCTTCCCAGTCCTGTGGACTGTACCTTCTAAAAAACATTCATTCAAATCCTTCCGCATCTCTCCATCTCTACTGTACAAGCCTAGTCTAAGCCTGCACCTCCCATCTTGACTATTATAACCACCTCCTTACTGGTCTCTGTCTCTAACCCAATCCTTTTTTTCCATCTGTAACCAAGGTATCTTCTAAAAACCATCTGGTGTTCATCATCAAAGGTTTTCCTTTGTCGTTGGGATGAAGTCCAACTTTCTTGATATGGTCTAAAAGATGGGGCTATGGTTTGGGACTTATCCTAAAAAGATGTGGGGAGGCACTGAAGGCTCTATGATGAATAAAGTGGCATCATCAGAGTGGGGCTTTAAAGTAAGAGTTTAGAATGAGCCAACCTGAGGGACAAAATAACTGACCAATGCTCTTTGAAAGTGTGAAAGTCATGAAAGACAAAGAAAGACCGAAGAACTGTCACAGACTGCAGGAAGCTAAGGAGACAGAATCACCAATACAGTGTCGGATCACTGAGGAGAAAATAGACATTAGTGGAAAAACTAATGAAATCTGAATAAAGTGTGCCATTAATGGTATGTGCCGTTCCTTACTTTCAAGTTTCAGTAATTATGCTAAGGTTATACGAGACCCATCCCCTCTTCCAGCCCCTGCAGAGTCCTGCGCCACTCAGAGTGGTCCTGCCCGAAATGCCGAGAGTGTCCCCTTTGAGAAATATGGTAGAGGAAGGCAGGTCAGAGTGTAAGCGAGGGCCATTTTTTAATAGCCCCTGTCAGCCAACTGCTAAGGAAGTAGGGCGCTGTGGACAAACTTCCCCTCTTCTACTGTAGAAAACAAGCCCAGGAATCTTACTTTTAGGCTCAAACTCGAGTTGTGAAACCGTATGTTCCACAGAGGGGGATGTGGGCACTTCGGGTAAGTCTCCCCCGGAGAACCAGTACAGGTGAGTGGGGATCCACCTGGGCCCAGGAAGAGGGGAGCTGCATGAATCTCGGGCTCTGCTATCACTGGTCCAGAGGTTCAGGGATGTGGGATGTGTTCCTCAGGGGAAACCCAAGGTCCCCTCAGGAAAGAGGGATCTCTAAACCAGGCGGTTGCTGGAACCCAGAAAGTAGAAGTGGCTTCTGGTACCCACCTAGCCTGCATAAAAGCTGAGCCCCACAGCAGTTTAGAACAAGGACAAGAGCCTGGACTGTCCAATTTCAGACCCCTGACACTTCCTCATCTATAAATAAGGATCTAGCACCCGCCGCACAGGACTGCTGTGAGGGTTGGGACGTCACAGGCAAACCAGGCTTTGCACATAGAGAGCTCTCAATAAATGACAGGAGACGGCATGGCAATGTGATGAGGACCACGCTGCTGCTAGGGCATAAACCCCTTGGGTGCACACCTGTGGCTCAGGCAGAGCAGGAGGCAGCCCCGGCAGGCAATGTGGCCCACGCCCACAGGCCCTCCCTGACCCCAGGAGTCTTCAAGAATTTCAGGCTAGAGGAAATGCTTGCAAAAGCTTGAATATTTTTTGAAGCTGTATAACTTCCCCCATGTAACTCCCCTGTGTTTTCCCCTATGGAACAGTAATAAAAGCCTTAATGGAAAGGGTTTGTTTTGAACAGAATGTCTTTGCTTTTAAGACAGCAAGGAAGGGAGTGTCTGGGGAGCCTGTACCCCTTCCCAGTCAAGCAGACTCTCCACAGTAAAAGGGCGCCCAGAGAGGTGAGGAAGCCTGGGGCTAAGGAAGGAAGAAAATGGAGGAGGGGACTGCCTCAGGGCGAGGAAGAACCCAAGGTTGGCTGAGCCACATGGGCCATACCAGACACTCTGCTACCCCCAATGTACTGGCGCCACTGAACTCAGGGAGGACAACATGCCAGGGCTGTGCAGGCCCCACTGCAGAACCCAGACTTTTACTCACAAAGCATTAGCCTTACAAGAGAAAGACTTATCTTGTTTGGGGCCGTAATCCCAGCGCCTAGAATACTGATGGGTCCGACACAGAGCAGACTCTCTATAAATATTTATGGAATGAACTGCTGATTGGAAAAGAGGTAGCGCCGGTCATTTCCCTCTGTTTGGGGCCTCTGTGGTATGGTGTCAAGTTTGGGATGGGAGGGTTCCCGCATGGTGTCTGATACCGAGATCCCTCTATTACCTTCCATTCCTCAGTCCGCATCCCTCTGAAAGGGAAGGGAAGGGAGCATTTGCTCTGATAAAATGCAAGGCACCTCACAGGTACTATCATTCTATCATTACACAACCCCCTAAAGCTAATTCTATTATTCCCACGTAACTGATAAGCCAACAGGTTTAGCAAGGATAAGTGACTTGCTCAACTCAGACAAGGAGGTGACAGAGATGGCCCTCAACTTTCAGGCAGTCCGACTACTGGTCCAGTGCCATGCTGCCTCTGCTCAAAGCAACTCTCATTCCTGTCCATCAATCCATCGCTTAGTTCCCTTTCCTGCCTCTTCTTTCCCTAGGCTTGGTTTCCCCAACCCACGTCACCACACTCTTCAGTAAAGGGCCACAGTCTGAGCCTCTTACCTTAGTTTCTAAACGAGCCGATGGGAACAGAGTGGACCTGGGGAGGAGGCTGACTCACCATGCGGAACTGGGCCTGGGCCTGCTGCAGCAGGCTCTCCTGCTCAGACTGGGCAGTGCTCACAAAGATGCCAACTTCTGGGTTGAACTGCAGGATGCTGCCTTGCAGGCGGGCGACGAAGTGGCCAAAGCTGCGGACACAGCAGATTCGCACGACAGACTGTGGAGAGACATGGGAGCCGGGTCCAGGTGAGCAGGGCTGCCCACCAGGGTTCCCACCCTCCTGCCTCCCTATTGTGCCATCCCCCTCAGCCACAGAGCTCCGAAAAGGCTCATGGTCTGTGGGGTGAGAAGGAAAAGCACCAAGGCCCAAAGCCTCTAGCTTCCAGAGAAGGAGTAAGAAGGGCAAGGAGACTCATAAAAGCAGAGAACCGAGACCTGGACTGAGAAGAGTGAACCAGGGGCACCGGGCTGGCAGTGGGGAGACCTGGCTTCTAATGCCATTTCTCTCCTCTGAGTCTCTGCTCCTCGGGTGTAAAATGAGAGGACTGAACTAGATCAACATTTCCAACTTTTTGTTGTTGTTGTCAGCAGAACCCTTCTTCCCCATCAAACTAAAATCTTATCTAGAACCCTAAAATATTAAATAGACTAAAACCATGCTGTTCTGGCTACAGAGGGAGCCAACAAAAGGTGTGTGTGTTGGGGGTGAGGGTGGCAGGGGAAGGAAGCCTGGGAGACCTGTCTGCTTGGCTTCCCTCTGCTGCCCCTAGGTGGCCCATGTGGTGACACAGATTCAAGGGTGAAAGTCACTGGACTAAAGCAGCACATGCCCTTCCAGCTCGAAATCTCTCTGATTGTTTGACATTCAGCTCAGATGAGCCTGGGCCCACAATAAAAAGAGACTGATAAAAGATTTCAAAGCCTTAATAATTCATTTGTTCTGTCCTCTACAAAAGATGGATAAAAGGGAGGAAGGCTTGTTCTACAACAGGAGACACTACCAACAGCAGGACACCCTGCCAAGAAGGAAAGAAGTCTCCGATGGCTCAATGAATAAAGAAAAAACCACAGCCTGCAGCCCTAAGAACACTCTCCTTGCCTGGACAGGGGAGGTTCTTGCCTGTCCCCTCCAACTCTGAGCTCCTACTTTGCTGCTGTGTCTGACTAACAACAGAGCTTGTGGTCTGAGAAATGATGTCCTCACCTCCTCTAAGGTGCTGAGCAGAGGCCGATCCGTGTCAAAGTTAAAACGTCTGTGGGCAGCCCGGAGGGGAGGCAGGTTGCGAAGTGCCATGTCCTCTGGGAGCAGCAGGCTAGAGGGGAGGTCGGGCAGTTCACAACTTTCAAGAAGATCATGGACCTCAGGAGACAAGGCCAAGCCTGGGGAGAAAGAGGACCCATGAGACCACCTGCCCTGTCCTTTGAGAATTCCCAGGCTAATGAGATGGGACATACCCCTGTGACAGAATCGGGGGAAGAGATGAAGGGCGGAAAGGAAAGACAGACATACACGGGGCTGTGAGGCGGAGCTCTAGGAACCCAGAGCTGGGGGGGCGGGGGGGGGGGCGGCGGCTGGAGGTGCAGAGCAGACCGGGAAGAGCCAGGACAGCTCAGACTAAGGCTCCCTGACCACAGGGCGATTAAATTAGGATGAAAGTAAGAGGCGGGGCTCTGGAGGAAGGAATAAATAGCCTTTGAGTGGGCCCAGTGATAGGAGACAGTAGAGATTTTTTAGCTAGAAGGTGGCAGGAGGGAATAAACCAGGCAGATGAGTACTGGAAGTCAAGATCAATTCTCAATGACCAACGCACCAGTGCGATCCCAGCGACTGCGGGTGGCCTCCAGGCTCCCCTCACTCTGCTCTTGCCCACTCCACTGCTAGCCCCAGGGAGCACACTCTCTGGCAGACCAGGCACTTACCCACAGTGGGGCAGTGTTGGGGTGAGAAACCAGAGAGGCCAAGGCCACAATGACTGCTGTGTGTGAGGGAGGTTTGGCGGTGAATCCCATTAACCTCCTTACCCAAAGGGCCAGGTTACCAGGAAGGGGGGATGGGCTTCATGGGGCCAACAAGGGCGGGGGGAAAGGAGAGTAATGCCAGGGACTCACTCACCAGACTCTTGGAG
Organism: Mormoops blainvillei; assembly: GCA_004026545.1. Taxonomy (NCBI): domain Eukaryota; kingdom Metazoa; phylum Chordata; class Mammalia; order Chiroptera; family Mormoopidae; genus Mormoops; species Mormoops blainvillei. Next base: position 232,792 of record PVJD01000855.1, read on the forward strand.
TTCGCCAGCAGCTGGCAACAGATTCAGCAACACAGACAAGCGGTTCCACAGACTCTGAGAGCTCTGGGGAAAGAGGGCAGAGGGGGCCCTCAGCCAGGGCAGTGTAGGTGGATGGCAGTGAGCAAGAAATGCACTACACTTGAGAGGCCTGAGGGCTATAGTCACAAGCCTAGACGGATTTGACAGAAAATGAACAGAGGCCAAGGCAGGCTTGTGGGGGACTTGGAAACAGGGAGCTGGTGCCACAGGGAATGAAGGGGGCCATGGAACCTTGATGGGTTTCACCTCCAGCTGAAGGCTTCACAAAAAGAGAAGGCAGGAGACCACAGGAAGGACTTTCTGGATCTTGGTGGTGGGAAAAGCCAGGACACTGAAGGAAGCTTCTCCTCATTCATCTAGCACAAACTCTCACCATGCCCACAAGGGAACATTCTCAAGGATGTGACACAGCATGTCCATCTTACCACACCTCCTTCAATGACTAACAGTGACTGAGTAACTAAGCGATCATCAGACATAAGCACACGCCCAAGGGTGTGCCTGGCCCTGACCGCTCTCTCATGTAGGGCAACCTGCAGGGAGAAGGGACCTCCATGCAGCGTAGGCATGCTACACAGGGTAAAGTAACAGTGACTAAAAGCCTCAGGGCACCACGGGCTCAAGACCGAGATTCTCAACCTGAGAAGGAGGTCACCATCACCCCAGCCAGCCTCTGAGCTATCAATCTGACACCATTAGCTCCGGCTGCAGGACTAAGCTATTTCCTTAGCTGCTCCCCCTGCCCGGAGCACCTTCACAACCCTTGTCTGAAAATACCACCATTCCCTAGATCCCATCCCTTCCATTGCTACTTAGTATGCTCTCCTTTCTCGAGACTCTCTGCACATACACTCTCATCAACATTAATCTTAATGGCATGCACCACACCCGACAATGGAGATACAAAGCAGAGTAAGCCCCTCTCTCTCTCACTTTCCTGTCCACACAACTTGTATTCCAGGTCACTGCCTCTTCCAGGACAAAGGTCAGGCCTAATCCTTCTTCTGTAGAAGTGTGAGAGCCTGGCACAAAGTAGGAACTTGGTAACAATTCTTATCTTTATCAGACAATGAGAGTCCTAGGTCCCATCATGGCCGACACCCTCCCACAATGCAGAGATTGGACAAAGGGCAATGGAGCAACAGACCTGTGCACACACAACGATGAGGTCGGGGTTGGTCCGCAGCCAGTCCAGGAAGACCTTCACAGCAGGAAGCAGGCCTTCAGCCATCAGGACTTGCAGCTTCTCCTGGATGCTGCGCTCATTCCGACAGGAGCGCCCACTGGACTCACTCCCCTCTGACTCAGAACCCTCCTCAGAGGCTGGGGGTAGGTGAAGAGAACTGGGATGAACTAACAGGCATTTGACAATGGGTTTCAGCTCTGTGAGGGTAGTATGCCCCATCCTGTCTGGGCCCTTCTGAAGAATTTTGATATGAAAGATAGGGAATTTACTTAGAGACCCCTGCCTAATTTTTCCAGGCCTACTAACTTTTAACTGGTTGCTTTTAAGCCAAGAACCTGGTACCTTTTAAAATATGATTCTTTTTGATTCAAGCTAATTTGTAAGCCTGGTCTACAGCTATCTTCAACTGATATTTATGAAGTGCTACTCTGTGCTAGAAGGCAAGGCAGACAGACATAAGGGCGCTGCAGGGAGGGAGAGAAGTGACACAGAATTAAAAGAACTACTTCCAGCTCCTAGCTCTTCAACTTTGCAGGTCAGAATACTGAGCAGGTCGTTCCACATCTGAGCATCAGCTTCCTTATTTCTCGTATTCATCCAGTATTTCCTAAGTCCCGCCCATATGACAGGTACTGTGTTAGACACTGAGGATAAAACATAAGACTATCCTGCCCTCAGAGGCTCACAAGCCTGTTGGAGAGACAGACAAGTCAACAGACAATGTCACTTGAGTGGGAAGGTGCTGGAAGCTGAGGAAGTGCAGAGGCTATAGCAGCCCATAGGAAGAAAATCTAACCTAACCTTGGAAGTCCCATCCCATGTGACTTTTAAGCTAAAATCTATACAGCCAGTAAGAATTAGTCAAGCGACAGGGACAAGAGAGGAAAAAATACACTCCAGACCAAGGGAGCACCATGCACAGCAGCCTGGAGGTAAAGGACAACATTGAGATCCGGGAAGGTAACTATTCCACCATCAGATTGCTGTGAAAGTTAAGTAAGACAATACCCGAAAAAAGTTTAGCCTAGTACTTGGCATAGAGTAGACTCAAGCAATGCTCACTGCTGATGCTGACCGGCTGGCCCCTCTGCAGGAAGACTCTCAGGAGATAATCTCACTCTAATCCACCTGCCCTGGTGGGTGCTGGTTTTTCTAACTTCCAGGAGACGTGGTGGGACCTGAGATGGCACCAGGGGAAAAAACTGTAGCTGCACTTGTCACATGGAGAGGAAAGCCCCAAATCCACAAGACAGGGTGAAGGGAGAGAGAAATAAAACCATGAGGCAGGCTGGGAGTTGGGAACAAGAAGGTGAGCAGAAGTTGTCAGGAAAAAAACCTACTGGCTAGGCAGAAGGTCAAAGGTCAGGCAGCAAGGGTCAGAGTGAGGAGCTCACAGTGAAGTGGCCTCTCTCGAGTGAGTGCTGACTGCTTGGAGGTGTGGACCAGAGCAGGATAATAAACAGAGGCCCAAATACCTGGCTCTGAGGGCTTATCCACATCTCCATTGACACAGGGCCTGTGGCTGGCCAGGGTGTGAGGCTCAGTGGTGGGCTGGAGGAGCAGGTTGCTGAAGGTGGGGGCCAGTCGGAAGCAGCGCTTGGTCTGGAACATCTGGGTGGACATGGCTTGTAGATTGCTGGCAATGCTAGCCTCACTGGGGCCTAGAGGACCATTGAGGGACTCAGGAGCATCGGACCTGATCCGAGGGGGTTCCAGGACTGGAGACCGTGTCCCCTCCTCGTCCTCCATATCTTCCAGGTCAGATCGGGACTCTTGGCTATTCATTTCTGAGTCTGTCTCAGCATCAAAGGCTGTTCCTCCACCTTCAAGACTCTTGTCAGAGCCACTGTCCGAGCCTTCACTGGCCTGGGCTGAGTCATGGCTCGAGTCCGATTCAAAGCCTTCACTCAGGTCGCTGTCATCGCCAACTTTAGGCAGGTGGCGACGGCGGCGACGGAGGCAGGAGAGGCGGGAGAACTTCCGGCTCTTTCGGACCTCGCCCACTTGAGGTGCTGTAGGAGTCTCCTCCTTTTCCAAGGGTTCCTTGGATTCTGGTTCATCTGTGGAAAGAGAATGGTCAGGTAGGGCCTAGGGACAAACTGGAGGCTGGACGCTGGAAGATACCCTTAGACACCTACACTGCGCCACGCCTGTGCTCCCCTTCCTTGATCTGCATGGTCATGTTTCCAGTCACATCCTCCCCCATTTCTGTACCTGTGCCATCACTCTGGAATGCCGGGACGGGATTCTCCCCCTCTTCCAGCTCAGCCTGCAGCCTTATGTTGACATGATTGACGAGGTGAGAGAACAGGGCCAGGGTGAAAGCAATGGCTGCGCTATACTGCTTGGATCCTAAAGCCAAGAAAAGCCAGGTATTAGGGGCCCAGGACCGTGAGGAGAAGGGGGCCCCGTTAATTCCAATCCCATCTCTCCTAGTCTCAACCCTTCCAAGGATCAAGCTACCTCTCAAAGCTTCTTCTAAAGTAAAAAACATTTCTCAGGTCTCTGCACTATTATTCTGTAACCTAGAGTGTGCCAGCTCACCCAGTGCTTCCTCATGTAAGCACACCCTCTTGTCCCATCTCAGCCTCCAGGCTTTGATGCCTGCACACGGGCTCCTCCTCAAACCCCATGCATCTTCACATCTAGCCCTGCCCCTCCCTTCCTTCCTTCCAACCTTGCTCTACATATATCTCTGCTAGGAAAGTTTGCAGAACTGACCATGTGTAGGCCTGGGTCCTGGCCAAGGGTGCGTGTGTTTATGGGAGGGAGTGAGGAGGAAGGGAAAGGGAATATGCTGCTGTCTTGTTCATTTTTCAGCAGCTCCTTTAGGGTAAGGGACCTTGTCTCTTACTTTCCCAAAGCCAAGTAGTGACACACTAGCGAAAGAGCTGCTTCTGGAAGGAAGTTTATCAATGAGAAGCTGCAGAAACAGGCAGTGAGGTTCCAGAAGCCAGTGGGGGAGAAAAGAGGGACCCAAGAAGTTACCTGCTCTCTTCAAGCTGTGTACACCCATAAGGCAGATGATGACCATTTGAAAGATGAGAAGATCTGGGAGGAAAGCATATCCACTCTCATACTCCTCCTCCTCCTCACTGGCCAGGCTGAGGTTGGGTGAGGAGGGCAGGTAGAAGAGACAGAGGTTGAAGTCCTCCAGGACGGACTGACAAAGTGACGTCAGCTCTGAGTCCACAGAGCTATGGGAAGGGCAGGAGTGATAGGGGAGGTCAATGATGGAAGTTTGGGCAGGTAAAAAAAGAGTTGGGAATACAGAATTCAGAGAAATGACTAAGGAGTCCTGCTGGGGAGACTTCAGAGAGCACAGCAGGGGGACTTGGTGCTGGGTTGATCTCCAAAAACAGACAAAATACGGGAAGGGCAGACACTAAGGGGAAGGCATATGAGTGGGCTTTCCATTCCATTGCTCCTTCAACATCTAGTAAGAGCCCATTTTGTGCCAGAGAAAGAACTGCCCAGAGGAGAATGGGCGCAGAATCCTTGGCAAAAACTCTGAAAAAAAGGCTAAGTAGCTAAAAAATTTCCGTCTGAAGCAGAATTCAGCAGCCCAGCCCCTCTTCTTCTTTTTTTTTTTTTAAAGATTTTATTTTATTTTTAGATAGAGGGGAAGGGAGGAAAAGAGGAAGAGAAAAATCAATGTGTGGTTGCCTTTCGCATGCCCCCTATTGGGGACCTGGCCCACAACCCAGGCATGTGCCCCGACTGGGGGATTGAACCCGCAACCCTTTGGTTCGCAGGCCGACGCTCAATCCACTGAGCTACACCAGTTGGGGCCCCACCCCCTCTTCTTCAAGCATCCTCCATATAGGAGCTCTCGCAGATTGGCTCACAGGACACAATTTCTGCTTAGGCTCTCTTCCACTCACCTGCTTTGGGGCTGCAGGAGGCTTTGCAGATACATAAAGTTTACCAGCAACCTCTTAATGTCTTTACATCTGAAATGAGAGGAGCCACGGTAAAGGGTGAGTGGGTCTACAGTCCCTATGGTTCTGATGCAGAATATGCAGAAAGAGCCTCTCCTTCCCGCAGGCCTAACTCACCGCTTCTTGCTGGGAGAGAGTTTCCGAGTCTCACACTTCTTCAGTTGGTGGTACATTTTGGCCGCCTTGTCATAGAGCCTCTTGAGGTTCCCATAGGCCCCCTCAAAGGACACTTCCGACTGGATGCTGAAGGCGAAACACAGGCAAGCTACTGAGTCTTGGCAGTCACACCGGGCAAAGGTAAGGCGAAGGAACTCTGGCAGGGCTTTATGGAACAGTGCTTCTGGTAAATACAGGCTGCCCCAGCCTCTCCTTCCATATGCGCTCAAGGTGAAAGCTATTTCTCCTGATAAAACGCACACACACGCACACAACTACTTCCAGATTAATCAGAGTAAAGATGTCTACATCTCCTCTATATCTAGAAATGAGACAATTAGTCCTTTGTTACAAACTTAACTTAGTTACCACTGCTGAATTACATTATCCTTCATCTTTTTTAAAGCACTGAGCACGTAACAGGTAGCATTTAACAAGCACTTACTATGTGCGAGGATATTTACATACACCATTTCAGTTGAGCCTCATAATACTCATTCAAATGCAAATGTATACCGAGCATTATCACACTACTGTCAGGTACTGTACCCTAATGTTGTCCATATATTCAGAAGAGGAAACGAAGCCTGACAGAACAAGGACTATTGCCAAGGTCACACAGCTAAACACATGGTGGAGCCGAGTCTCCAACCCAAGTCTGTCTCACTACAGTCTATGACCTTAACAGTGTGGTATACTTTTAAATCTTTAAAAACAAAATAAAACAAAATCTTTTAATCATAAAAAACAAGGTACAGAAAGGAAGAAATGTATGTCTGTGGTGAATAAAAGAAGCTACAAATTCTTTGATACTCTTTCCATTTAGATGGGGGTTTTATGTCTCCTCAGTCCTTTAAATCTTGGCGGTGCCAGGGCGTGGGGGGTTGCTGGGGGAGGAGAGGACTCCACACTGCTCTGACTAAGAGAATGCTGTAGCAGTAACTCTGTTAGTTTCCAGGTCCAGACCATAACACACTGGCAGATTCTTTTTCCAAGTCCCTTGGGTCATTATTTACTGCTGAAGCCTTGAGCCACCATGTAAGAAGTCCGTCTACTCTAAGAAACCACATGAAGAGACTGAGGCTACACAGAAAGGGAGAGGGGTCCAGCTTAGCCAATCTTTCAGACACGGCAGACCTCCAGGTAAGCTGAACACCAATGATGAACCCTAGACAGTGACACCAGGAGAAGAACTGCCCAACTGAGCCCTACCTAAATGCCGAACCCCCAGACCATGAGATATAATTGTCTTAGCATAGCAGGGTAGGGCCTTTGTGGGCACCTCCTAAACCTGGATGTGCCTGGCTCTCTTTGGAAGTGCTTCACCCTAAATCACAATTATGAGTGTGATGAGGGGTCCAAGACAATCACACTCAGGGATAAATACAGTGGTAGAGGAGTCCAGTTTGTACCGAAAAGGAGGAGGGGCACTGCAAGAGTATATACTTTGTTGGTACAGGGAATGGGGTTCCTTGACCAAGTGAACCCAGGGTCGTGACACATGGAATTGTAAGGCAGAATTAGGTATTTTTCTTTTCACTTTGGTATTTCACTACCTAAGCTACGAAAACCACTGTATTCCCTTACTTTAAGTCCAATTCACTATATAAACACCTCTTCTAGAATAACTGGGTCCACAAGTAGACTTTAGCCCTGACTGGGTGGCGACAGTGAGCTTCCCAGCTTCCCTGGCAGTTTATTTCTCACTAGAATGTAACCAGTGGTGTTCTGGTTTACCTATCAGTCTCACATGCATTTGATGATGATGACTGAGTAACATAAGCCTAATCAACTTTAGGTGCCCTGAAAAAAATGTTTACCTGACACTAATAATATTGTATGTCAACTGTAACCGAAAAATAGAGAATTATTTAAAAAAAATTTTTTATCATAAGAGCTGAGTGTCAGATCCAAGGAAGCTGGTTCCTCCCACTGTTATCACTGTCCCCTCGAAACACTGAAGCCCTACAATTCTGAGGTTCCTGTCAGAGGCTACTTTGATAACATTTTATCAACTCTGTCAAATTTATTTCCTTTTTCAAGACAACAATCCTAGCCCTGGCTGATGTGGCTCAGTGGATTGAGCACTGGCCTGGGAACTAAAAGGTCGCTGGTTCGATTCCTAGTCAAGGTACATGCCTGGGTTGCAGGCCAGGTCCCCAGTCGGGGGCATGTGAGAGGCAAACACTGATGTTTCTCTCCCTCTCTTTCTCCCTCCTTTCCCCTCTGTCTAAAAATAAATAAAGAAAATCTTTAAAAAAAGAAAAACAAAGACAACAATCCTATATTTTGCATTATCTAGCAGACAGTTCTATTAGCTGCCCAAGTGCCTACAAATCCAGGCGGCTGTGTGAAAAGCAGCAGAAATGTGTCTGGGTGTCCCCAACAGGAGGAGCCCCTCAATCTCAGCATTCCCCTGTGCCTTTCAGCCAGGAGCTAGAGAAGGGAAGATGGGAAGAGAGAAAGCAAAGCAGGAATGACAGGGACATGAAAACAGGGCTGGGGAAAGAGTGGCAAATACTTACCAGCGCAGGTAGCAATACATGGCTTCCACATTATAGTACCTGCTGCCTGCAAGAGTGCCCAGCTGGTTGAAGGGCATCCCTGGGAAGAGAAAGAAGTCACACAGCCTGTAGTCACAACATTCACCCAAAGCTGCCAGGCCCAACCAAAGCATTAGAGAGAATGCTTGAAAACAGTTGGGTCTGCAGGTATCTAGGTGATTAGCAGCTTAATTTTATTCCTCCAGGGGATTAATGACTATAGACTCAGTCCATTCCTGCCTGGCCTGCCAAGGATTTCAGCACTGACGCATGTCATTCCTTCAGCAGCTGTGACTCTTCCAAGGTTGACAGAACTCCATGGAGCCCTCTCCTCTAACCCAGCTCAGTTTCTCACCTCTGAGATCTCCTTCCTCCAACCCCCATCTCTCCCTGTAATGGAACCTAACCCCTTCTCTCACTGTGCCTCCCCGGGGGGGAGATGAAGTAGAGTCTCCCCTTTCTACACAGATCTCAGGGATGGGGAAGCCATCTTCTCTCCTTTTCTTCTGCCTCCCTCCTTCTTAGTTCAAGACGTTCCCATTTCTCTTCCCCTTCCACCATCTTATGAGTGCGCATTACAAGGAGGAGAACGCACAGGCGAGGTAAAGTACTACAGACTTGAGTGAGGGAAAGGCCCAGGGGAAGGAAAGCATGGCCTGCCTGCCACCTCAGCATCATCCCCTTCTTGAGAAATGATGCTGGGTTGGGAGGTCCAAGTAAGGGTCCACTTACCAATCTGGGGAGCTACTGACAGGGCTTGGTAGTAAAATCTCTCAGCTAGGAGCTCAGTGTCTACGCCAGCTAATTCATTCTGATACCGTGCTGCAGGAGAAAGAGGAGGAAGAGAAATGCAACAATTCCATGTTTCAGAAAAACCTTCCCTCATCCGGGAGTCCACTCTGAGGAGCTGTAATAAGACACTGGGAAGAAGACACCTGAGCTAGGAGGCCCGCTGCATGGATCTCCAGCAGTCTTAAACGTGCATGACTATGGGCAAATTGTTCAACTCTCTCCTCCTTACTGGTGAGTTCAAAAGGTAAAGAATATCTGGTGTTTGCAAAGTGAACAAGCTCTTCCTCATTATCTCTTCCCAATGAAGAGAAGCGGCAGCACATATGATTACTTGGAAAGCCCTCTGATACTTGGCTCTGGTGTGCAGCTGCTCCATTCTAGAGAAAATATCACTAATGATGCTTGGTCAGTCTAATGTGAAACAGCTCATTCTCCCTGTGCAAACTGCCTCTGAAGGTTGCAGGAGTGGGCTCAGGGCAGGAAGAGAAGGAGCCTCAGGCCAATAAAAGATAATGCACCCAACAGCCACACATCAGAGGTCTAATGAGGACCCTTTGTCTATTAGGACTGGAGACCCAGGAGCCAGAGAGAGGGCACTTTTCCATTCTGAGAAACCTCTATCGGCAGGGAAGTCCTCTCTGAGGCCTGACTTCAATTCCTCCAGGAGTCCACGGGAAGAAAAAAAACCCAAAGGAGAAATTAAAATCTTCCTAATGCACTTCTGAAACTAAGTCGTCACCCTGACCTTCTCAAAGCTCTAAGACATTTTCCTTCTTCCTGTATTCACTGATCTTCCCCGACTTACAGAAGAGCAGTGAAAAGAAGTGAACGTTGCAAGCAGATGAAAAGCAAAACATTATCAGAGGCCAAACTAATCATCCTGCTCTCAAATCACATAAAGGGTGGTGCCAACAACAGACGCATCTTGAGCCTGTCCTGTTGCCTCAAACAGAGAAAATGAAAGGTTCATATTCTTACACAAATCTCCCAGGTACACTAGACATCGATGACATGCCATCTGTGCCCAATCCATCTCCTTCCCTGAGGCAGACACTGGTTTTTTGCATCCTGAGAGAAAAAGAGAGAGAGATTTATGAGCCCATTCCTCTTCCCCTACCTACGAGGAAATACCTTTCCTAGGTGGAGAAAGGAACTCATGAATCCAGGGCTAGTCTTAGAACACTATCTCATAGGACAGAGAAGACATTCATACAGGACATAGGTAGAGACACAAAGGTTTGCAGATGGGACTCATTCATAGGCCAGGAAGGAACTGGAAAAGAAGGACAGGGGTCCTCCACCTAGGATAGTTCTCTGGGGGAAGTTCATGTGAAAGGTCATCTAGATTTCCAGAAAGCCTAGGAAGGCTTATAGAAAGGAAGAAGAGGGGAGGCTGAAGTGAGAGGACAGTTGTGGGTCCCTTGGCTAGAGAATCCCCATATAAAGGTAAAAGGTTTGGGTAAAGAATAGAAGCTGGCCCAGGAAGAATGGAATGTGAATGAGGCCAAGGTAAATGCTCCTGGCCTCTGCCTAGAAGACGACCACAGAGGAGGCGGCAGCAAACTGGAGAGTCTGCCCACAAAGGAGACAAAGCGCAATTGCCTTGCCTGAGGATGGTGGTGGCCAGGCTCTCACCTCCTTGTAACTTCAGCTCAGAAAGCCTGAGCTCGCTGGGCAGCAGTTTCCCATGTGCTAGGTACTGGTCTAAGTGTCTGACAATGTCAGCTTAGCTGAGGTTCATAGCAACTCCACAAGGTAGTTACTCCTCTTACTCCCATTGTAGAGCTAAGGAGACCACAGTCGAACAGTGGGTAAGTGGCAGAGCCAGGATTCAAAGGGAAGTCTGGCTCTAGAGACCATCCTTTTACCCATTCCACCTTGCAGCCACTCGCCTGGGTCTGCAGCTCCCGTTCTGAAAAGCCCTTCCTAATTTTCTAGAGAGACATCTCTTAAGTTGGCTGAATGGAGAAAATATCAATAAAGGGGAAAAAATTAAAGTGATTTGCGGAACCAACCTTTCAAAGTAAGGGTTCTTAATCTTTTTTCAGGCTATAAGCCCTCTGGCCATCTGGTATAAAGCCTGTGCATGCTGCCTCAGGTGAGTGCTGTTTTGTTTTTAAATGACGGTTTTAAATACACAAAATATAACGCTGGGCTTCTGACCAGAAAATGCTTCCGTGTGGTGGCACAAACAAAACCTCCACCTCTGGCACACAATGTCTTTGTCCTGGTCAGGCAGGGGATTTGGAGAAAGAGAGGAGGAGCACTAACGGGTGGCCAAACTGAAGAGAAAACTACCAACCAATAAAAAAGGAGGTAAATTATAGCTACCAGTACCTGAGACGGCTAAAAAAAGAGATTTGCATTATGTTGAAAGAATGTCCGTAATATCCCCAACAGTTCTAAAAATTTCAATGCTTTCTTCAAACACTGGGAAATAATCTCTGAAGTTAAAAGAAACAGTGCCAACAAAACTGAACTGGGAGAAGAAAACAAACGCTATTAATATTATTTTCTAGTACCAGGCTTACTCCAGATCATTCCACCCCTCCTCCTGATTCATCAGTCTCCTCCTGAGATTCAATCTCAGACCATCAGATGCCTCTCTTTTTTTCTTAAGATCTTCACCCTAATCCATATCATTGTTTGGATAAATCCAAACATCATGAACCATGTGTAGGTCTTGCCAGAATCTTCTCTGCATGGTTGGGCCACAAGCTACATGAACCCCGAGGGATAAGACGACCAAAGGTGGAGGCATATGAATTTGCTCCTTAAGTCCCCTTTTCAGATTTCACTAACCTATGAGGGGGTCGGTGACATGGGTCCAGTCGATGCAGCACTGCAGTTCAAGCTGGTAGTGGGACTGGATATAGAGTAGGAGATGCTGGTAGAAGCCAATACCAGCAACCAGGTGTGTCCTGTAGGCACATTCCAAGGTGCTCCGGCTGTGGATATGCTAGAGATTTGGAAAGGGAAGTGGCTGGCTGAGCAACAGGCTCAGAGTACTGTTTCTCCTTCCCTAACCTTTTTCATCTCACTGAAGAAATAAACTTCTCTTCTTGGCTCTGGAAATTCACCCACTCCCCTTAATTATGAATTACTTCCATACCATTAAATCTGCTTCACCCTTAAAGCTCTCCATCTGGGATCAGGCTCCCATTCTTCCCCAATCCTAATTCTATCTAATGACTTTCTTCCCTTCTGCTATCTCTTCTTTGGCTCCCCTATCTCCAACCATGCTCTGCCCCACTTTCCCAGCTGTCTCTTCCTTCCTTAGCCTCCCCTCTTTAGACAAATTTATTTCCAAGACCCAGGATCTTCCCTTACCTTTTTGTTAGTCTTGATAAGCTGGATAACTTCGTAGTATACCTTTCTCCATAGCAGCTCCTCAGCCTTCCTCCCATAGTCCACTGGGTGCAGGAACATAAGCTTGACGCAGAGCTCACGCAGCCTGGAAGAGTGGAGAGGGGCATGAGAGACTGCCCATTCCTTGATGAACACAAGAAATGAGGGCAGGGAGGTATCTGCCAACACCCTACCAAATCTCTGGGCCTCCCAAGAGACATCCAGGCTCAGTCAGTATAATCTAGGATAACATCAGTGCTCCAAAAGATAGTCAGGAGCAGTAAGAATTTTAATAACCTTCACTTTCTTTCCCTGCACCCGTCTCTCCTTTTTATCCCCTCTTTTTTCCCTTTGTTGTGCAGTATGGTCGATTCCCCTAACTCAAATGCCACTCTGTGGCACCAGCCTATCAGGTGTGGAAGCTGCAGATAAAGTGAAGGCTCCCCATCTCCTCTCTGAGGAGGGTCAGAGACTCCACAGCCCATTATTGTACCACAAGGACAGGAGGTAAGAGAGAACGTGTGTCTCTATGTGACAGTTTCCAGTGAAGAGAGGCAGAGAAACTAAGGATCTGTGATTTAGTGTCTCCAGCTTACTTGTTCCTCAGGCTAATGTTCTCTGGTTTGAACACTTCTTGATAAGCAGTTTTGTTGCAAAGGATGAGGTCAAGTCGATGCACAGCCTCCACCACAGCCCTGCAGGGAAATACAGGCAAACAGCCCTTGAGCAACGTATACGATCCACCTAGGATGCTAGGGCACTCACCCTAAAGGAAGAGCTAAAAAATCAGGGGTGGGGAAATGAGAAGGCTGCAGGATGAGCTCTGTAAACAAACAACGAAAAAAGATCAACAGTCTCCATCCTGATACAGCAGCCCCCCACTCAGGGAATATCTGGCAATGACAGAGACATTTCTGATTGTCACGACTGGGGTTAGGGGAAAGAGAAGTTGTTACTCTCACTTGGTGGGTGTTGCTAGATACCCTACAATACAAGGGGCAGTCCCCACCACAATAACTACCCCACCCAAAATGTAAACAGTGCCAAGGAAGAGAAACCCTGTGATATGGAAAGGCAGACCCTCCCAATGGAAAGAGCACAGGCTGTGATCCCTGGCAGAAAATCTAGGGTGAGAGTCCTGGCTATCACTTACTAACTCTGTAACTTTGGGCGGCAAATTACCTAACCTCTTTAAGCCTCAGTTACCACATTCATAAAAATGGAGAAAACAAGAGCAGCTACCACAAAGGGCTATTGTGAGGATTAAATAAAATAATTTATAAACAGCATTAGTACACAGTGGGCATTCAATAAATAATGGTGGAATGAATGAATTATTACAATATAAGGGCGTATTATCTCTGACAGAAAGGAAAGGTATCCCTAATATAAAATTCTGCTTTGGAATAGTGGGGTACAGGAAAATAGGATGGGGGGCTTCCCGAGCTGCCTTATCATAAGGTCTCCTGGATTCTGCGGAAGAAATTGTTTGTTTAATACAGAGTATAGACTCTGGAACCAGACTGGCTGTGTTCAAATCCTCACTCTAATTCTTCCTAGCTATGTGGTCCTGGGCAAAATACCTAATTTCCTTCAGTCTCAGTTCTCCTGTCTCTAAAATGGGAATAACATTATCACCTACTTTGTGAGGATTAAATCAGTTAATACAAAAAGCATTCCTAACAGTGCCTCTCATGTAGTAAGTGCTCAGTATGTATGAGTCTCCATCCTTCTTGTTATAAGACTAAGAGACTCCAGACACTAATAGAAAAGGCCAAGGAAACTCCATGGATGGCTAAGAAGTGTCAGATGTAGATCATCTCTGGAAGGGTAAAACCCAAAGGATGATGGACAGCAGCTGGGAGAACAGATGAACTGAGCATAACTCTGGACACAAAAGCAGCCAAAACCCAAGGAGTGATGATTCCCAAAACAATCCAAGATTGTTTCAGAACACTGAAACACGTGCTCTGGGCTGGGGAAGGTGGGCCATAGCAGGTGAGCACCCTGTGGTGACTCAGGTGGTACACCACTAAAAGTTGCCCTTTACAGGGCAAAGTGACCACCAGAATGCAGATGAGTGGTTAGGAGGGTAATCAAGGTCTTCTCAAAGGCAATCTTGAGAGCTCAGCATTTCTCCAAACACCTTCTGGGCTGCCTAGAGATGGGAGCCAAGCACTTCTAGTCAGCCTGGCACTTGATGCCAAGGGCTGCATCAGGCAGCTATCAGTGATTTACTCTATACCAGCTTAGTCCCCAGGGCAGGGCTTTTAACTTCCGTCCACAGTAGATGAAAGGAGTGTGTATATACGCATGTGTATTTTTATGGACAGGCTCCAGGGCTCTCCTTAGATCGTCAAAGCAAAAAAAGGTTAATAACCACTACTCTAAGATGTTCTAATTGCAAATTCTTAAACACAAAAGGACTTACCACATTTTTCTCCATCCCCCATCAGATCACAAGCTCCTCCACTAAATTGTAATCTCCCTTAGAACAAAACCACAAAAACTGTCCTGTGTCTCATTCACTACTGTAATCCCAGGACAAGTGCAGTGTTAAAAAAAGAAAAATATTCCCTGGCCAGGTAGCTCAGTTGGTTAGAGTGTCATCCAGATATGCCAAGGTCACGGGTTTGATCCCTGATCAGGGTACATACAAGATTAACCAATGAATGCAAAAATAAGTGGAACAACAACTCGATGTTTTTCTCCCTTCCTCTCTCTAAAATATATATACTCATATGTATATTTTAAGTTAATTGGCATTAATTGGTGCTTGTATGCTTTCCAACATCTCTTTTCCAGCTGTTTTCTCTCACATTGATGTTTCTCTCCCTCCCTTTCTCCGTCCCTTCCCCGCTCTCTAAAATAAATAAATAAAACACTTCTTCTTCTTTTTTTTTTTTTAAAGCCCTGGCTGGTGTGTATCAGTGGATTGAGTGCCAGCCTGTGAACTGAAGGGCCGCCGGATGGATTCCCAGTCAGGGTGCATGCGTGGGTTGTGGGCCAAGTCCACAGATGGGGGCATGTGAGAGGCACCTGAGTGACGTTTTTCTCCCTTTCTCCTTCCCCTCCTCTCTCTCTAAAAAATAAATACATAAAACCAAAAAAATAAATAAATAAAAATTTCAGATTTCATTTCTGAAAAAAGTTTCACTGTGGGAATGTCCCAAATTTACTAAAACTCAGACTGACAGTTTTGTAGTCTAAGACCAAATTTATCTTTGGTAGAGAAATCAGACCTCCCATGCTATAATAAAGAGTAAAAAGAGCCCTGACTGGTGTGGCTCGGTTGGATGGGCATCAACTGGCAGTGAAAGGTCGCCAGTTCAATTCCCGGTCAGGGTACATGTCTGGGTTTCGGGTTTGGTCTGCAGTCAGGGCACCTACCAGGGGCAATCAATTGACATTTCTCTCCCTCTCTTTGTCCCTCCCTTCCCCTCTCTCTAAAAATAAATAAATAAAATCTTTAAAAAAAAAAAGAATAAAAACAGAAACCTGCTGCCTCAAATGTCCACCCTGCTCAAAGCCGACAGCGCACAACTACAGGCGGAGATACTGTCGTTAATCACACATACAAACACATCAGCTTAAATTAGTCAGTCCTATGACTGTAGTGACTGGAGGAAGAACTACATTGGATAATGATTAGAAAGATGACCACAGCCCTTACCAAAAGCTGGAGACAAGGAATCCTGCAGACGCTGCCCACGCTGTCTGACAGGCAGCGCTGACACTTGACAGTATTACAAGGCACATGTTGCACCCCCAGCCACCCCCTCACCACTGGGGCAGCCCGGAAGCTGCTGGATTGGATCACTTTTCTATTTTGGGAAAAGCCTATACTCCCCAGTCTTCTGACTTATGAAGCCAGAGAAGGCAATCGGATGCCTGCTCAAAGGAGGAAAAGACAAAATGCTCTCTACTCTTTCACTGCCAAGATAGGGCCCTAGGCTCTTTGGGCAGTCTTCTCATGCAAACAGTTTTGTTCAGCAGAATTAAATGAAAACTGTAAACCCTACTCCCTATTAGAAAGCAGAACACTCAACTGGGTCTCTATGCTTCATTCTATTTCCATCCAGTTCTACAGTCCATGTTCCAGCTGCTCCACACAAAAAACCCTTGACCCAGGGTGGGAAGAGTTCATACTGGCCTGTTCCCAACAGAGAGCTGAAGATGTTGGAGTGAATGGCACTGTGGCAGTCAGAAACCAAGGATGTAAGTTGCCTGGCAAAACTGTGGTCATGAGGTCAGGAGGAAGGCAAGAATCAGGAGTCCCAGGTGACGTCCCATGACCTAAGAACACTCAGAACTCAGAAGTCCTTCATAGCCCTTCCAGTCCAACACAGTCCTTCGGCCTTTCTTTTCATTCAGATTCCCAATTCCCGAAAATTAGAGCCATTAAGGGGCCTTAGAGTGTATCAAATGCAAATCTCTCCTTTTAAAGATGATGAAGCTCCAGCCCAAGGTCACAGAGAGGTGGCAAAGCAAGGACCTAAACCTGGCTCTCTTGATTTCAGTTCAGGGCTCTTCCCTGAGGTCCTACAGAGTTCTTAGCACTATACCCCTCTTGGTTTTTCTCCATTTCCGACCCCACCCTTTACCCTTCTAAACCCTCAATTCCCGCCTTCTTACCCCAAACTCGTAAAGCTCGGTGCCCGCCCCAAGCTCACTACGCATCGCGGAGGAGATTCCCCCACGTGCTCCCATCCAAACCTCCCACCCACCCAATTCTTTCATTCAGCTTCCTGCCGGGTTACAGGACCCCGCCCCCTTTTCCCTCCAAAATTGCAACCTCCACGTTCGCCCGCAACCCAGCCGCGCACCCAGGCACCGCCCGCCCAAAGGCCCCACCCCTCGCTGTCCCCTACTTCCCTCCGCAGCTGCACTCACGCACTGGCCCCTCTCACCGGTAAAGCCGCTTAGTGTGGAGGACTTTTGCTTCGGGTTCGCTGCTCTCCCCTGCGGCGGGGCCTTGGCTCATGGTGCCCGGGCCCGGGGATGGCTCCCGGTCACAGGCCCCCACCACCCACCGCTACAGCCACCACGGCCGTCTCTGACCGTAGCCGCAGTCTCCACCACGGCCGGCCTTGCTCGGCCGCCATTGCTGTGAGGCGGCTGCCCCCGACAGCTCCTCCTCCGCGTGCCAAATCTCGCGATAGCAGCTGCAGAGTTTTGGACCAGTGGCCTGCTGCCACCAAGTCTCGCGAAACTCGTTTCCCTCCCGGGAAGTTGCCCGAACTAACTCTGGGCACCACATCCTTTTTCCGGCTTTTTCAAGCCCGTAAGAAAAACTTTATTGACAACGCTACCAGAGAACGATCAGTGGACCCAGGCAGGGGACTGAAGTTGGATGGGGTAGATGGGCTCATGCTGGGAACTACGATCCTGACTTTGCTTTGTCCTACGGTGGTTATTTATTCCATCATTATGCTCCTCCCAAGCCTCTTTCAGATTACTGGTTAGAGTGATTCCAAGCCTCCCTGTTTTCCATTATTTAAACAAACAAACAAAAAATGTATGTGAAAGTTTTCTTGTAAAGGGCTGACCGTGGCAAAAGGAAGACCTTCCAATACATGACTTGTACAACTGCCTGAGCCCTTCAGCTCTCCCTCCCAAAGATTTCCAGTCTAGCGAACATTTATTGAACACCCTTTGTTTTCCAGCCACAATGCTGGGTTCTGGAGGCACAAAGATGAGCAACCCAGACACTCTCCCGCCCACACAAAACTCAAATGACTTTAGAGGTGAGGTCGCACAGGAATGAGATGCCACTCCCTTACATTTCTGCCTCCTGGTCCCCCCACTGGAAAGACCACCTTGGATTCCTATTGCTTTCATGACCTTAAACCTAAGCTAAAAAGCAAGGACTTTGGGGGGCCTGCGTACCTGTCCTAATGGGAACATAAATCCCCCTCCCACTACTATGCTCCCGGTTCCAGCCACCAACCATCTTTCTGTTCCTGAAACAGCTTAAGTCTTTCCTACTCATTGGTCTTTCACTTTCTGTTCCTCTGCCTGAAACATTCATACTCCTCGTTTCCCTTCAGGTCTCAGTTCAAATGGCACCTTGGCAAAGGAGTTTTCCCTACCGAAATAGTCTTATTGATTTAGTTGCTAGGCTTCTTTAGTATCTGTTATGCCAGTAAAACAAGCTCCTCAAGGACAGAGTTCTTGTCCGCCGTCTTGTTCTCTCCCCTGTCCGTGCCTAGAATAGTGCCTAGCTAATAATAGGTGCTCAAAAAATACTGAATGAGTAAGTGTAGAAATTCCACCTCTTTTCTGGGTGTTACAACCTGCATCAAGTACCCTTTGATGCACAAACACAATGGTCCCCCTCTGCTTTCCTGAGCTGGGAGCTCCTACACACCCCATTTGCCTAAAACACACACTTACTTCTATGCCCAGCTACACCTCCACTTTCAGAAAGGATGACATCCTCCTCTAATGCTTTTTCTGTCGGCAGATTCAGCAGGGCAGGGCCTGCCCCTTTAATCTGGGCCCCACCTGCTCTGGTCAGACTGGTTTGGAAACACAGGTAAAGGGAAAGAAAGGAATACTTGCAGAGCCAGCAGGGAGCTGGGCAGCTCCTTCCCAGAAGCTGGGGACCCTCCACCTGTCTCCAGATGGAAAGTAAGAGGCTGTCATGGGTCCAAATGGCAAGGGGTAGGAGGCCTTTGAGGGGGTGTAGGGAGGGGGTCAGCCCCATCGAGAAGCAGTGAGATGGAGGGATAGCAGGGAGAGGAGAAAGACGGGAGCAGAGGCATAGAAAACAGCCATGATTGGACCTAGAAGTCAGAATGCACAGACCTTGGTCCTCTGGAGATGGATGAGGTGAGCTAGTAAGGAGTTTAGAGATTGCCCAGTACCCAGACTGGAGACTAAAGAATATGGTGCACTTCTATTGCCAGTTCCTTGGGACAGATTTCTCAGCAAATCACTGGTATCGTTTGCCAGGAGAGTTCCAAGTGGGGATCTGCAGGGAGAAGTAGAGGTCTGAAAGTGAAGGGGGCAGCCTCTCTGTCCACAAGGAGACCCTTAGTGGGAAGGGACCCTTAGTGGGAATTTAACAAAATTCTGGGCACCTCCTCTTCTTCCCATTCCTGCATTAGGGTGGCAATGACCCTAGGGGTTTTGGTGGAGGTGGGTAGAAGGCGTGGGTGGGGACTGGCTGAGGCCATAGCTGCCAGGGCCTGTGCCCCCTGACTCACCCTCTCCTGCTGGATTGCATTTGATGTTGAAAGGGTGTCTCCATTTCAGCTGCTCACTTCCCTCCTGCTTCTCTCTCTTTCAACACCTTCCTCCGTACCATGTTATCCCTAAGGTCCCAGAAGGGGCTAAATCCCGCGACACCAGCTGCCCTGGAGAGTTCCAGTTCTATCAGCCCATCTTAAGGTCCAGAGGGTAGGAGCTTCTGACAGAGCTTTCCTCTGCTAACCTCCACAGTGACATGACCTCACCGTAGACTCCAGAACTGAGGTCCCAGGATGACAGAACCCGAGACCCTGGCCCTACTGGAAGTGAAGGGGCCTGAGGCCCCGGAGAAGAGCCCACCCCAGGCCTTCGTTCCCAATGGCCAGCAGCCAGAAGGGCAAAGTGGTGCCAAATCCCCCAGTGCTGAGTCCTCTAGAGTGGGATCTTCAGCTGGGTCTCCCACAGCTGGAGAGGGGGCTGAGGATGGTCTAGACAGCACAGTAAGTGAGGCTGCCACCTTGCCCTGGGGGGCTGGTCCCCAGGTCAGTGTCCCGTTCCCGGACCCTCCTGGCTGGAGGGACATTGAGCCTGAGCCCCTCCAGTCAGAGCCACTCAGTAAGCTAGAGGAGTTGCCTGAAGATGATGCCAACCTGCTGCCTGAAAAGGCAGTCCGGGCCTTCGTGCCCATCGACCTACAATGCATTGAGCGGCGGCCTCAGGAGGACCTTGTTGTGCACTGTGAGGCGGGTGAAGGCGAGCGCCGCCGGACCTTCCTGCCTACTCGAACCACCCAGCCTGAGCCCTCTGAGCGCAAGTGGGCCGAGGCTGTGGTACGGCCTCCAGGCCACTCCTGTAGCAGCTGCGGGAGCTGTGGGGGTCATGAGGGGTTGAGGGCCGTGGCCTCAGTGGGAGCTGCCCTCATCCTCTTCCCCTGCCTACTGTATGGTGCATACACCTTCCTGCCTTTCGATGCCCCTCGGCTGCCCACCATGAGTTCCCGCCTCATCTACACGTTGCGCTGCGGGGTCTTCGCCACCTTCCCCATCGTGCTGGGTGAGCTGGGGCCCTGTGAGAAGGGGGCATCTGGAAACTGGACTTGAGGTCAGAGCCTACATGGCTTGGGGAGCAGGGGAGTTTCCCTTCGCCCAACCTGGACCCTCAGGATCTGCCATCCTGTGTGCCTGTCCCCTCCCAAGGACCCACTGTGGAGAGCCCATGTCCATGAGCTCTCCACTACAAACCCTGCCCTTGCTTCCTGCCCATAGTTCTATTTTGATCTTGTGTCCTCTACCCCCCGCCCCCCTGCACAGGGATTCTGGTGTATGGGTTGAGCCTGTTGTGCTTTTCTGCCCTGCGACCCTTTGGGGAGCCGCGGAGGGAGGTGGAGATCCACCGGCAGTACGTGGCCCAGTCAGTCCAGCTCTTCATCCTCTACTTCTTCAACCTGGCTGTGCTTTCCACCTACCTGCCCCAAGATACCCTCAAACTTCTCCCTCTGCTCACTGGCCTCTTCGCAGTCTCCCGGTGAGTTGGGGATGGGGGTGGGAACAGGGGAGGTAATGGTGCTAGAGGGACCCAGGTCTGAATGTCTGGAGAGCCAGAGAAAGGGAGCTCTCTGGATCCTGCGTCAGCCCAAATGTGTGCCCGGAAAGGTGAGTTTACTTTCTCCCTTGCACCTTACCTTACCTAATGGCAGGTGATCAGCTTGTATGTCTTCCTACTGGAAGCTGATTTCAGAGACATACCATCTAGAGCCGAAAGGGCTTTCAGGTGTCATGCAGACCAACCTCTCACCTATTGCAGCCACTCCTCTGTGACAGTCTGGCCAGGTAGCCACTGGCCTCTAGATGAACACCCCCTATAACCAAGTGCTCAGTTATTTTTAAGGCAGGCTGTTGCATTTTTCAAAGGTCCTAATTACTACAGAGTCCCTACAGTGTGTTAAAAACTGCTGCCTGGTTGTCTCTGGAATTGCCTGGGACAAATTTGGATATTTGGCAACAGCTCTCAGTTCCGCCACTCCAACACCCTGCTCCCTAGTGTTTACTTTGCTAAGTGGCTCAGATCCCTTCACTGTCCTGGGTCCTTTGCTCAGGCAGGAAACTCTCCTCCTTGTCAACGGTGTTGTCCTTCTGCTTGTACAAACCAAGTCCACGTTAGCTCTCATGGCAGACTCATTACTCTCCTTTCATTTAGAATTTACAGTCACCTGAAATCCTTAGAGGTGCTTTTATGTGAACTGCTGTTAACCCAGAAGGTACCTTTGAATTTCTGAAGCCAAATAAATGCAGGTCTTTATGTTTTTTCTATAACATGTTTCCTTTTGTCACTTTTGATATATGACTCCAGGTTGCTCTAACTGCTAAAACATTCTTCCTATCGAGCTAAAGTTTGTCTTCCCGTTACTTCTGGTTTGGATTTGCAGGCTGGCACTCAGTCCACTGAGCCACACCAGCCAGGGCTTGTCTTCCTGTTACTTCTGATTGTGGCCTAGTGGTCACCTGTCCCTCCATCCTCCTATGAGCCAACCCTGAATTTTCCCCCAGTAGTTGTTTCCCTGAAATAAATGTTCCCGCTCCTGTAACTGCGCCTCCCATCTGCCTGTAGGGGATGCTAGTTTCAGGTCCAAGCTGGCTTGAGCAGCAAGAGCTATCAGGGAGCTAAAGCAGACTCAGTGGCTGCCTGGTCTGTCTGACTCACTCTGTAGAGAGGGAATCATGACAGAGTAGGGGAGAAGAGTTGTTCTGGTCATTGAGCAGAAAAGGAAGTGCTAGGATCCTAGTCCTTTCCCTCCCTTATTCAAGGTCCTTTCTTCTCTGCCACCGGCCAGTTACTTTAGCATTTTGTGTCTCAGTTTCATCATCCATATCATCTAGAAAATGGACTTATTGTGAGGATTAAATGAGTTAATTCACGTAGTGTGTACAATAGCCTGGCACTGGGTAAGGGTTTGCTAAATGTGAACTTTTATTATTATTATAACATGCTACTTTCTGGTGCAATAGAGAAACAGTAGTTACTCTTCCCTGTTTAACAAGTAAAAACATACAGGCACATCAGTTCTGTAATAAGCTGTCCTTCATACATTAAGAAGAAGCTGCTGCCCTCCCACATAGGGGTATATAATTTTAGTGGATTTTCCAAGAGGGGAGCTTTGGTTGTGACTCATTTATTCCTCTGGGCTTTAAGCCCTCTTGAATCTGCCTTCCTTGCTTACTTCTTTTCCTCTGCCTTTCTGAAATGGAAGGAGACGGGGTAATGAACAGGGTTGGGTTCAAATCATGGTTTTACTATTTCCCAGATATGTGACCTTGAGTCAGTCTTACTTAACACCTTTGGAATCTTAGTTTCCTCATCTGCAAAAGGGGAAATAAAAACAATGGAATGTACTGCAGCTGTAAAAGAATGAGGAAGCCGTTTATATACCGATAAAAATAATCTCCAAGATATACAAAATGGGAAAAAAATCAATGTGCAGAATGGGGAGAGAGGGGGAGGAAAACAAACCTTTTTGTTCATATAGGCATAAAAAAGCACTTCTTGCACAAGAAACCATAATATTGGATGACTGGGGTGGGAGTGGGAGTGCAGTAGAGGGGAGAGAACAAACAGGGTGGCTGGGTACCAGTAGAGGGAGGAAGACATTTTACTATATGCATTGGCACCTTTGAATTTTGAACCATGTGACTGTATATTGCCCTACTCAAAATATTTTAGTTAAAATTTGAACAGTGAACAAATAAAAGAGGGAGGGGAATAATAATTCACGTCACGGCGATGTGGGGAAAGTCTAGATTAAATGCTGCCCCTTGAGTAACTAGCAGCATGCCTGGCACACAGGACACAAACATTTACTTCTTTAAAAGTATCAGTCGTATCCACCAGTGCCCATCTACCTCCCTGGCTATCTGTTCTTCCCACCTTAGCCTGCTGCCAGTTAGCTACCCTGGGGTAGCCTGACCGTTTCTCGCCCTGGCAGGCTGATATACTGGCTGACCTTCGCCGTGGGCCGCTCCTTCCGAGGCTTTGGCTATGGCCTGACGTTCCTGCCCCTGCTGTCCATGCTAGTGTGGAACCTATACTACATGTTTGTGGTGGAGCCTGAGCGCATGTTCACTGCCACCGAGAGCCGCCTGGACTACCCTGACTATGCCCGCTCGGACTACAGGCCCCGCCCCTGGGGCTGAGCAGCTGTCCTCTTGTCCCCAGCCTGAGTACCTGTGGGATGAACCCCGCTGACCTGACAGGGTCCCATCCAATCAGAGTTTGGACTGCCCCCCACCTCTCTTCCCCAGTCAGGGCTGCCCTTCACCTTCTGTGCTTGGGATAGTCATGAGGCGGGGAGGTGGACCAGATGTTTTCTTGCGGGGAAAGAGGTGTTCCTTAAGGGTGCTGAGGGCACAGGGCCAGGCCCAGGAGGAGAAGCATGGTTCCTTCCTGAGCAGCCTCCCACCACAGCCACCAGGGCCCACCCCCGCTGGACTCTGCTCTACTCTCCAGCCTCCCGTAAGGCAGTGGGCAGAGCCACAGCCAAAACTCTGACCATTTCTGTGCCAGTTGTCTAAGCAGAAGGCCTCACAGAGACTGGAAATATTGGCCAGGCCTAAAGATAAAGGCTGGACATCAGATCAAATAGGACTTTCATGTTCCATAAAACCATCCAGGGGTCCTGGGATGAGGATCCTCCATGACGCCCTCACAGGTCCTTTTGCCTCACTCAAGACCATTACAATTGCCCCAGCCCAGAGCTTCTGCTTCCTCCCTTCCAACCAATTGGGCCCCTGTAAATTCCCCCTCCAAACTGCCGAGAAGAGGGGACAGGAAAACCTACCTCCCAAGGGGGGTAGGTGTGTGTGTGTGTGTGTGTGTGTGTGTGTGTGTGTGTGTGTTTGTGTTCATCTGTCTGCATCCGTGCATGCAGCGGCTGGGGAAGGGTTGAAAGGCACAATGGCTGGTGTTAACCCATGTGATGTGTGTGTGTGGGTGGGTGTAACAATAAATGACTACCACAGTCTTACTTGGTTCTTTCTTCGTGTTTCCACCCTAGCCTCAAGTGTCCCTTCCTTGTTTGATTCATACTGCCCCAGAAACCTCCCTGCTGCACATGATGGAGAGTGACTGGCAGGAATCTCAGTCTCATGTCAAGACAGGGAACTAGACCTGGTGAGAAAATGGGGCCGTACGCAGAAACCTGCCTTCCACGCCCATCTCTTAGCCCTCTTATTTCCTGGAATCAACCCAATAACACTCACGCAGAGAGGCAAGCCCTGTGGAAAAAATAAGTCTATTTCATGCCCGCAAGGCAGCAACCTGTCAGAAAGCCTTTCATCTCGGCCTGTGAGTCCCATCCAAGAGAAATGTGAGCTGGAGGGGAAAGGAGGCAACTCTAAGGGCACCCTCTCTCTAGCAATAACCCAGTCCCTTGTCCCTCTCCAGAGTATGAAGGAAGCCCCACCCAGTGGCTCCCAGGACTTGAGCTAGTCTCTGAGTTTCTGCAATAAAGCAAGGTGGGAGAAGCTGGCTGGGAACGCTGACTCTCAAACCTGCGGAGGTTTCAGGCACAGCACACAGGTCCAGCAGGGTCCTTCCCTGGAAGGGGTGGGCTTCAATTTATGGGTTGGTACTCTGAGTACCTCTTGGGGCCCAGCAACAGAAACAGACCTCCTGCCAGCAGCATGAGCCCTGGAGCACCCAGGGCCACCACCATGATTCCTAGGACTAGTGGGGACAAGGCATCCACTGGAGGGGTACCCACACCCAGAAGCATTGACCTAGAGCAAGCAAAGAAAGAGAAGTAGGCAGGCTTAGGAGGGAAGGCTGAGAGACCCAGCCCTCCTCCACTTCAGCCTCCTGAACCCGTGGCCCAGGACCTGACTCTTACCAGCTGAGGTAGTGTTGGTCCCAGTAGCCAGGGCCTGTAGAAGCCCCGAAGGTCAGATTGAAGACACAGAAGTTGTTCTGGGGCCCAAAGAAGGCTCGGACAATGGGTGACTGGGGCAGGAGGTATGCCAAGGTGGGATAAACAGGGGAAGCTTGGCAGGGAAGGGCTGATTCTCGGCTCCCCTGCTTCTGGGAGAAAGCCACTGGTCGCCACTGCACAAAGCCTGATGGCAGGGAGCCCCATAGTAGCTGGTCCAACTAGGGAGAAAAGCAGACAAGGCAGGGTAAGGAGGAGGACCAACCTGTGCCTGGCCCTTCTGTACCCCACCCTTTGTCAGACTCCATCTGTCACTAATCGTCCTGAGTCCCAGGCCTGGTCTTAGAACTCAAAGGCTGTTGCATTAGGACCTCAACCTTTCCTCTGTAGAGAGCGGTGTTGGACTGGACAAACACTAGGTGCTTTTCCAGCCCTGTCTCTCTGCAAGGCTGCACTCCCTCCTCCTCTGGGCCCCTAGGCCCTTGCACACCCCACTTGCCAGAGCACCACGTCACATTGCACTGCCTGCTTTCCATCTTCCCTGCTGAGGGCAGAGACTGGGCCAAATTCATTATCATGGTGCCCAGCACTTAAAAGAGCTGAATAAATTGTTGCTAAATAGTAAATGGTTTAATGACTGAGCTGCTAATAGGGGTTCCATCTACATTGCCCCCACCCATCTCACAACTAGAAGCCTGACCTGGAAGACAGCAGGTGCATATTCATCATCGATGGAGTGCTGCTCCCTCCTTGAGGGACAGTCAGGGCCCTGGGCCAACGTGGCTACCTCCAGCCCAAAAATGGAGCGGTTTCCTCGGGGAGAGGCCCCAGTCAGGGCTACCTCTAGCTGGCAGGTGTCCATTGTGTGCAGGAGGCGAGGGGGTTGGGCTGGTCGGCCAGATCTGGAGAAGGCCTGGACCTAGGATAGATGAGGCAGGGGCGGGGGCATGAGAAGCAGATGGATGCCTGTACTTGAAGGCCACCCCCACCATTAACTCCCACCTTCATAAACCAGCCTTTTGAGTTTCTCTATTCCCACACCCTTACCCTGAAGGCCAGGCTGCCATTGGCAAAAGCCCCAGTGGGGTCATGATTGGGGTGGCCTCGAAATGTGGCACTCAAGGTGGCAGGATCCAATGAGTCGGTGATGTTGTTCCAGGAGAACTCGGCCAAGGAGTATGGGGGATATGGTCTTCCTGGAGGCTTTGCTGCCGCATCAGACGAGTTGGTACTGTCAAACTCAAACAGCTGGCAGGTGGAGTGGGGTGGGAAGGGGCTTGCCTGAGTCTAGTTCTCTCCTGAATCATGCCCCCCTCCCCAGCACTCACTGGAACCCATGCCCAGACTCTCACACCTGCCTCTGCGCTTCACCCACCCAGTCTTCATTTCCTCCAATTTGATTAACCTTCTCCTCTTCCCCTTGGTTCTCCCCCAAACTCCTCACCCTGGTAAAGACAAGGGCAGAAGAAAACTGGATGTTGTCCTTGGGGAGTATCATCAGGCCCCCATCAGGCTCAGGGGAGAGCAGGCGGCTCCAGTTGACACTGAGGATGCTGTGGGGAGTATTGGTGGCCACCAGCAGAACTGCCGGGGGCCCGAGGCTGCTCCACACATAGTGCAGTGTGGAATTGGTGCCCACTGCCCGGATATGAAGCAGGTTCTGGGGGGGTCCCACATTGCTAGGGATGACCACCAGAGATACCTGGAACATGTAGTGGAGGGTCAAGAAAACAGGATTAGGGAGAGACACAGGGCAAAAGAGAAGCTTGGGGGTAGAGGCAGGGGTCTTGGGAAATGCTGGGGACAGGGTGGGGCCTACACCAGAGAAATTTGTGTGGGAGCTAAGGCAATCTTCGTGCAAGGGCAGAGGTGGGTGAAGAAGGGGGAAGAACCAGGGCTGCCTGAACCCGGGTGAAGAGATCAGGACATAGAGCTAAGAGAAGGAAAAAACTAACATTGCCTGGACCTGGGCCACTGAGGTCTGAGTCAGGGTCCCGGCTTCCCCAGAAGACAGGAAAGCCTCATACCCTCCCCCAAGACGAAGAACTCTTCTCTGTGCAGCTACTCCCCGCCCCCTCCCCCGCGCATTGCCCTAGATTCCAAACGTGCTTCAAGGGTAGCATTTCCTGAAACTTCTACTGCTCAAGCCCCTCACCTGGCGGGTCTCTTCCCCCAGCAGGCCAAATGGAGCTGCAGACAGAAGACTCAGGAGGAGAATGGGGCTGGGGTCACAGGGTCCCCAGCCCCAGCGGGGTTCCTCACAGCAACACATGCAGCCCCAGCTTCAGAGAGCGGAATACACCAGAGTCATGTGACTTACACTCAGCTGATCTCTTAAAAGGGCCGGACCATCACACAAGTTCTTAAAGGGACCGCCTCATTTAACCCAGATTTAGGCTTCAGTGAGAAGAAAATCAGGAAGGTTTGAAGTTTGTCATCCCCAACCTGGCCGGCAAGAAAGACATCCCAGGCTAGGTAGATAAGTAGACATATTCCCACCCTCTCCTACCCAACTGATGCCACTGAACGGTTACATATAAGTGGGCATGATGTCTAAAGATCCAAATGGGATCCCCCAAAGTAACTCTGGTAAGGAAGACACAGAGAGGAATTTGAAGGAATTCTATGGGGGAGATAGCACACTCTAGAAGGTTCTTCATGCCAATTATTATTTATCGAGCTCCCAGGTAAAGCTGAAGGAAAAGGATACCTTTGAAAAATAGGATATGAGAACAAAATGTGTTATTTGTCAAAAAGAACTCATATCTGGCCTAGCTGGTGTAGCTCAGTGGATTGAGCATCAGCCTGCAAACCAAAGTGTCACTGGTTCTATTCCCCAGTCAGGGCACATGCCTGGGTTTTTTTGCTCAAGCCTAAAATTATTTTTGCTAATAATAAATGCACAAGATATAAAATTCTCAAGGTACTACAGGGTATCACCTCTATTCTGTAGTTACCTGGTTGGTTCCTTCCCTGAGACAACTACCATTACCAGTTTGTGTCCTTCCAAAGATATTCTATGCATATTCAAGTATATCATGTCTATTACATACAGATGTGTTAATATCATAAAATTGCATCCATTTTTCTGCAGTTTGCTATTTCACCTGTATATTGAACACTTTCCTGTATCAATGCTCTTGGAACTGTTTCACTCTCCATAGAAGTCTTTCATGCAGGGGGAATGTTCCATGGATATTATTTAGCCAGAACCTTCCTAGTTCCAACATTTCACTGTGGCAAACAATGCTAAAAGGAATATCCTAGTATGTACAGCACTTCATATATATTGAATCCAAATCCGTAGGATAAACACCCAGGAGTGGAATTGCCAGGTCAAACTGCCATATGAGGCTTATCAATTGCTGCTCAAAGGATGTGTTGAGGCCCATTCCTCCACACCCTTGCCAAGTGTTTATCAAAAGTAATTTGCATATCTCTATGAATGAGGTTAAGCCTCTCCATGTTTTAGTCATTGATTTTTGCTTTTCTGGAGCTATTTGCCTATTTTTCTTTTTCTTAAGTATATGTTATTGCTTATGCTATTAGTTGTCCCATTTTTTTCTCCCCTTTATCCCCCTCTGCCCTGCACCCCTCCTCCTCCAGCAATCCCCCATCTTAGTCCATGGGTCATACATACAAGTCCTTTGGCTTCTCCATTTCCTATACTGTTGTTAACATCCCCCTATTTTGTACCTACAACTTATGCTTCTTATTCCCTGTACCTTTTCCCCCATTTTCTCCCCTCTCCCTTCCCACTGATAACCCTCCATGTGATCTCCACTTCCGTGATTCTCTTCCTGTTCTAGTTGTTTGCTTAGTTGTTTTATAGGTTTTTTAGGTTCTGTTGTTGATAGTTGTGTTTGTTGTCATTCTACTGTTCATAGTTTTGATCTTTTTCTTAGATAAGTCCCTTTAACATTTCATATAATAAGGGCTTGGTGATGATGAACTCCTTTAACTTCACCTTATCTGGGAAGCACTTTATTTGCTCTTCCATTCTAAATGACAGCTTTGCTGGACAGAGTAATCTTGGATGTAGGTCCTTGCCTTCCATGACTGAATACTTTCCAGGCCCTTCTTGCCTGTAAGGTTTCTCTGGAGAAATCAGCCGATAGTCTTATGGGAACTCCTTTGTAGGTGACTGTCTCCTTTCCTCTTGCTTTTAAGACTCTTATCATCATCTTTAATCTTGGGTAATTTAATTATGATGTGTCTTGGTGTGCTCCTCCTTGGGTCCAACTTCTTTGGGACTCAGCTTCCTGGACTTACATGTCTATTTCCTTCACCAGATTGGGGAAGTTTTCCTTCATTATTTTTTCAAGTAAGTTTTTAATTTCTTACTCTTCTTCTCCTGGCTACCCTGATTCAGATATTGGAATGTTTAAAGCTGTCCCAGAGGTTCCTCTCATTTTTTTGAATTCTTGTATCTTCGCTCTGTTCTGTTTGTTTTTCCATCTGTTCCAGATCGTTGACTTGAGCCCCTTTTCCTACCCTTCACTGTTGGTTCCCTGTATATTTGTCTTTATTTCACTTTGTATAGCCTTCACTTCTTCCTCTACTTTGCATCCATACTCAATAATTTCTGTATCTTGATTACCAGTATTTTAAACTCTGCATCTGATAGGTTGGCTCTTTGTTGCTTGTTTTTCTGGAGTTTTTATCTGTTCTTTTATTTGGGCTGTATTTCTTAGTCTCGGCGCACCTGTTACTTTTTTAAGGGGCAGAGCTGTAAGAATTCAACAGGGCGGGGCAGCCCACTTAGCTGGTTGTGGGAGTGGTCATAGAGGGAACAATGCCTCCCACCTCACTTTGTCACTTCCCCTGCTACCCACAAGCAAATTGCACCCTTCTGGTCCTGCTTCCCGGGTGGGTGGGTTTGTGTACACTCTAGGACCCTGTGGGTCCCTCCAATGGACCTGTGAGACTGGGAGTTTCTCCCGCCGCAGCCCCCAGATTTCTACAGAGGTTTTGAGGCTTTATTTCCCTGCGCTGGAACCCTGAACTGCGTGGCCTTGCTCCGGTTGTTCCTTCTGGTTTATCCACGTGTAAATGTGGGAACTTCTCACCCATCAACCCCTGCCCCACCAGTTGGTCTGTAAGCCAACTTGCCATGACTCCTCTCCTCCCCACCAGCCTGTCTCCACCCCTCCTGCCAGCCTGGATGAGTTTCTTCCTTAACTCCTTGGTTGTCAGGTTCCCATACAGTTCAATTTTCTGGCAGTTCTGGTTCTGTTTTTAAATTGGCTGTTGCCCTTTTGGTTGTGCTAGAAGCCAGTCTACCTACATCTCCATCTTGGCTGGAAGCCCACCCATTGTTTTTCTATAGGTCCTACCTTCTTGACAGTTGAGTCCTAAATGTTGCTTCAGGAAATCAACTCATACTGTTGAAACATCCTCCCTCTCCCATTTGTCTTTTGCCATGCAAACTTTTTAATGGAGTTGCATTTATTATTTTCCTCCACTCTGATATATTTTAAAATCATGTATTCTTCTAGTTTTTTTCTTTTAAGGTGACATTTTTCTTTAATTTTATGCATTTTGAGAGAGGAGAGAAACAATTATCAGTTGCCTCTTGTATGTGCCCTGACAGGGGACTGAACCCACAACCCAGGCATGTACGCTTACTGGGAATTGGGCCAGTTACCTTTGGCTTTGCAGGCCAACGCCCAACTGAGCCACACCTGTCAGGGAATGAGCACTATTTCCTCCAAGATCTTTTTTTTTTTTTTAAAGATTTTATTTTCGTTTTAGACAGAGGGGAAGGGAGACAGGGAGGGAGACATCAATGTGTGGTTGCCTTTCAAGCACCCCCTACTGGGGACCTGGCTTGCAACCCAGGCATGTGCCGTGACTGGGGAATCGAACCGGTGACCCTTTGGTTCACAGGTTGATGCTCAATCCACTGAGCTACACCACCTGGGGCTCCAAGATCTTTTTTACTTGAGAATTAACCTAAGATCTGAAAACTTGAGGGAATTACTAACATGGCAAAACGCAAGGATTTCAACAAAAAATATGTAGACTTATTTTAGAGCCCCTTACAGGAGAGGAAAGGCGGAAGACTTTTGTCTGGGTTAAGCAGGAAGCTAAAAACCAGGTATCAACACAGCAGAAAGGCTCCAGAGGTCCTCTCACAAGACCTTTTCCACCTTGAACCTCAATCCAGCTAGCATAGCCAGCTCTAATAATATGGCTTCTATAGCCAGGTTGCCTACAAAGAAAGTCTAGGTCTCTGCTTAACCACTTTGTGATCCTTGGACAAGCTTCTTTATCTGTGCTTTAGATCGCCGATCATAAAATGGGAGTATATGCCCTGAATGGCGTGGCTCAGTGGGTTGGGCATTGTCCCACAAACTGAAAGGTCCCTGGTTTGATTCTTGGTCAAGGCACATACCTGGGGTGTAAGCCAGTTCCCTCGTTGGGGGCATGTGAAAAGCAACCAATCAATGTTGCTCTCCCTCTCTTTCTCCCTCCCTCCCCCTCTAAAACAAAATTTTTTAAAAAGAGCCCTGGCTGGTGTGGCTCAGTGGATTGAGCGCCAGCCTGCAAACCTAAAGGTCACCAGTTCAATTCCCAGCCAGGCCCCATACCTGGTTTGCGGGCCAGGTCCCCAGTTGGGGGCATGCTAGAGGCAACTGACCGACATATCTCTTGCACATAGATGTTTCTCGCCCTCTCTCCCTCCCTATTTAATAAATTCAAAATCTTAGAGGAAAAAAAAATGACATGGGGGATATTACCTATCTTATAGGGTTGATGTGAAAATTAGTTAATATATGTAAAGTGACTAGGACATGTCTATTACATAGTAGACACTATTATTCCACCTAGTATTCAACTTACAGTCCTATGGTCAGGAAGGAGATAAATTAGGTTGATTGTATCATAAGGATAAAGGGTGAAAGGCCCAATAGCCAGGAGGAAGGACAGGCAAAATCAAGGGCTAGGTCCACCTAACCTCCCACATCCCTGGGCTACTACTGAAGTTTTTTCCTTGATAAAAACGAAGCGTAAAATGAATTTGAAATTATTTTGTTTCTGCTAGCAGGGAGGGCAGACGTCCTACTGTGAGAAAGCATGCCCTGACAGTTAAGTCAAGAAGGCAAAACATAGATTAGAACATGAGGAGACAGAGAAAATGAATTCCAGGCAAGAGAGGATGGACTGCGTAAGCTACAGGCTACAATATGATAAACAGATGTTCTACGTGCTTTAAGACATGCCTGAACCCCAGCATCAATTGGGTGTTGCTCTACATACAACCACAGGTGGGGAACACCCATGGTTTGGACAGGTTCCTCCTGTTCTTTGGGTGGTAAATGCAAGGTGATCCTTCTTTATGCTTTACAGTATCATCCTTTGAACTCCAAAAGTCTTTTCAACCAGCATCTACTAAGAAATGTGAAAAATATCCCTTCAAGAAGGCAAATAAAAACACTTAATAACCCTATTCCCAGCTCCCGTACACCCCAGTAAGGTATTCTGCCTCCTCCCTCTATGCCAGGAGGCGGGGATATGACCCAAAGTTGAAAAACACATAACAGCTGTCTCAAATGACTTAGATTTAATCATCGGAAGCAAACTAAATGGAAAGCTTACAATAGAGAAGAATTACGTGTCAGTGCCTTTTGCAAACTGAGCTGGGACAGAAAGGGACTGGGGCTGCCCCTCAACTTGATCCCTTCCAAACAAAGACATCCACAGTGTCCCTGGCAGTCTGCCTCGGCAAAGGGGGAGACTGGTGGCTCTGTGTGTTGAAGTCGCGCTGCCCACCACTCACTCCTGGCCAGCATCAGGAGCCCCACCTTGCCGGCCCTGGTCATCACCCTTCTTTTTGTGCCCTGAGACGATGTCATCAATCCGCAACAGCAGAACTGCCGTCTGGGAGAAAAAAACAGTTCCAAAGAGGTCAGCAGAAGGGAAGGACATTCATTTTCTTTTAGATATTACCACCTAGTGCCTCCTAATTACCATTTTATCAGAAAGCTACCTTTTCAGAGTCTTGAATGTAAAATGCAGTTCTCCCTAAGCAAGGAATGTAGGTTGTGCTGTTACCCTGCTTTTTGTATGAGCTAACGTAGGGAAATAGAATTCCTTGGGAGATCTCCCTTCTATATCTCCTCCCTTCAAGATGGGACCAAACACACTAGTTATCTGGGAATAAACAGCACAGCATATGCCTTAGGGTGCCTCACCTCCACTGCTGTCTTGTACGTTTGCAATTTCACAGCCAATGGCTCCCAGATGCCCAGTTCTTTCATGTCCACCAAAGAACCTGTCTCACCATTTACACCCCAGGTCTCACAGTTCTCCTGCGTATGCTTGGCCTGTAGTTGGAACAAGTAAAAACAGCTGGAAGGGAAAATACTGGGAACAAATAAGATGGCAGAGAACATTATGTTAAAAAAAAAAAAACGAAACAAAAAACACTGGATTAGTAAGGAATGGTTAAGAGGAAATGGCAACAACAACAAGCAAGTCAAAAACCAGGAGAGCTATTAAAGAAACAAGCTATAAAGGAGAACCTGGATAGAGAGATGTCAACCATCCTCTTACGGTAAACACAGCTTTCCCTACCCCATCAAAAGAATAGCATGGAAAGGAACTCACTCGAAGGGAGGTAAGTAGACGAATGGTGCTGGCTCCACAGTTCTGGATAAGGGTACGAGGGATGACCTCTAGGGCCTGGGCAACAGCTCTGTATGGCCATTGCTCCACACCAGTCATGGCCTTGGATTTTTCTGTCAAGGCATGGGCCACAGCCATCTCACAGGCCCCACCTCCTGGCACCAGCTGAGGGTCCAGGAGAACGTTGCGGCACACCTGCATGGCGTCCTGGAGGTTGCGTTCTACTTCCTTGGGAAAGCAAACAGATAGTATGAAGCAAAAGCTTGATGACTCAGGGACAAATCAGAGCTATCAAAGGACTTCCTGAATGGCAAGTTCAGTAAACCACCAAGCAAGGCAACTAAGAAAGACCCTAGAATCCCTACTGGGCAAGACAGAGGCTATTTACCTTGGGCAAACACGTTAACTACATATGTAAAAGGGTTGGGAGGTGGGGAAGGAGGTGCCACTCTGTAAAGTTAAGTTTCTTCCTAGCTACGTGCCATTGGGCAAGTTACTTAGCATCACTGAGGGAAAAAAAAGACTAAGTATGATTTCAACTTAAATAAGGAACCAGTGGTTGCCAGGGGCTGGGAAATGCCGAGTCACTGTTCAATAAATATTGTCTTAGTTTTTTAAGAGGTTCTGGAGATCTGCTGTACAGGAATGTGAATATACTTAGAAAGTACACAGGAGAGACAGATATATGTGGTCAGAGATCACAATTAAATAGCTATTGCATGGACAACAGGGTGATTTTAAGACCTCTGGGAAACTCAAGAAATGGAATCACCTATAATTCAGTCAGTCACACTTCCGAGGCTGACTCACCGAGAGAATCTCTTTGCTTGCCCCACGGAGGAGGATGGTACAGGCTTTGGGGTCTTTACACTCAGTGATAAATGTAAAGTACTCATCTCCAATTTTCTTGATTTCCAACAGGCCCGCTCCTGTGCCAACGTCATCTTCCCTCAGTTCCTCTGGTCGGCTGACTATCCGGGCCCCACAGGCTCTATTGATTAGATGAGAGAGGAGGAGGAACCAGATGATTTCAGATACTTTTACTCTCTCTAGTCCCCTAGGTTATGTGACTAGGGATAAGGGAAAAGTGGACTGACTGCTAGAAACATTGCTACGTAACTCAAGAGGTCCTGGTTGCCTGGTGAGATAGATTTTCAAACATGTACAGGTGAAGCTTCCTTAAACTAGTAGGGCTTTATAAATAAAACTGCGTGTACCTAACACAACTACTATAACCAAATACAGTTTAATTCAGCATATATTTTGTGAATACTAAAATTTGAACAAATGAGTTCTTACACTTAACATGTATATAGCACATAATAGTTATTTGTAGATAAAATTAATCCTGTACTACCAAGTTAGATTTCAAGGCTAATGATAGGACAATGCAGCCCTGGCCAGGTAGCTCAGCTGGTTACAGCCTTGTTCCGATACCCCGATACACCAAGGTTACAGTTGGATCTCCGGTCACGGCACATACAAGAGGCAACCAATGAATGCATGGATGGGTGAAACAACAAACTGACATTTCTCTCTCTCTCCCTCAAACCAAAAAACATGATGCAAATGCAAAGGCAAGCAAGGAGGAAGGTGAGTAAGTACATATGAGGTTGGGGTGGGGACCCCAAAACCCTCCCAAAATGTACTTATAAAAAATTGGGTATTTACTCTTACATGTTTACACTTCAGTCACCTTCAAAGCACTCTCCATCTGATGCAATAGACTTATCAATACATTTTTTCCACTGCTCAAGACAGTTTTTGAATTCATTGATTTTGATGCCTTTTAGTGCTTCTGTTGTTTGTTTCACCTCTTCCACACTGACAAACGTTTCCCTTTAAGGACTTTTGCCATCCGGGAAAAAAAGTCGCTCGGGGTGAGATTGGGTGAACAGGGAGGATGGGACAAGGGTCATACCATTTTTCGTCAAAAACTGCTGAACAATCAGTGCAGTGTGGGCAGGTGCGTTCGTAAATCACCCACCGTGAAATGGGCAAACATACTGAAGGAGTCTTCAAAAATAAAATCCACTGAAGCTGGATGCAGCCTCTCAAAACGCCAGGTGGTACACTAATAAAGATGGGTTGCTAGAACAGTCACCTCGCAGGGAAGCCTACACTACAAGTGGCCTGCCCTCCAGAAGGTAATTCTGGTTTGTTTGTTTGTTTGTTTGTTTGTTTTTGGGTCCCCCCTCATAAGTATTATGTTTGACCCAATTTTAATAAACGTAGGAATAATTTACTTGTCACTCTTTTCCCCCACTCACAGGTATATACAGTCAACTAAGTATATGCACATATCCCCGAAGCCATTTCAGAACAAGAAGTATAAAATTTGATTTGGATCTATGATATATTCTATGATGTTGGGGCAGGCTTATCTTTTATTATAAATTAGTACTAAAAGTGATTGGTATCTGAGCACAGGCATTAGTGCAGAAGAAGTGAATATAACCTGAAGTTGCCAATCAAGGAAACTGATGGTTCTGCTGTATTCTGAGCTAGCTAAAAACAGCCTACTCTATAACAGACCCCTACACCAAGGTAGTGACCACAGATGTCTAAGTATAAGCTGGTCACTACTAGTTAGGAACAGTACAGAAGAGATTCCCACAGTAGACAATTTTTGGACTAGATAAGGACTTCTGAAGTCGGCAAACAGCTAAACTCGGGTTACTCCTACCTGCAACTGATATGGCTATTTACTACATTAGAACTTTTCAGGTAATGGTGATGCATTATGAAGCTACAAAATAGAAACACATGAAAAGGAAGAATCTTATTTTAACCTGGCCTACTCACCTAGCAATGCGATTATTGTCTGTCTTCCGGACTCTGCGGATGGCTGTGATATTGGCCCGCATGAGGTAGTGTTGAGCTAAATCTGCAAACCCAAGGGGAGAGGTGTCAAGCTCGAAAGCAGAACTCCTGGGCTGTAAACTGGTTTTATCCCCAAATCCTCAATGTACCCTAACCATCATGTTTATTATGTTCATTCTGTGCCAACATGAGGGAAATAAAATCACCCTCCTTCTACCTCAGCAGTAGGCCAAAAAAGGAGTCGTACCTGAGATGCCCTTTTCTGTGATGACCACATCGGGCTTTAGATGAATAATGTCTTCACAGAGCTGCTGGATATATTCTTCTTCCATTTGGAGGATTCGGGTGAAATCTTCCTCTCGTGTGATCTCAATGTCAGTCTGTGTGGTGAAAAAAAATCACTCTGATTTTAAAATCTTAAGACAAATGAGTTCTTACACATATCTCACATATGCATACCATAAAATGGTTATTTCTAGATAGATTTCATTCTGTACTACCCAGTTAGATTTCAAGGCTAGTAATAAGACTCTACTAAAAGCAAGCAAGGAGAAAGGTGAATTAAGTACACAAGTATATGTCTGATCCAACTTTAATAAATGTAGGACTAATTTATTTGTCACTCTTTTCTACCACTCACGCAGAGTCAACTAAGCACAGGCACATATGCCCAGAGCCATTTCAGAGCAAGCAGAAGTATAAAATTTGATTTGGATATATGATATATTCAGTGATGTTCGGGCAGACTTATCTTTTCAAAAAAATAGAAATAAATAAATTAGCATTAAAAATGATTGGTATCCGAGCACATGCATCAGTGTAATAGTGGGTACAATCTAAAGTTGCATTCACAGCCCCGGCTGGTGTAGCTCAGTGGACTGAGTGTCAGCCTGCAAACCAAAGGGTCGCCAGTTCAATTCCCCAGCCAGGGCACATGCCTGGGTTGCAGGCCAGGTCCCCAGTAGGGGACATGCAAGAGGCAACCACACACTGATGTTTCTCTCCCCTTTTCCCTCTGTCTAAAAATTAACAAAATTAAAATAAATAAATAAATAAAAGTTGCATTAACAGCAGTGGAGGAACCAATCAGGATCATCCCAGTTACTACACACCCTCTCATGTATCCCCGAAAGTATGAGTTACAATACCGTTAAAGCCATGACCTCACATCTCTTAATCCAGTTTAGCTCTAGCAATCATCTAGTGTAACACCTTCATTTAACTTTAAAGCAGCTGGAATTCAAAGTCATAAGGCAGTTAGTAGAGAGTGTGACCTAACGTATCTGACCACTTAGTTCGATGTTATCTCTATCCAGTCAGTGCGCATAGTAATTCTGGGTGTAAACTCTTCCCACCAATAAACTGATTCATGTTTGGAATCCGTGGATCAATAAACTTGAATTACTTTGTTTTATGCAAGGGTGAGAGCCTTGTGAGGTTTCTGCCCTCTAGAAATT
Organism: Mormoops blainvillei; assembly: GCA_004026545.1. Taxonomy (NCBI): domain Eukaryota; kingdom Metazoa; phylum Chordata; class Mammalia; order Chiroptera; family Mormoopidae; genus Mormoops; species Mormoops blainvillei. Next base: position 270,819 of record PVJD01000855.1, read on the forward strand.
ATTCTTTAACACTTCAAAGTCAAATCAGCTCCTATTATATGCTCTACTGATGCATTAGGAAAGGTGGCATCATAGTGTAGATCTGAGGCCAAACAGAGTTGGGTTTAAATCCTGATTTGGCCAGTATCAGTTGTGTTCCTCAACCAATTAGTCTAACTTCTCTGAGCTTTAGGTTCCTCATCTGTAAGATGGTAGTCAGTACCAACTGTTTATGAGTTGTTAGGAATCAAAAAGTGTATGTAAAGGTTACTAATTGATACCTAGTAAGCATGTAATAAACATAGCTTCTATGTCCCTTGTATGCATTAAAATAGTCAGGTTCTTACATTAATTTTATTTATTTATTTTATCCTTATCCCAAGACATTTTTTCATGGCTTTTAGAGAGAGAGGAGGGAGAGCAAGAAACATAGATGTGAGAGAAGCATTGATCGGTTGCCTCCTGTACATGCCTGGAATGGGGATCTAATCAGCAACCTAGGTATGTGCCCAGACTGGGAATCAAATCTGCAACCTTTTGGTTAGGGACGATGCTCCAACCAACTGAGGGTCACAGGCCAGGGCTCTTATATTAACTTTAAGGAACAGAACAAGGAACCTTACCTGGCTTTCTCCTTTCTTGTATTCCAGAGAAGAATCCAGCAGCACAATGCGAGGATTCTTGATATAGCGCCGCATTCGTGGATGGGTAACATCTTTGTTAATCATGACTCCACGTAAAACACACGAGTCTTCAATGATACCCCCAGGTATCTGGGCAAAAAAGCCATTTTAATCCATAACCAGGAGGAGACAATTTCTTAACTCTCTTCCCAAATGTTCATCTTTCCCAAAGGACCACTATTCTGGGTTTCTAAAGTATCTTTTTTCCATGAAACTCAAAAACAAATTACTGTTGCACAATTTTTTTCCCTCTAGGAAGCACATCAATCCTAGACCATGACACCTAATCTGAAGATCAGCTAAGGCTCACAGAAACTTGGCAATTGACAAAGATTTAATTAAAGGGGTCAGATCTCTTCTACTTCCTGAGATAGTCCTATAGAATTTTAGGCCTGGGGCTCCATCTAGTGGCCATGAGAAATTAATGCTTCTTTTATTTTAAGTAAGTAGGAGGATGGAGAAAGCTTTCTGGGGTTTATTAACAGTATAACAGAGACACCTTGTTTATATCCCAACCAAGTGGTTGATGTGTATACAAATGCACAAACATGGAGACACCAATAGATCTTCCCCTAGCCCCTAATAAACACTGTGCAGGGACAGCAGCCAAGATAACAGAATTACTGCACAAATATCCCCCTTTTCCAAGTTTTTATTTTCCAGGTAGCAAATATTCTTCTCCCTAGTTCTAACTATAAAAATATCTTCTCTGATTTAAACCTATTTCCTGCACAAGTAGGATGACTCATGCTAGGAAACAATTTGTCTCCAAAGTACCAACTAGAAGAGTTTACCTTTTCTACCCTTGCGTATTTCTTTATGTCAATTTCCTTCCGACCATTCTCCTCAAACTGTACAGTTTTGACAGCATCCAGGGCAATGTTGCAAGCCAATGAGGACCACCGACTGATTGCTTTGGTAGTAATGGAACTGTTGATAATGTTCAGCATCATATCTCGGTTGTTGGTGTCGACGGGGGTACTGGAGAAAAGAATAATGGGTAATATGTTCAACAGGGGTCACGGACATTTAAGAAGTTTCTCATCTACAACTCAGTGACTATAATAATAGGCCGACAGGCAGAATTAGGAGAATCTGTTTCTTTGTAGGAAACGAAATGTGACATCAAATAATTTTGTCCAACTCTCTGCCCCTTCAGCAAGATTTTAACTAATGCATTCCTGGAAGGTGTATCAAATCACTGAGTAATCTGTTCCCATGTCTGACAACTCTTCCATACTTACATACATATCTTACAGAAAACTAATTTGTTCTTAACCTTCTGCTTCAGCCGAGTAAATTCTAACTTTTACAACCAGTGTCAAGACACGTTCGGTCTTTGAAGCCTGACCTCTAGCAAATTCTGAGAGTTCCTCTTAATAATCAGCACTGGTCTGTACTATCCATTTGGCCATCTGATTCTACTCTATCTAGCACCTTAATACTTGATGCACTACATAGTATTTACTGTTTTTATGTGTTTGCCTCCCCTAATAAAAGTATACATTTGTACACGGTAAGACTATTTAGAACCACAAAATGAATTTGTAACAGTCCTTGAATACCATCTTGCTCCAATTTTCAATATTGCTGAACTCTTTATAAAATAGGGCAAGGCACATTATATACAAACATTAAATACTATTGACTATACATTTTAGGGAGAAAGCAATAGCTCCGGAAGTGTTATCTAAGATATGCATGCAGTTATTCCTTGAAAAAAGAAAAAAAAAAATAACAAACAACTTTCTAACAATTTGACTCTACACACTCAAATCCTCTAGGTATCTCTACGTTCTTATCAAGTTTATTTCATAAATATAACTTAAACATCTCATTCCCTAAGAGGGCCAGAAAGATCATCACATACTCTTATTAACAGCAGGCAGTACAATACAAAGCTCACCAAATTACTAGGTACTCAATGACCCTGCCATTTAAAAGGGTACAACATTATAGGCTTTATTTTTGCATTCTGCGTATGTCATGATTTAACTAATATTCCCTGAAGTCAGAAGTCATTCATTTCTATATTCATTTCATTACCCTATTAGCACTCAGCAAAGAGCGACTAACAGCAAGTTCTTCAATTGTTACATGGATTCAAATACCATTTTCTGCCCCAGTCTTTTTTTATTTTAATGGAAAACTGCTGGCTACCATCCTCTGCAGCGCTTTATTAGAGTACTGGCTGAATTAGTTATAATCACATATGGTAGGATATTTTAAATCCCGAATAATCAGTTATTTAACTCCTTGTTTTCCTATCAAGCTAAGTTCTTGGAAGATAGGTCTACTGTACTTATTACACATTGCCGACGGCAGCACCTAACATGGAAACCAGAAGATAGCATGTAACCAAAATGTTATAAAAGAATTAGACCTAGCTCCTTTTGTCTGCTTTGTATCCTTTGCTATTTTTAAAAACTTTTACTTCCTTTATCCTTTTCTTCATTTTGCTCTCCCCCCGTTTCTCTTTCTCACAAAATGATACAACGGTGTAAACCACCATGCGTGTGATATACCTGGACTTCCTTCACCTACCTAAGAAGAGATCACTCTTCCAGGCCTCCCATATCTGATACTACCCATTTTTGGTCCTCCCTCAATACCTAATTTTATTAAGGGTGCTGATCATATCATCCAGTGCCTTTCGGTAAGCACTGATCACCACAGTTGGATGCATCTGCTGCTCAAGGAAGTGCTCAGCCACAGACAGCATCTCTCCAGCTGGAAAAGGATACAAACACCATGTTTTAAAAAGTACCTGGATATAAAAGCAACTTCATTATGCTTCTAAAGATATGTTACCTTTCTTCCTAAAATTAAGGCAATTTGGCTGTTAACACTATTCCAAATTTTACACTTCGTACAAGGCAATTCATAAAGAAAGTAGCTTTGTCATACATAATTTAAATGATCAAAGATTGACCCTACGGTTTACTTAGTCTCGATTTAACTAAACATTTGTTACCCGTGTTCTAAATAAAAAACGTATTCCCAAAGACTGTAAAACAGAAAAATACGTAACATAAAAATGACTTATTATCTCAACATCTAGGATGCAAATTGTTGGTATTAGAAACAAAACACAAAAACCTTACACCTGGAAGAATACCCACAAAAATGTACAAAATTAACCCTCTAGAAGATGAATTATTGGTAAAATGTCCCTTTCTTTTTAAATTTGTTTTTACTTTGTAATTAATTTGCACATGAAATACATAGATACAAACATAAAAACCTTGTTTCTAAAAATAAGTTTACTGTGCCCTGGCTGGGTAACTGTTTGGAGTGGCTCTGTTGTTTGGAGCGTCATCCTGTACACCAAAACGTTGCAGCTTCAATCCCCGGTGGGGGGTGTGTATGGGAGGCAACCTATCAATGTTTCTCTTTCACATCGATGTTTTTTTTTCTTCTCTCCCTTGCCCTCTCTCTAATACTCAGTAAAAACATATCTTCGGATGAAGATTAAATTGCTTGTACTACCTGGCACAGGCATTAATTTTTCAAACTTAATCAAGTGTGCCAAAGTTCACATGTATACTCCTTATTAGGTGCTCAAATGTTTGAATTCAATACTTTATACCAATTGCTAAGTGACCACCATGTACATTAAGATAATTGAATATTTTTAACTCAGAAAGTATATGACCTGCTAAATAGAACAATAACATAGAAAGTGTCTTTGGTGACAGCAAAATTGTTTTTTTTAAAGCAACCTGTATCTGAGATACCTACACTTATGGATATTTAACCTACCTAGTATCTCCAGGAGATTCAATTAAAATTATCAGCTAGAAAATTCTGCCTCATATCTAAAAGTTCATCTTCTACCCAAAATAGTTAGAAAGCATCTGAAGCCTTTCCTCCGTGTTTCATATTCCAAGTTTTGCTCCAAACTACATAGGTGATGTGTACAGAGTTGGCCAAAAAGTTCATTTAGTTTTTTCTGTATGATGGCTCTAGTAGTGCTTAGTTGTCTGTAACTTCACTTGAAACAATTTTGTTGGATTATATTGTGACAGTTGTCATATTAAGGTGCATTAAAAAAAAAGGGGTGGATGTCTGTGTTGCCATTTTACTATTGAAGATGGGAGAAAATATGCATCATTTTTCAGTGTATAATGCTTTATATTTTAAGAACGGTAAAAATGTAGCTGAAATGCAAAAAAAGGTTTGTGCAGGGTATGGAGAAGGTGCAGTGCCTGGTCGAACGTGTCAAAAGTGGTTCACAAAGTTCCTTGGTACTACTGACATTCTGCCTAAATAATTCTTTGCTGTGGGGCGGTCTTATGCACTGGAAGATGTTTAGCAGCACCCCTGGCCTCTACCCACTAGAAGCCAATAGTGGGAGATAGCCAACATACTCAAAATATACAAATCAACAAAGTTATTGGTGAAAATGAAAAATGTGTCTTTTATTTTGTGGAAAAAACTGAACAGACTTTTTGGCCAACCCAATAATTCTCAATCCTCAAAAGAATTGAAACTAAAGATGAGATTAGCTGGTGGTGACACCAAGAAAACTTCCCACCTAACTCACCATTCTCAAAATAACAGTACAAAGGCATTCTAGAAATAACTTAAAATGTCACTTTTTAAGAAGTTCATGTAATAATTTTGATGTAAGCACTCTACTTTTTTAAGCACGTGGACCACCACTATAAACTGACAGCTCTAAAAGACAGTTTCCTCATTTCCTAACAATGTGTTGCTGCAATCAGATTTTAAAAAATGAATGCTTCTGCCCTAATTTGTGCGGCTCGGTTGGCATCGTCCCAAGAGGCAAAAGGTTGCCAGTTCAATACCCAGTAAGGGCATATGCCTGGGTTGCGGTCGGTCCCCAGTTGGGGGCACATGCCAGAGGCAACCGATTGATACTTCTCTCACACATCGATATTTCTCCCTCTCTTTCTCCCTTCCTTCCCCTCTAAAAAATAAAAATCTTAAAACAAACAAAAAACCCCGAACCCTTGTTATAAAAATTTCACCAACTTAAAAATTTATATAACAAATAAAAGCAATATGCCGAGTCTTCAGAAATGATCCTTTATGCTCCTATAAACGTGGAAAGATTAGTCATTAAAACTTGAACAATCAAGACTCACTCTCAAGATGTTGTGTTTGTCAATCTGACTACTCGCTAAAATCTGTAATCCCAAAGTAGGTATTTATATCATTTTCATAGTCACCCACAGACATGTGCAAAGATGAAAACTTTGAGTCTCCATTATGAATACATTCCCAGGTGAAGATGAAAAATAAGACAACGTTCTGACTTATTTTAGCTGACTATACACAAGTATCCTTTATATGGTATATTTAGTACTACATTTTTCACATTTTTGTGCATTTTGTTGGTGATTTCAGTGCTTAAAATGGCTCCCAAGCAGAGCACTCAAGTTGCTGTCTAGTTTTTGAATGCAAGAACACTGTGATATGTCTTATTAAAAAAAACGTATTGCCCAGGCCAGGTGGCTCAGTTGGTTGGAGCGTCATCCCATACACCAAAAGGATGCAGGTTCCATCCCAGGTCAGGACATGTATGGGAGAAACATCTGATCAATGTTTCTCTCTTTCTTCCTCTCTCTCTCAAATCAATGCGAAAACCCCCCCACAAAAACCCCAAAAAAACACATTAGCTTTGTTTAGGCATGAATTATAGTGCTATTAGCCATGAGTTCAACGTTAATAAATTAAAAAGAAAAAGACACACATAAAATAAGGTATATATTCAGTTGGCGAATATGACCAGAGCTCACAGAAACCTAATCCTGTATTTCCCTTAGGAGTGATGGCTTAGTATTCACTAATTCAGGTTGTGGTAAGTTAATAGAATATAACTTACTGTGACTAATGGGAATTGACTGTATGTTATTCAACCAGATTTATACGGTTCATCCTATACTACTGATAAAATATTTTATACTCAACTGGAGAAAATACATAGATAATCAGCAACGAGTTACTTAAATATTTTTAATTCGTAACAATCTCCTTCTTGAAATATGACAGACATTGTTTCTGGCAAAAGTCTTCCCATTTCAATCCAATTTTCCTTATGAACCTTCCATTTTCCTCTTACCAAGAATAATTACCGATGTGGTCCCATCTCCAACCTCTTCATCCTGTGTCCGGCTAATTTCAATCATGGACTTGGCTGCTGGATGTTGAACTTGAATCTGAAAAGAAAAATGCAGACTGCCACTAGAATCAACACTATTCAAATACCTTTCAATCCATTCTGCTGGACCCTAACTCTTAAGCTTCTTGCTTCTACACTTACTCCATTTTCCTTGTTCTACCATAACTTGAAAGATTTAAAAGTGACCCCTAAAATATCTAAACCACCTTTTCAAATTCCTTTCTTAAGGAAAAATGTATTATGCCAATTGAACTATTAACATTTTTTAAAAAAAGATTTACTTATTTTAGACAGAGGAGAAGGGAGGAAGACAGAGAGAAAAACATTAATGTGTGGGTGCCTCTCACACACCCCCTACTGGGGACTAGGTCTGGTAGGTAACCCAGGCCCGTGCCCAGACTGGGAATCAAACAGGTGGCCCTTTGGTTTGTAGGCTGGTGTTGGATCCACTGAGCCACACCAGACAGGGCTGAACTATTAAAAGTTTTTTGAGGACAGAATATTATCTTTTAGTTTATTTACTGGGAGCACCACGGTTGTGGTTGAATTGTGTCCTCCAAAAGGACATGGTGAAGCCCTACCCTCCAGAAACAGTAAATGCGACTATATTTGGAAATAGGGTCATTGTAGATGTAAAAAAGGTAAGGTCATATGAATATTAGCATAGGCTCTTAATCCATCCATTGGTGTCATTATAATGAGAGACACAGGAAAATGTCATATGACAGTGGAGGAGGAAATTGAGTTTACAAGCCAAGAATGTGGTTAACCATCAGAAGCTTGAAAAAGCAAAAGAGGATTCTTCCCTAGAGCCTTTGGAAGAAGCATGACACCTTGATTTGAGATTTCTAGCCTCTAGTCTCTGACAGAATACATTTGTTTAAAGTCTTTGGTAATTTGTGCCAGCGGTCCTGAGAAACTAATCATCACCTACATACATCTTTATGGGTATTTATACAATAGTTAGAAAGCATAATGAAAAGTCACCTCTCGAAGAATGGCATTGCCATCATTAGTCATCACAATGCCTCCCATTGGGTCCAAAAGCATCTAGGACAAAAGCAAAAGTTCTATTTCAGTGTTCCAGATAACAGAAAGGGAAAATCTGTAGTTGAAGTTTCAATAATAAATAAACCTACCTTCATCATGGACTTGGGTCCCAAACATGTTCGGATGATGTCTGCAATAGTCTATCAGGTAGAAAATAAAAAACACGCAAGTACAAATCAAGACGACAATGTGCGTGTGTGCACGCTCTAGGAAAAGGGGCATCAGTAACCAACAAAGCCAGTGGTTTAGCAACATCACCTCTGAAGTAGGGTGGGCGGTCTCTTTAGACAGTGCATTCCATATGGCTAGATTCTGTTTTTCCCCTTTGGTAGAAAGAAATCACTTTTCACAAGAAAAAGGGGGCATGCCTTCCAGAGCTTCAGTTTCCCAGTAATCCAGATAAATAAAAATCCATGTCTTAGTATTCCTTTCCATGATAGTGGCCATCACACCATGCTAAATCAGATCTAGAGCCTTTTCATTCAAAAGCTATTGAATACTTATCTGGGATCTCCCACAGCGCTAGGAATACAACAGGGAATTAATACAGTGCTTCCCCTCAGTAACTCAGTCTAGTATGAGAAACAAACACAAATAAAATGTAAAACAATATAAAGCAATGAAATTATCCTTAAGTTATTATGAGAAGGTCTAATTCAGAGAAGGAAAGCTTCCTTCTCCCTACCACCTTCAAGGAAGCAACCTGAAAGAAGGGAAGTCAACTTTTCTTTGTCTAACTGCAATGGGATGCAGAAATAACAGGGAAGGCACCTGGAGGAAAACTATTATAAACAACTTCAAAGATATGCTACCTTGGCAGCACTGATGTTTCCAGATTGAACTTTTCTTCCAGATTCACGCTTTGTGTTCTGGCCTAAAATAAGTAAAAACAAAAGACAACAGCCCAGGATTGTTCCACTGTAGATAAAGTATTTATTCCCCTGATCTTTGAAAATAAAAACACACAGGTTTTATGGGTGTATATATAGATGAAAGCTTATCAAAATTGTATACTTTAAATATGAGCAGCTTGTTGTATGTCAATTATAACTCAAAAAACTGTTAAAAAATAAACATATGTATTTATGGCTACTTACTTCTTTATTTACTTCAACTTTGGGGGAAGAAACAACCCGTAATAATTCAATTTTGGAATCTTGGTCATCACCTTCTCTTTAAACAAACGTTCATGTACTTACAGCAAGAATTCATAACCTGAGATTCATGAATGGGCGTCAGTGGGAAAGTGAAATCCCTGAGGTATGAGAAAATGGGAGGTGCTGTATTTTTGTCTGGGAAAAGGTCCTATAGCTGCCATTAGGTTCTCAAAGGGTTGGTGACCCTAAAAGAGCACCAATCACTGCTTTATGTACAAAGGGAAAGAGTTTGGGGGTTCATATTTTCCTACTTGGATAAGGAGACTCATACTCTTGATCATTAATGATAGTGTTCCCCCATCCCCGCCATGTGCTGTGGAACAGTCTTGAAAAGTTTCCCTGTTTGCAAGGTACAGTCACTCCATGCTTGGATGTGAGAATGCCTCAGTGATCAGTAAGAGCTGTGTACATTATTTTAACAGGGAGCCCAATCCGTTACAGCCACTAAAGCCAGAGATTAATGCAGACCTGAAACGTCTTTCACAGTGCACCACTCACCCCAGGGCCCTCTCAGTGGAGACAAGCGAGTAGTTATAACCAAACCAACATATCCTCTCCCCAAATTATACATCTCCTACACTTTAAACTGTAAAATTTTCAATTCAGTCCTATCAAATCTAAACGTTCACAACTCTCAGGATTTAGATTCCTACCTTCAGGCAGTGGCAAGTAAAATCCTGCATGAACCTTTCTGATGGATTCATCGAAAAGAATAGGTTTTTTTCCCTGGGTTAGGTGAATTCTTTCCTGAAAAGTTATTTTCCAGGTACAGACAAAATGGATAATCTCTGAATAGCATTCAGTCCACAGAAGATAGCAAGCAAGGGAAAATGGCTAGTTGGCCACCTTAGGTGGTCCTGCAGATGTCATACAGCAGTTACACACAGCATGGAAACATACCCGGGGAAGACAATAAACGAGGTACTTAACAGTCAGAAATTTGGAATGTTCCTGAAGGAACAAAAATCTGGGTTGTTCCAGAGAACAGTCAATAAATCTGGGTAAATTCGAGTTGGTTAGAAGGAAAGATTACAACGCAGATGACACTGAAGAAGTAATTACATCTCAGTGAGGGAAGCAGAGTTACTTCAGGCAGAGACATGGGTTGCTGAGGGGACAATCAAGAGGGCTGTTACTGAAACGTGACCAAAGGTACCGCTTGCTGTTTGCCACTCTTTAAAGCAGTTTATCTACTTATTAATTTGATCCTCACGATTCTAAGCGGAAATACTGTTAACTTCAATAATACAGATGGAAACAAGCAATTTGGCCGAGACCACAACGGGTACTAAGGGATGGACAAAGGTTATAAAGCTAGACTAAACTCAAAACAAAACGAAACAAAACCAAAACCCTTACTCATTTACCTACACGCGGAAAATCAGGTAAGGAACGGTGCAGAGCAAAAGGATGCAAAGAACGAAGGCCTACTAGTGTAAGGAGTTTCCTAAGGCCAGTCGCCGTAAAGATAAGGGGCTCAGTTTGTGTTTGTCAAGATAGGAATGAGTGAAAGGATACGGGAAAGCGGGAGAAGGGGTTTCCCAAATGGGGAGGATGACTGGAAGGTTAAGTGGTGGGAGCACAGCGGGGCTGGAACAAGGCAACCCTTAAAAGTGTGCACCGCGCTGGGAGAAAAGGGGGTCCCTCCCCCACCTTCCTCACAACTCACTGAGCACGAGCACAGGACGATGGCCCATCATGGCGGCGCGATGCAGAGCCCGGTACCAAGAGCTGAAAGAAGAGGCAGAAGCTTCTGGAGAGAACTTGAGAGAAGCCCAGAAAACGTTGCCTCCTCAGGGCTTACACCTAAACCCACTATCCTCCGGGTGGCCGCCAATCACCGCGCCCATCTCACTGACCGGCACGAAAATAAGCCAATTGACATTTTAGCCCCGCCCCCTACGCAAGAACGGCAACGCAAGCTAGATAGAGAGAGCTCAATGATGGCAGTGGGAGAGCGCCGGCGCTTGCGCAATGAGGTGGCCGCGCCCCGCCGCGTGCGGCTCGATCCTTGGCGCAAGCGCCAAGGCAAGCTCGGGCAGTTGGCCGGCATTCCACTGCGCATGTGTTTCAACTACAGGGTGGGTGCTGGGTTGAGGCTTTCAATTAATATTGCAGGTGAGGTCGTTTGAGTGGCGTGCACTTCAGCCTCTCTCAGGCAGCAAAAGGCAAGGGAGCCGTGACAGTTTTTACTCTTTCGATCCAGCCTTAGCAACGGGGAGGAATATAGGGGTGGGACTCCAACCTGCAGTTGGGGGAAGACCTGGCAGTTTGGTTACAGGATGAAATAGGGGTAGTCCTATCGGGCTGGGCTTGGTGGTAACCAGCTTTTCTTGTGGGCATGCTGGGAGTTGTGGTTTTATTGTCTTTGGACTGTTGCTGATAGGACATTAAGTCCTGTTTAGACTGTCTTTACCAGAGCTCGCTGTCCTTTCCTTGACCCTGTCAGGCATAACTGATTGTTGTTTTTGTGAGCCTCTTCTCAGGAAGGTATAATTACTGAAAGCTCCCTAAAGGTGCAGGTGTTATGAAAATTTGTAAAACAGGACGTGCCATATCGCAATGACTGGACCCTGAACCTAAAGATACCATCCAAACAAACTGAAGCGGGCACAAAAACCAACCGAAGCATCCTATTTTGTAATAGCCCTGATTACTTGACTGCAACCCCCTTGTCCTTTATAACCCAATAAAAGCTCATAGCTTGGGGAGCTGGTGTACTTCTCCACGCTTGGCCCCTTTCCTCTCAGAAAGTGAAAAAACTTTGCTTTCTGTATCTTCTTCTCTTCGCGAGCTCTTTCACAGCCTGTGTCTCCAGCTACCCTAACTAACAGTTGCTGTGCATGGACCTTACCCTTCATAAGCAAATATTTTCTACTGAGGCTGTGAGCAGTACCAGAGGGTGATGGCTTATTTGCCCCCTGAATTCTATCCAAAACATTTTCTTAAGGGTGCCTCATAGGGCTCTCAGATTTTCTTTCCATGCCCATGTTTTCCCTCCCCTCTTCATCCCCTCAACTGCTGGTCCACTAGAGATGATTGAGAGTCAGAACTGTTAAATTACTTTATAGGAAAGGAAAAGGGCTGATGCCACAGAAATTAAACATGGAAAGAACAAAGAAAGTAATTGACTGTAGGAGGCTCTTTTAAGGTTCAGGTTTAATCAAATTTCTATTCTTTTCCAGAAAAAAAAGGAAGCAATAATAACGGGAATGGCTGTTTTCCAAACTAGTGAAGGGACCACAATAGCACAGACAATTCAGGAGTCACTTATATTTGACCATGAAATAGAAGAGTAAACCCTTTCACACTCTGCCCCCCCGCCCAAATTGGAACAACCTGAGATCTGGAGAGGACTTAAGAAATTGTCAATAGTAAAATGATAGCATGGGTTGTTGATCATTTGATTCTATGATTCTTTCCCAGGCACCACACCTATTGGTGTTCAGATGGAACAGCATGCTAGTCATCCTACTAACAGAAAAAGTGTGCATTGGAGGCCCTAAAAAGCTAGACTGTAATTGCTCAGCATTTGGGAAAATGATTCTAGTTGTATGGTTTTTTTCCTGTTACTTAGTTAATTGGAAAGTATTTCTCTTTGTTCTGCATTTCCCATTAAATAGGAATGTTGCTATATTCACAGTGCCTAGAACTGGACCTGTTAAATAATAAATACTCAATAATTAAATGTTGAATATATATAATATTCTTTCTCTGTATATCCTCTTAATACTTAGAATAAGATTTTGTACAGGGATCCTAGAAGACTCAGTGTTGACTAGAGTGAACAAATACTCTGTTGGAGTAGGACAGTCCAACTGGTGGCCGGGGAAGTGCCTGAGGCCATCTATCAAGTTAACTGTAGGTGGGGCAGATTACTTTATCTGAGTGGTCTACTATGTCATAGTTTGGACATCAGTGAACTAGCTCTTTTCACAGAGTATATTGTGCAGTAGTAAAGAGCAGGACTGTGGAGTCCAAAGGCCTGGATTTGATTCCAGCACTGCCACATACTAAATGTGAAATCTTGAGCAAATTTCCTAACTTGAATTTTCTCAAATAAAATGTGGTACAGCTACCTACTTAATAGGATTGTTGTGAGAAATATGTAAGATAATATATGTAAAGCACCTTTTAAGATTTTCTCCTCTGCCTCCTTTTGCTGCTCCTCAACTTCATCCTCTGTTATTGTCTAGTCAGAAATATGGCTCCTTTAATATGGATTGTGTGTAAAATATTCTTCAGATCTTACCACTCAGTAGAAAATGCATGCTCATATTTCTAGGAAGGGCTCAAATTATTTAGATGTGCATTTGCATGGAAGTTAACAAATTTTTCAAGTGGTGAGGAGAGTTTTGACACCTGAGTTTCAGCTTCTACTTACTGCTCTGCTTGAGCCTTCACATGACTGATGACTCTGGAGTAGGAGGGAGGAAAAGATGGGTAACTTATGGTAGGGTTTGAAAAATCCACAAATCCAATGTGAACAACATAACAAACAAACAAACAAAAAAACCACAACAGATTTCCCTCACAGATTTCAGCTTTCACTGGCTCAGTGACTTTCCAAACAGAAAGCACCTCAGCCTGGCACCCATGTATGAGCACTTCTTCCTCTTGGCAAGCCATTCCTCTGTTGCACTTTGAGTAAAGAACATCTTCCTTCGTGCAACTTGCTTGTCATGCCTCCATGAAGATGTCCTCTATCTTCATCCTTCAAACCCCAGCTGACACTGGGTCACTTCCTTGGAATACATTCTCTAGTTCCACAGACTATGTTAGGTGCTCTCATAGCAGTATGGGTCACTCATGTCTACACTGCAATACTGTAAGTTTCATGAAAGTGGTGACCATGTCTGTTTAGCTAACTGTGATATCCTCAGTGGCTGACACATCACAGGCACCTAGCTCTCTTATATGTATGCATGAATGAATGAATTCAATTTTTCTATTATTTTTTTCATATCATTAAGACAGTGAATTATGGACTCCTTATTGTCCCAAGCCCTTGCTATTTTGTCTTTTCAACCATTGATCCTCTGATGTTGCCACTTACTTTTTATCATGCAAATTCCTGAGGAGATTCCCAAAGTTTCAGTTTTCTCTCTCAGTTTTTTGCCTCAGTTGCCTCCTGTATGTGCCCTGTGCCCTGACCAGGTATTGAACCCACAACCTAGGTATGTGCCCTGACTGGAAAACAAACCCACAACATTTTGACATATGGGACAACGTCCCAAACAATTGAGCCATTTATTTTTGCAACTTCTTCATCACCTCTTTTTGACTGACCCAGCAGTATGACATTTCACCTGAGCCCAGTACCATCTCTCTGGCTGTTTTTTCTATTTGGATGTCTATTCTCAACTCAGATTCAGTATGTCCAAAATGTGATTTATGTTAATATGACGGAAACCCAAATCAGACTCCTTTGAGTAAAAAAGGAAATTCAGAAGCTTGCGCAGTTGGGAGGAATGCTGAGATGGGCACATAATAGGAAGAAGAGCTGCAAAAACCAGGGCGTCAAGGACTGGAACTGGGCATTCAGTGCCTGCAGGTTAGGTATCTATTAATCCATCTCTCCCCTTGCTCGTATCTGCTTACCATGACACACTGGTCACATTCAAAAGCTTTCATTGGTCTCAACTTTATATCTTTTCAGTATAGCAAATCAGAATAAAGCAACCTTCTTTATCAGTCCCGGAAAATGACTCTGGCCCAACTTACTTCATGTACTTACACCTTGGATCAATGACAGTTGTCAAGGGGGACAGGATATCATGACTGGGTCAAATGCCCTTTCCTATTGGGAAGAGGGTCCTGATTCAGTCCCACTAGTATGGCCTGGAATCTAGGTAAAGAATAGTTTCCTAGAGGAAGAGTTGCTCAGTAAACAAAAGTAATGCATGTCTTCTACAGGACTCATTATCTTCCTACAAATCAATTTTTCCTTGTACTTTAACTATTTTTGCCAAAGGTTATCTATTTTCCCATTTAAGAACTTCTTCCAATGTCCAACTCATTTTAATACCTATAAATTAACTGAAATACAATTTTAATCATATTTTCTAATCCTAAAAGGTTTGGTAGCTTTCCACTGTATTTAACAGAAAGCTAAAGTCTCATATTTGCTATTATAAAGGGCCTTCTGTGACCCATCCTACTTTTCCACTCTCCCTAACCCTGATTCTGGCCAGTTTCCCAGGGTTTGTCACTCCAATGATGTTCTTTCTTCCTTGCCTTTACTCTTACTGTCCTTTTTTCTCCCACTTGAAATATCTTGTCCACTCATTAAAAGCTTCCTGTTTTCAAGGTCCGATAAATATCCTCCACCTACCTGGAGTCATCTCTAATTATTATACTTATATTGATCTCTTTTCTCTTCTCAAGAACATTCATTTTTACATTTACTTAAATGCCTGGTATAACTAAAAAAACACATAATTTTCACACCAGAGTGTCAGACTCATTGTTTATATCCTTGTGTTGTCATATCACCATTTCCTCAGCATCTGATTTGTCTCCTTCACTTGATATTAAGCACCTAAGAAATTGTGTCTTACGTGTCTTGCGTATGTCTTAGCAGCTGGCACACTGATGAGTGTGTTGCACATATCAGTGAGAACTTGTAAGAGGCAAGCAAATTAGGTTTTAGTTTACCCCGTCCCTGGTTGGTTTCTATTAGGTCCACTATGGTTTCTTTTTGGTGTGTCTTATAGAACTTTTTTTGAAGCTACTCAAGGCATGGCCTTGGCATCTGCATTTATAGACCATCTGCAAGCATCTAATTAGGAGGCCATCCCTTGTTGGAATGAACTCTGGTAGTTGTCTCCGACTTTGTTCTAGCGAAAGAGGGAGGTAATACTGTGCCTCTTTGTCAAGCCAAACCCTCCCCCGGTTTTATTAATCTTTAAGCAAGTTCCCCACCAGCTACTTTCCTGAACATCCAGGCAACAAAGCTGCCCTCAGGTAAGAACGCAGGGAGGGTTTCCCGAATGGACTCAGCTGGGGGTTGCGGAGAGCTGTTACTGGAGGAGGTGGCCTGAGCTTTCTCCTGTTGACCTGGTGCCAGTTCTAGGTCAAGGCACTTTTAGATTTTTTATTGGTAGCTTGTTGATTATTCAGTTCTACTGATCTTATTTTCTTCCTGATTCTGCTGATTGTGTTATTTCCTTACTTATTAGCACCTTTACTAGACTAGACAGGACTGAAGTGGAAATTTTATTGCTTGCTAGTAATGCTAGTTTAAAAATGGCCAGGGAAGGAAATAGTAACTATTAGCTCAGGTTCTTTGAATTTTAGTTATTCGCCCTCCCATAGAGAAACCAGTGGGTATTTATCATACCTTTGGAGACCCTAACAGGGCACTAGAGAATCGTGGTCCTTGTTTTTGAGGACTTCAGGATTTAACAAAGAAGTCAAGACCAATAAATATTTAAACAAGAGGAGCTGGCTGCATATAATGTAGTTAAAACATTAGGAAGAAAAGGGACTGATGCAGCAGCAACATTGGTTGAAGTTAGATAACAGTAAGAACTTCAGGTCACTGCCAATGAGACACTGTTAGGTAAGAGAAGAAGGCTGAGGCATCCCCTGAGCCCTTGAAGCAGAAGTTAGGTCTCACTCCCAGACCACTTCATTCACTCATCATATATTTGTTGAATACTTACCTACCAGGCGCTCTTCTACAGGGTGACAACTAAAACAAGGGAGAAAAGCAATAAATTCCACTGATTGGTTTCCAGTTAAATTAGGGTGACCAGGTAGGCCTCACTGAAAAGGTGACAGGTGAGCAAAGGTGTGTCTGGGTTGATTTGTGTCTTATTAGAGCCCTTCTCACAATTTCAAAATCTCTCTTTTGTCTCTTTTGCACCTGCATTGCTCTTCCTTCAGGAGCTGACTACAAGCCAAGGAATGCCTAGGACTCCTAGGATGTATGTATGCCAGCCTTCAGCTTCAGGTCCAGCTCTCCCAACAACAGATGGATATTTTGGAAAATTTACAAGCATTCATGGCACAACTGGCCCCTTGGAGGGAAAGCAAGAACTCTTCTCTCCCAGCCTTATCGTGCAATCTGTTGTTAAAACACCTACCCTAATTCAGTAAATGAATTATGGAACAAAGTTATTGTGTATTTTTTTCCTTCTGTCTTCCATGTATGCCCTTGGTGGAATCTGGGCATATACAAGGTGGGGCAAAAGCAGGTTTACAGTTGTTTGTATGGAAAATAAAACAATAATTAATAATAATACAAGAATAAACTGTGTTTCATGTGCTCACAGCTGTAAACCTACTTTTGCCTCACCCTGATTATTCTACGTATGGTTAGTTCACAAGTTGATAATAAATGCTTACTGAGTGCAAAGCACCGTACAAGGCTCTTGGAGATACATTTTACAAAAGAGAGAGTTTGGAGGGATTTACTGTATGACAAGGCAGATGAGAGGTAATTCATTGCAAAATTTAGTGGTATGCTAAGGGAATACATTAAGGGATTACAGTAATGGAGGCTAAAAGATAGAAGTTACTAGGATACATGCCCTGGCTGGTTAGAGTGTCCTCCCTATACACCAAGATTGTGGGTTCAA
This sequence comes from Mormoops blainvillei, assembly GCA_004026545.1. Taxonomy (NCBI): domain Eukaryota; kingdom Metazoa; phylum Chordata; class Mammalia; order Chiroptera; family Mormoopidae; genus Mormoops; species Mormoops blainvillei. The sequence continues at coordinate 288,421 of PVJD01000855.1, forward strand.
TCTCCACTCAGGGCACATATGAAAATCAACTAATGAATACATAAATAAGTGGAACAACAAATTTTTTAGTCCTGGCTGGTGTGTCTAAGTGGATTGAGTACTGGCCAGCAAACCAAAGTGTCACCAGTTCGATTCCCAGTCTAAGGCACATGCCTGGGTTGTGGGCCAGGTCCCCAGTAGGGGGCACATGGGGAGGCAACCACACATTGATGTTTTTCTCCCTCTCTCCCTCCCTTCCCCTCTCTAAAAATGAGTAAATAAAATAGTTTAAAAAATTTTTTTTAAGTTACTAGGATACAACTGGACCAATCTTGGAATCTTGCTACAGGAAGTGGCCTTATGGTACCACTTGATGAAGCGGAAGGATTGGGTGACATGGACAGATGAAATAAGGTAGTTTCATGTCAGTTGGGAAGCTCGGACAAAGACCTAGAGGTAGGATAAAAAGTTGTCAGAAATTAGAAGAGGTTTTTCCCTCCAGAATATAGGATGTGAGGTAGAATGTGGAGCAGCTGAGAACAGACAAGGCAGCTTTCTCTTGGGAATTGTTCTAATCGCACCCTTAGAAGCTGATTTTATTTGAAGCACTGGAGAGCCATTGGAAGCTTTCAGATGGCATTAAGGCACACATAAGACACTAGAAACACCATGGGCAAAACATTTTAGGGTCGGGGGAGAATGGTAGTTGAGAGACCTGTATAAATTAATAACAGTAATCTGATGTGAAACTACCATGATCTGGATAAAGGGTTTAGAAACACAGACAGATAATGGGTAAATCTGAGTTATAATGCAGAGAAGTACTAGTTTTGAGCTTGAAACACCAAGAGACAGCATCCTGAAATTTCTAAGTTGGGAAGTCAGTTTAGCTTTAATGAGGATTCATGTCTAACCATAAGCTTTTCGGTTTCAGGGAAGGGGAAAACTGGGGTTGGCTTAGCCATTTGAGCCACATTAGGTCACCACTTTCTCTTACAGATGTACTACCAAATTACTCTCAAAACTGGGTCCTCGTTCCACAGAAGCCTTATTTTCCTGTGGAATGTAGAGAAGATAAAACCAGAGCTAGGATTGAATACAGAGGTGAGGAGGATGCTAGAAAGCAGTGAGAAGCCAACTCACATTGGCTTTGACTTTTCAGAGAAACTTTTTATTCTGTATGATTACTCTGTATGCTCAAAGAGCACACAGCAAGAATAAAGCTGATGTGAAGCTTGAGGTATTGCGATTTGACATTCAGAAAAAAAATCAAATTATTATCCTCGGAGAAAGAAAAGGAGGTAATTAAAATAATTTTAGAAAGAGAAAGGTCCTGATATTGGTGGATAAGTTAAGACCTAACTGTAATTGAATGCAAGGTGAAGGGTAAGTTATGTCTGCACATTTTTGTTTCATCATCCCATCATTCTCATAAAAGTGCAATTTTTGAATAAAATCTGAATGGGGTCCACTCTTTCCTTAGCCAGTGATCTCTCCATTTACACCACTTCAATTTAAAAAATCATCTTTTCATTAGAATGGCTGTCATCAAGAAGAGCAGAAAACAGGTGCTGACGAGGATGTGGTAAAAAGGGAACACATAAACACTGTTGGTAGGAATGTAAATTGGTCCAACCACTATGGAAAACAGTATGGAGGTTCCTCAAAAAATTAAAAATTGATGTCCATACAATCCACCAATTCCACTACTGGGTATATACACAAAGAAAATGAAAATGGGATTTCAAAAAGATATATACACTCCCATGTTTATTGCAGCATTATTTACAATAGCCAAGATATAAATACAGCCTAAATGCCCATCAAAGGATGAGTGGATAAAAAAGATGCAGTAAAGCCCTGGCCTGCTTGGCTCAGTTGGTTGGGTGTTGTCCCGCAAAACAAAGGGTTGCCAGTTTGATTCCCTGTCAGGGCACATGCCTGGGTTTCTGGCTCGATCCCCAGGTGAGGCACGAGCGAAAGGCAACTGATCAATGTTTTTCTCTCACAATTGATGTTTCTCTCCCTCTCTTTCTCTTTCCTTCCCCCCCTCTAAAAATAAGTAAAATCTCCCGGGCTGGTGTAGCTCAGTGCATTAAGCGTTGGCCTGTGAACCAAAGGGTTGCCAGTTCGATTCACCAGTCAGGGCGCATGCCGGTGTTGTGGGCCAGGTCCCCAGTAGGGGGCGCGCAAGAGGCAACCACACGTTGATGTTTCCCTCCTTCTCTTTCTCCCCCCATTCCCCTCTGTCTAAAAATAAAATAAGAATAAAATCTTTAAAAAAATAAAAAGTAAAATCATTTAAAAAAAGGATTTAGTATATATACAATGGAATATTATTCAGCCATGAGAAAGGAGGGTATCCTGCCATTTGCAACAACATGGATGGACCTTGAACACATTATGCTAAGCGAGGTACGTCAGAGAAAGAAGCACTAAAAGGTATCACTTAGATGTGCAATCTAAAAAAATCAAACTCAGAAACAGTAAAGTTGTGGTTACCAAGGATAGGGGGTGAGAGGGTGAAAAGTAGTATTGTTTAAGGGTACACATTTGCAGCAAGTAGTAAATAAGCCATAGTGATCTAATTAATGCACAATATAATTAATATAGACAACAATATTACACTATAATATGTAATATGATAAAGACCACTAATACAACATTTATATTACAATATATAAATATCAGAGTAACACATTGTACACATAATTTAATGTGTACAAATTTGATAAATTTTACATATTTATCAAATAATTCGATAAAAAATTTTTTGAAGTCATGCTCAATGGAAAAACATTCCACGTTTATGGAGAGGAAAGAGTCAATATTGTTAAGATGTTAGTTCTTCCCAACTTGATCTATAGAGTCAAAGCAATCCCAATAAAAATCCCAGCAGATTACTTTGTCGACATTGACAAACTGATTCCAAAGTTTATATGGCCCTGGCAGGTAGCTCAGTTGGTTAGAGCATCATCCCAATACACCAAGACAGTGAGTTCAATCCCTGGTCAGGGTACATTCAAGAATCAACCAATGAGTCCCCGGCTGGTGTGGCTCAAAGGATTGAGTGCTGGCCTGTGAACCAAAGGGTCGCCAATTTGATTCCCAGTCAGGGCACATGCTTGAGTTACAGACCAGGTCCCCAGCAGGGGGTGAGCAACAGGCAACCACACATTGATGTTTCTTCCCTCCCCTTCTCTCTCCCTTCCTTTCTCTCTGACAATAAATGAATAAAATCTTTTTTTAAAAAAAGAATCAACCAAAGAATACATGAATAAATGGAACAACAAATCAATGTCTCTCTCACTTTTCCTTCTCCTCTCTCTCTAAAATCGATCAATAAAGAAAATTTTAAATGAAGTTTATATAGAATAGCCAACACAATATTGAAGATAAGCAGAAAAAAGTTAGAGAACTTATACTACTTGACTTCAAGACTATAAAGCTATACTAATCAAGATAGTGTGGTGCCCTGACTGGTGTGGCTCAGTGGGTTGGCCATCAACCCGCTAAACAAAAAGTCGCTCCTTCAAGTCAGGGTACATGCCTGGATTGTGGGCCTGGTCCCCAGTTGGGGGCATGTGAGAGGCAACTGATCGATGTTTCTTGGGCACATGGTTGTTTCTCTCCTTCTCTTTCTCCCCTCCTTCTTCTCTCTCTAAAAATAAATAAATTAAATCTTTTTTTAAAAAGTGTGGTATTGGTGAAGGAATAAACAAGTAAGTAATAGAAATGAATAGGGAGCCCAGAAATTCATGTAGACCCACGTAAATATTATCAATTATTCTTTGACAAAGGATTTGAGGCAATCCAATGGAGAAACAGTAGTCTTTTCAACAAATAGTGCTGGAACAACTGGACATCCACGTGCAAAAAAGTGAAGCTAGGCACTGATGTTATGCCTTTCACAGAAAGTCTTGCTCAATAAAAAGGCCTCAAAACACTGATAAACTCAGTAGCAATGAACACATCTAGCACCCAGTTATAGTCCCTAAGTGTCATTTTTTTCAATGAAAGGAAGCAGGGATTCTTGAAGAAATGGCTGTCTCCAGACATCAGGCAGGAAAAATTCTAGATGAGTCTAGAACATCTTATTCTATCAGGTATAAAGAGGCTATCAAAGCCTGCTAGGATTGAGTCAACAGAACTCAGGAGTCAATCTGAATAAGGCATACTTTAATTATAAAAGTACATTTCAGTGAGAGTAAGTGGGTAGAAAAAGAATAAAGAGAGATATTTTATAATGATAAAAAGGTCAAGATACACATATTCATGGAATGGAGTACTACTGAGCAATAAAAATGACCCAGCTGGTGTAGTTCAGTGGATTGAGTGTCAGCCTGTGAACCAAAGGTTGTTGGTTCAATTCCTAGTCAGGGCACATGCCTAGGTTGCGGGCCAGGTCCCCAGTTGGGGGCATACGAGAAGCAACCACACATTGATGTTTCTCTCCCTCTCTTTTTCCTTCCCTTACCCTCTGTCTAAAACTAGAATAAATAAAATCTTTAAAAAAAAAGGAATAACCTACTCATATACACAACATGAATGAATCTCGAAAACATTACACTGAGTGAAAGAAGTCTTACACAAAACAAAAACACACTAAACCATTTCATTTATTTGAAGCTCTAGAACATGTAATATTTTTTTCAGATTTTAAGTCTTTTAATTAAAACATTTTTTTCAGTTATAGTTTACATTCAATATTATTTTGTATTAGCTTTGGGTGTACAGTATAGTGATCAGACAATTTTATACTTTACAAAGTGTTCCCCCTAATTATTTTCAGTAACCAACTGGCACCACACATAGTTATTACACTATTATTGACTATATTCTCTATGCTGTACTTTACACCCCCATGACTATTTTGCAACCAGTAACCTGTACTTCTCAATCCTTTCACCTTTTTCACCCAGTCCTCCAGTCCCTGTCCCCTCTACCTATCATCAGCCTGTTCCCTGTATCTATGCGTCTGTTTGTTGTTTGTTTATATTGCTCTTTAGATACTACATATAAGAGAAATCATATGATATTTGTCTTTCTCTAGCTGACTTATTTCATTTCCCATAATACTTTTCAAGTCCATCTATGCTATTTCAAATGATAAGCTTTTATTCTTTTTTATTGTCATTTATTATTCATATTTTTAATCCTTTTTTTTTCCATCTCAATGAAGACCCTTTAACATTTCTTGTAATACTGATTTGGTGGTGATGAGATACTGGTTTGGTAGCTTTTTCTTGTCTGGGAAGTTCTTTATCTGTCCTTTGTTTCTAAATGATAGCTTTGTTGGGTAGAGTAATCTTGGTTATAGGTCCTTGTTTTTCATCACTTGGAATATTTCTTGCCAGTCCCTCTGGCCTGCAAAGTTTCTGTTGAGAAATCAGCTGACAGTGTTATGTGGATTCCCTTGTAGGTAACTGGCTTTTTCTTGATGATTTTAAGATTCTCTCTTTGTCTTTAACTTTTGGCATTTTAATTATGATGTGTCATGGTATAGGTGAGTTCATCTTGTTTGAGACTCTGCACCTTGTAGACTTGTATGTTTATTTCCCTCACAAGGTTAGGGAAATTTTCATCATTATTTTTTTGAGTAGGTTTTCAATTTCTGGCTCTCTCTCTTTTTCTTCTGGCACCACCATGATACAAATATCAGTATCCTTGAAGTTGTTCCAGAGTCTCCTTACACTTGTCACTTCTTTTCATTCATTTTTCTTTTTGCTGCTCTGATTGGGTGTTTTCTGCTTCGTTATATTTCAAATCACTGATTTTGATTCTCTGCTTCATCTACTCTACTGTTGATGCCCTGTAATTTATTCTTCATTTCAGTTTGTGTACACTTCATTTCTGACTTTTTTTTAATGGTTTCTACATCTTTTTTCATGCTATTGAAGTTCTCACTAAGTTCCTTGAAGTTCTCACTAGGTTCCTTGAGCATTCTTCTAACCATTGTTTTGAACTCTGTATCTGGTAGTTTGCTTGCTTCCATTTCATTTAGTTCTCTTTCTAGAAGTTTCTCCTATTTTTCATTTGGGACCTGTTTCATCGTCTCTGCATTTTGTCTGCTTCCTTATACTTGTTTCTATGTATTAGGTACAGTTGCTCCATCTCCCTGACTTGGTAGCATCCTGCAGGGCCCAGTGGTGCAGTGTCCCCAGTCACCTGAACTGGATGCTCCAGGTGCACCCCTGTGTGGACTGTGTGCACTGTCCTGTTGTAGTTGTGCCTTGATTGATGTTGGCATCACTGGGAAGGATTGACCCTCCGGCTGATCGGCTGTGAGTATCAGCTGCAGTTACAGTGGAGGAGCTGCTGGGTAGGAGCCAATCTTATGGAGCAGAACTTGCTTTAGTGGGCTTTGGTCCTTGCTGAGTCTGCCCCTTGGCTGTGTTGCTCATGAAGGTGATAGGGTTGTAATTGGTATGGTCTGAGGATGTCCACCAGGTGCACTGGCTCTGTGGCCTCCCAAGATGTAAAAGGTCAGCCACCACCTGTGCCCTGCCCAGGTCCACCTGGCACAAGCTACAGAATGATCTGCAGATGGCTGCTACTTGTGCTGGGCTTGGAGGTGCACAGGAGATGCCAAGCTGCAAACCAAGGCCAACTTCTGTTAGTGCTGGGTCTAGGGACACTTAGCAAGAGATACAGGCTATGCAGAGGCCAGATGCTGCTTGTTTGAGAGATTTCAGGAAAGCCCAAGGTATGAGGCAAGACAGGCCATTTGTATGAAAAAGATCACTGAAAACAACTTGGGTTGGGCCTGCAAGTTGGGTGCGATGGGGTCTCAGGGAATCACCAGAGCTGGGCAAACAGGGTTAGCCAGGTTGTTGGAGACTCGGATACATTACCTACCTGCCTGATAGCTCTGTTTTGGGGAGGGCTCAGAAAAGGAAGATTGGCCTCTGCCAGCACTTCTGTTTGGGGGCAAGCTGCTCCTCCAGTTCTTGCCCTGATGCCAGATAACTCAGTTCCTCTCTGTATGTCCCTGGTGCCTCTTGAGCTACTGCCCCAGTACTGGAGCTCAGAGTGCGTTGAGTCTGAGTAAGCCTCTGTGCCAGCCCTTTAAGAGGAACTGGCACTCCAGCCACCCTCATCTCACTCAGCCACAGTCCGCACTGGTTTTTACAGCCAGAAGCTAAGCGGGCTTCCCTTCCCTGGACTGGAGCCCTGGGCTGGGGGTGGGGCCTGTTGTGGAGCTAGGACCACTTGGTCCTCAGGGGGAACTCCACAGCTGAAATATCCTTCCTGATTTTTATTTGCCACATGTGGGTGTGGGACCAGCAGGTTCCGCATCCTCCCACCCCCCAGCCACTGCATCAGTCTCTATGTGACCTTTTCTTTATATCCTTAGTTGTAGGACTTCTATTCGCCTACATTTCAGGTGGTTCTGAAAGATGATTGTTCTGTAGTTTAGTTGTAATTTTGATGTGGTTGAGGGAAGAACTGAGTATCACATTTACCTATGCCATCTAGAACATGGAATGTTAATACATGATGAAAAGGAACTAAAAACAATGGTTGGCCCTGTGGGAATAAGCATTAACTAGGAAGGAGCGTAGGGAGCTTTCTGATTGATAGTCCTATATTTTAATACAGGAGTTTAAGTGACACAAGTGTATGCATTTGTCAAAACTCATCAAATGGTATGTTTAAGGTTTCTGCATTTCATCAGAAGTAAATTTTACTTTAAAATGAAACTGTAGTCCTGGCTGGGTAGCTCAGTTGGTTAGGACGTTGACCCCAGTACGCCAAGGTTGTGAGTTTGATCTCCAGTAAGGGCACATACAAGAAGCAACCAATGAATGAAACAAGTGGAACAACAAATCAATGTCTGTCTGTCTGTCTTCCTGTCTCTCTTTCTCTCCCTTCCTCTCTCTCACTAAAAATCAGTAAATAAAATTTAAAAAAGAAACTGTAAACAAACATTGAATCCTAGTTAATGATATCTATACAGAAGAGTGTAAGGGTAAGGTATACTGATGTCTACAACTCCGAAATGCATAAAAAATAAAATGGATTAATGGATAGGTGGAATGATGGATAGATAGTTGTGTTACAAATAAAAGTAGAATAAAATGTTATTTGTAGAATTTAAGTAGTGGTTTTCTATGGGATATCACTGGAAAAAATTCTTTCAACTTTTATGTATGCTTGAAAATTTTCATAACTAAATGTTGAGAATCAGAGTCCTTATGTTTAGAGACACATCAAAAACAAATACAGATTTCTGGGGTTCGCCTCAAAATAACCTGGTAGCCCTGACTGGTGTGGCTCAGTGGGCTGAGTGTCATCTTGCAAACTGAAAGGTCGCTAGTTCGATTCCTGGCCAGAGCACATGCCTGCGTTGTGGGCCAGGTCCCCAGTTGGGGGCATGAGAGAGGCAGCCGATCGTTGATTCTCTTGCACACTGATGTTTCTCTCCCTCTTTTTCTCCCTCCCTCCCCCTCTCTCTAAAAATAAAAAAAAAAAGTAAAAATAAAAATAACCTAGGTAGAGGGGACTGAATTGGGATATGAATAAAATAAAATTGGTCATAGATGCTTAATTGTTTTATTTGGGTGACAAGTATATCAGATTCATTACACTGCTCACTCCATTTTTGTATGTTTGAAAATTTCCATAATAGAAGGGTTTTTAAAAAGTCACAGATGTTTTAAAAGCTTAAAACAATGCAGAAGATATAAACTAGAAGAGCAGAAGGGCAAAATTCTGCCAAAAGCCTAGGTCCTCTCCCCAAAGAAAACCACTGCCAAACATTTTCTAATATTCCAGCAAGCAATATATCTATGCCAGCATATGGATTTGAATTGAATATATATTTTTACATTCATTTTTCTAATTTACATAAATGGTGGTATATTTCTTTTCTATTGTGGCTATAACGAATTGTCACAAACCTAGTTGCTTAAAACAACACAAATTTATTATCTTACAGTTCTGTAGGTCAAAAGTCCTATGTAAGTCTTAGAACCAAACACAGGTCCAACTGCCAGCCACTACGAGAGCAATAATCTAAAGGCAGGTGCTAATGTAAAGGAAAGTGGTTTATTTGCAGATGTTGGCCCTCTGGAAGAGGGGGACTGGTGCCTGGAGGCCCATCTTTTGGAAGATGAGGGACTCCTGTCACAAAGCCCATCTCTTCCTTTCAGTGGGGGCTAAGGTTTTCATAAGGAGGGAGAAGGGAACAGAACAAAGAGATCAAGGGGGGTTGCAAAGTTCTCTACATGCAGATGAGCACAGTCCATTCTGACAAGGCAAGTGACGGTCCAGTGTGCGTCATTCTGCTTACACGTAATCGTGGTTCCATGGTCGAAATCTCCTGGAGCTGGGATGCCTGAAGGTTGGGGTCTGTATCTTTTGAAGTTAATCTCTAGGATTCATACACAAACATGCTGTACATCTACAAGCTACATATTAGTCAGAGTCAGCACTTACAGAAACAATGTCAAAAGAATAGTGGTGTGGGTTACAATTTCCCACCATTACAATTTCCCACTATTACAGTCTCCCTGAGCTAAAACTGAGGTGCCTGCCAGCAGGGCCGCATTCATTTTTGAAGGCTCTGGGGGGAAAAAACTTTCTTGCCTTTTTCAGCTTCTAGAGTACTGCTTCCTCCATCTTCAAAGCCAGCAACATCATATCTCTGTGCATCCCTCCCTCTGATTCTCTTCTTCTGTCCCCCACTTCCACTTTTAAGGACTCTTATGACCACATGATGCCCACCCAGATAACCCAAGATAACTCCCCTTTTTTAAAGTCAACTAATTGGCCACCTTAGTTAATCTGCATCCTTAATTCCCCTTTGTCACATAATTTAACATACTCACAAATTCTGGAGACAGGACATGGACATCTCTTGGTGGGAGGGGTGCATTATTCTACCTACCACATTATTCTGCACCTTGCTCTTCCACTTAATATAACTTGGTGATCATTACAAATCTGCATTTACAGATTTACCACATTCTTTTAGGCTGCCACATAGTATTCAGTTGCAGAACATCTCAGAATTTAATTACAGTTGTTCCCTATTAATGGTCATTTATATTATTTTCAGTGTTTTACCACTGTAAAAACAATGTAACAATAAACATCCTTGATTTGTAGGTAAGGGTACTTGTGACTGAGGATAAATTCAGCAATGGAATTGTTTATTTTAAAAATGAGATGTTTGCCTGGATGGTGTGGCTCAGTTAGTTGGGCATCATCCCACAAACCGAAAGGTTGCCAGTTTGATTCCCTGTTAGGGCACGTACCTGTGTTGCAGATTCAGTCCCCAGTCAGGGTGTGTATGGAAGGCAGCCAGTTGATGTTTCTCTCACTATTTTCTCCCTTCCTTCCTCTCTCTCTAAAATCAGAAATAAAAAAGAAATTTTAAAAATGAGATGTTTTATGGTATCACTATAACTGAAAATGCAGGTTCAACCGCCTGTCACAACAAAAGCCAAACTTCTGAGACAGGTGCCAGTGCTAAAGGAAATAGGTTTTTTCAGGTGCCACCACCTGGGAGAATGATGGACTCACTTCTCAAAGACCATCCCCACTTCCTGCTCAAGCCTGTGGTTCTTATAGGGATAACGAGGGGAGGGCTCTTTTTCTACCCAATTATCTTGCTAGTTTTTGGAGTGCTAAGTGTAAGAACTTCCCCCTCTGCCATCTTGGGTAATGGAGGAGACTCCTCAGTGCCGCAACTGACTCTATGGAAACATCACCATATTCTCTATGAGTAGATAACCCTTAAAATGATAACATTTCTTGTTCCTTTTTCTTCATTCACTCACTCACTAGATACCTTTCATGTGCTTCATGGAGTATTCATTTTAGTGCAGAGAGAATGACTCTAAGAAAATACATATGTCAGATGGTGATAAGAACTATTTAAAAAATAGTGGGGGATCCATGAGGTCAGAACAATTTTTGGCCCTAGCCAGGTGGCTTAGTTGGTTGGAGTGTCATTGTGTGCATCAAAAGGTTGAGATTCCATTCGCAGTCAGGGCACGTGCATAGGTTGCAGTTCATCCCGGGTCTGAGCATGTGTGGGAGGCAACTGATCAGTTTCTCTCTCACACATTCATGTTTCTCCTTCTCTCTCTCTAAAGCCAATGAGCATGTCCTTGTGTGAGGATTTAAAAAAAAACAGAACAGTTTTTGTAATAGTGTTGGGTTGACCAAAAGATTCATTTGCTTTTTCCATAAGATGACTCTAGTAGTGCTTAGTTGTCTTTAACTTCCTTCGAAACAATTTTGTTAGTTGTATGGTGACAACTGTCAAGTTGGCATGCATTAAAAAAAATCAAAATTGGTGAATTTTTGTGTAACCATTTAAACATTGAAGAGGGAAGAAAATAAGCAACATTTTCAGCATACTATGCTTTATTATTTCAAGAAAGGTAAAGTACAACTGAAATGCAAAACAAAGATTTGTGCAGCGTATGGAGAAGGTGTTGTGGCTGATTGAACATGTCAAAAGAGATTTGCAAAGTTTCATGCTGGAAATTTCTCACTGGATGATGTTCCATAGTCAGATAGACCAATTGAACTTGACAGTGATCAAATTGGGGAATTAATTGAGAATGATGAACATTATACCACACAGGAGATAGACGACATACTCAAAATATCCAAATCAATAAAATTATTGGTGAAAATGAAAAATGTGCTTTTTGTTTCACAGAAAAAGCTAAACAGACTTTTTGGCCAACCCAATATTAAGACATTATTTGCCTTCCATCCCATTCTTTCATGAGTATACAGTGGGTTTTTCCAGGTGCTACATGACATGTACTATCACAGCAGATTAGATGCAGAAGCTGGTATGAGAATCCACTTATTTTCTATTAAACCTGACATTAAAGAGATTTGTAAAAATGTAAAATTGTGCTGTTACTGATTTTGTTTTGAATATAGTTATTTTTTATTAAAAATATTTTGTTCAACTTCTGACCAAGATGAAGATGTAAGTAAATAAACTGTGCCTCCTCACACAACCAAAAGGACAACAAATTTAAAAACAAAAAACATCCAGAACTGCCAGATAATCAAACTGTATGGAAGTCCGACAACCAAGGACTTAAAGAAGAAACATTCATCCAGACAGGGAGGAGGGGCAGAGACGGGCAGCCAGGGTGGAGAGGACACGCAACAAGGCAGCCACTGGAGGACCAGGCAGGCAAGATGGTGGCTGGTGGTCCCACATTTGTGTGTGGATAAACTAGGAGGAACAATGGGGGAGCAAGGCAGACTGCGCAACCAAGGGTTCCAGAGTGGGAAAAGAAGGTCTCAAAGTCTCTGGCTATAAAAAACCTGTGGGGGTTGCGGCTGTGGGAGAAACTCCCAGTCTCACAGATGAGTTCATTGGAGAGACCCACAGGGTCCTAGAAGGTACACAAACCCACCCATCTGGGAATCAGCACCAGAAGGTCACAATTTGCTTGTGGGTAGCAGGGGAAGTGACTGAAAGCCTGCCAAGAGCCAAACAAGTCATATTGTTCCCTCTCTGACCACTCCCCCACATATAGCATCACAACCAGCAAAGTGGGTTGCCCCACCCTGGCAAATACCCGAGGCTCTGCCTCTTACAATGTAACAGGTGTGCTGAGAAAAAGAAATAAGACCCAAATGAAAGAACAGATCAAAACTCCAAAAATAGAACTAAGCCACAAAGGGATAGTCATGAACATGAAATAAAGCAAAATATACAGGGAACCTACAGTGAAGGGAAGGAAACTGGGACTCAAATCAATGATTTGGAACAGAAAGAAGAAATAAACATTTAACCAGAACAGAATGAAGGAACAAGAATTCAAAAAAATGAGGAGAGTATTAGGAACCTCCAGGACAACTTTAAACATTGCAACATCTGAATCATAGGGGTGCCAGAAGGAGGAGAGGAAGAGCAAGACATTGGAAACTTCTTTGAAAAAATAATGGAGAATGTCCTCAGTCTGGCAAAGGAAATAAACTCCCAAGAAGTCCAGGAGGTTCAGAGAGTCCCAAAGGAGTTGGACCCAAGGAAGCACACACCAAGGCACATCATCATTACATTACCCCAGACTAAAGAGAAGGAGAGATTCTTAAAGGCAGCAAGACAAAAGGAGACAGTTACCTACCTACAAAGGAGTTCCCATAAGACTATCGGTTGATTTTTCAAAAGAAACCTTTCAGGCAAGAAGGAGCTGAAAAGAAGTATTCAAAGTCATGAAAGGCAAGGGTCTACATCAGAGATTACTCTATCCAGCAAAGCTATCATTTAGAATGGAAGAGCAGACAAAGTGCTTCCCAGATAAGGTCAAGTTAAAGGAGTTCATCATCACTAAGCCCTTATTATATGAAATGATAAAGGGACCTACCTAAGAAAAAGGATATGATAAAAAATATGAACAGTAAAATGACAACAAACTCGTAACTATCAACAACTGAACCTAAAAAAACCCAACAAAAACTAACTAAGCAAACAACTAGAACAGGAATAGAATCACAGAAACGGAGATCACAGGGAGGGTTATCAGTGGGGAGGAAGAGGGGAGAGAATGGGGGAAAAGGTACCGGGAACAAGAAGCATAGTTGGTAGGTACAAATAAACAGTGGGAGGTTCAGAATAGTATAGGAGCCCTGGTCAGTATGGCTCAGTGGACTGAGCACTGACCTGTGAACCAAATTCGATTCCCGGTCAGGGCACATGCCTGGGTTGCAGGCCAGGTCCCCAATACGGGGCACGTGAGAGGCAACCACACATGCTGTTTCTCTCCCTTTCTTTCTCCCTCCCTTCCCCTCTTTAAAAATAAATGAAATCTTAAAAAAAAAAAAAGAATAATATAGAAAATGGAGAAGCCAAAGAACTTATATGTACAACCCATGGATGTGAACTAAGGGGGAGGGGAATGCTGGTGGGGGGCAGTACAGGGCAGAGGGGAATAAAGGGGAGAAAAAAATGGGACAACTGTAATAGCATAATCAATAAAATATACTTTTTAAAAAATTTTAAAAAGAAGGGGAAAGGCCTAGTTAAAGAACAAGTATAAATGACCCATGGACAGGGACAACAGGGTGTGGATTGACAGGGGGGTGGGGGCGGGGCAGGGGAGAGCTACAGGGGAAAATTGGGACAACTATAATAGAACAACAATTAAAAAAAGACATATGAGAAAAGAAAAAAATATTTTGTTAACATGTCATGGGTTGTTATTGTTTTTAAATGAATACACGAATATTTTTAAATGTTCTAATTTCTAATAAATATTAAGAAGTAAAACTCCACATACACAAGAGTTCTCTGGGGTCCTCAATTTTTAAGAGCTGGGTCCTGAAAGCAAATGTGTGAAAAACATTGTTGTAGTATAGTGTGGTGGAAGAAGCAACATTGTGGGAGCAGGGGACGCCTTACTGATAAGATAGCATTTGAGCAGAGAGCTAAAGGTAGAGAGGGAATGGACCATATAGGAGTAGGACATTCCAGACCAAGGGGGACAGAAAGTGCGAAGGGTATGAGGCATGCCTAGAACTCTGGAAGAACAAAGGTCGAGATGGTTGCAGTGGAATGACTTCAAGGAAGACTGGAAGGATATAAGATCAGAGAGGTGGTGAGGGTCCAAGATGACGTGTGGGATTTTGCAGGATATTTTAAGGACTTTGGCTTTTACTATGAGCGAAATGGGAAGCCACTGGAACATGAGAGGAGTGTGAGAAGGTGTGATGTGATTGGAAATACTTTTGATGGGATAACTCCAGCTGTTATGCTGAGAATAGATTATACAGAGGCAAAGGAAAGAGAAGACTATTTTAATCCAGGCAAGAGATGATGGTGGCTTGGGCCAAGGTGGTAGCCATGCAAGTGGTAAAAACTTTGGGGGTTGAATATATGTTGAAGGTGTAGCTCTCAGGATTTGTTGATGGATGTATACAATGTATGAGAGAAAGAGAAGTCAAGGATGACTCTAGATTTCTGACCGGAACATCTTGAATAACAGTCTTTTCATTTATGAGATGGAGAAGCTTTGGGGAGAAAGGGATAGGGTGGGATGCAGAAACTAGGCTCAGATTGTGTTGGGCCTGGGATGTCTGTTAGATGCATAATTGGGGAAGTCCAGCGGGCAGCGGATACATGACTGGAATTCAGTGGGCAGGCCTGGGGAGGGGATAAACATTTGGTAGACGTCAGTACATTTATGATACAGAAGCCACAAAACTGGAGACGACTGCCTAGGGAGTGTGGCTCTGAGCACCACTCAGAGTTCCACGAGAGGAAGAGGTGCTCTCAGAGTCTCGTCTCCCTAGCTTTGATTGGATGATGAAAACATGTTCAAGAATGCAAGAGCCAAATAACCTTCCTTTCACTGGTAGGGTATAATTTGGTTACTGAGAAAAAGTCACTTTAATTATTTTCCCAAAATTTCCACCAACGATTTCTGCCCAGTTATTTCTGATCTCTGATTTTCTAATCTTTCTTCTTCAGGCACCTGACCAACCGGTCAAACCATTCACCACTACTGTCCAGAGCTCCATATACAGTAGAATCTTGGTACTCCTTGTTAATTCATTCTGGAACTCGTGACGAATGCAAAACCGAATAATACTGAACTAATTTTTCCCATAAGAAATACTGTAATTGGAATAAGTGGTGAAAGTTCCCCAGAACTTTCACATTTTACTGGGCTAATATTAAGTAATGAGGTTGTTTTGTAATACAGAACCTTAAAACTAAACAGACATGGATAAAAAAGCAATTAATTGTGTAAAAATAAAATAAAATTTAACTTCACTTTACCCGTACTGAGAGGAGTTCCTGGCATAATGGGATGGTGGTGAGGTAGAGGAGGAGGAGGAGAGGGGTTAATTGTTGGAAGAGGTGTCCTCATCCAAGACAAATTTCAGGCGATTTCTCAGGCATTTCTTCTGTTTTCTGTCTCTTGGCTTCACCGAACACTATTGGAGACTCAGATTTAGGGAGTTTCACTAAAAACCTATCAAGAGAAACTCATTTCTATGTTTTGAAATGTTTCTAAAGTGTGACATTGTCTGCTAGTTAAACAGGTCCACATTTCAGCTTGCTGGAGCTTTGCATGACACTTCTTGACAAAATTTTGAACTTGAACCCATTTACTCGACATTTCTTTTATGAGTGCTTCCTCCCTTCCCTCCTCCTCACCTGAAGCAATTTCCTCAGCCACTACCTGTTACCGCTCCTTTTGAAGTTCCTGCAGCTCCTGAGTGCTGAGCTCTGCTTTGTGCTCCCCCACTAACTCTCCCACACTTCCATCATTGGCCTCCAGGCCCATGAACTTGCCCACAGACAGAATGTGCTTCACTACTGGGCTACCAGGATCATCCTCAAAGGCCTCGAAGTCCCTTGGAGTTACAGCCTCTGGCCACAGTTTCTTCCAGGCAGAGTTCATGGTCTTTCAAGAGACCTCATGCCAGGCCTCATCTAGGAGAGTAACACAGTGGAAGATATTACAGTGGTCCTTTCGGGGCTCTCTGAGTGTCAACTGTGTATCTGAGGGTACTTCAAAACACCTCTGGAAAAGAATCTCCATATGGAATTTTTTGAAGTTGGAAACAACCTGCTGGTCTGTGGGCTGGAGCAGAGGAGTTGTGTTGGGCACCAAGGACTTCGAGGTTATGAAGCTGAGCACCTCCAGCAGGTCGTCCTTCAAGCCTGGGGGCGAGCAGCAGCACCGTCCATAACTAACAAAGCCCTCGGGGCAGTTCGTTTTCCTGAAAATATTTTTTTCTCACTGGGGCCAAAACCTTGGTTCATCCACTCTGTAAAGAACTTCCTTGTCACCCTGGCTTTAGTATTGGCCCTCCACATCACATTTAACTTGCTTTTTCTCTCTCAAAAACTTGAGGGTTTTCACTGTTATACACTAGTGGAGGCTTAAGTTTCAAATCCCCACTAGCATTCCCACACGACAGCAGAGTTAACCTGTTCTTCATCAGCTTGTGCCTGGCAATGCCTTCTCCTCCTGAGTGACGTAGGTTCTGTTAGGCAGAGGCAGATTGAAGCTGGTTGAGGCCCCAGGCGCAGAAAAAAATATTGGGCCCCCTTTAAAAAAAGAGAGAGACAGGGAAAATAAAAATACATGTTAACCATATTTTTTAATAAATAAAAATATGATGTACTATTAATGTTTTATTTCCAATAAAATTTGAATATAATATATGTATAATATAATTAATAATAGCATAATAATAACCACAAAGTTTTGAACTAATAGTTGAACATATGTAAAAGTATAATTATACAAAGTAGCAAATGCGACTCTATTGCTCCGCTGAGCGATAGTGCAGTCGCGCGGGGGCCTGTGCAGCGTAGTATGTGTATAGAATGTAGCAAAGTAATGAAATAATGAAAATAAGTGCATATAAACATACTATCAGGTGTTACCATCAACTGTAAACTTGTATGTAATTAAAATTGCACATATGAACCCAAACTTGGTGTCATTAGAAAAAAGTGTAAAGCTGCGGTTTTTCAGGACCCTTCAGAAGTTGGGGCCCAGGGCCAACGCCCGGTGCACCCGCTGTTAAATCCACCTCTGCTGTTAGGCATTTTCTTCCAGAATAAACCAGTCTCATTGCAGTTAAACACTTGTTGGGGAACAAACCCCTCAGCCTCTACATGTTCCCAAATCGTAGTGGCATAGCTTTCAGCAGCTTCTTTGTTGGCGCCAACTACCTCTCCACGCCTCCCCACACTGTGAATGCCAGTTCTCTTTTCAAATGTATCGATCTGTCCATGACTGGCTTTAAACACTTCAGTGCTCTCACCACTTGTTCCAGGCTTGCCTTTTAACAGATCAACAGGCAATTGCCTAGCTTTCTCACAAGTTACTGCCTCAGAAATGCTGTCTGTTTTTCATTAACCCAGATGTGAAGCAATTTTTCAACTTCTTCCAATGTCTGTGAACATTGCTAATTCACAGGCTTTATACCTTTAGCAACACTTGCTGCTTTAATCGCTTCCTTATTTCTCACTATTGTTGAGATCCTCGTTCTCAGCATCCTGGGTGTAAGAGTGATATCAGTCACACCTACTCCACTCTGAATACTTAGCTACAGTCTCTTTTTTCTTTTTGGTCGTGGATTTCATTAACTCCTTTTTAGGCTTGGTGGTATCACTCTTAACCCTTTTGCAACCCATGATGAGCACTTAAAATGCACAAGAGTACAAGGCAGTAAGGACAAATATGTTCACAAGCTACATGAGGTTGACGCTTTGACCCCTCTTTCATCGCAAAAGAAGGGCGCTGAGTGGTGAGCAAGCGACAAGCGATGCAACCTTTTCTCTTGTGGGGCGGCATCGTGGCTCATGCGAGTGTGACGAGTCCCAAGCAGGCGCCAAGTGCTGAAACATTTTTTTCCTTATAAAAAAGCTCCAAGTACCACCACTGACAAGGTCTGAAGCTGACAACTATCGACATATGACAGTGTATTCCTACGTCAGGCACTTCTGCCATACAAAGAGACCCACTGGGTGTGGTGGTGCTCACAGTTCCACCCCAGGAGGGTTTTCCCTCCACTGCTATCCTTCAGGGCCACCCCTGAGCAAGGAAGGCTGTTACACCACAGCAGTGCATTGATAATGAACACCAAGGTAACATACTGACCCGTGTGTGGACCAGACTGAGGGGTTGTTTTTCACCTCTGATTTATAGAGAATTTGGAACATACACCTAAATAAATAAAATAACATATAAACTCCCACTTATCATAACTCAGGCTTACACAGCCACGTCTGTCCCATTCATTTTCCCCTCTCATGCTATTTTAAACAAGTTCCAGACATTATATATTTTCACTGTAATTATTTTAGTATGTATTGCTAAATGAGAAGAAATATTTTTGAAAAATAATGACATTATTATTGCACCTGAAAATAACACTAATACCTTAATATCAAATACTTGGGAGTATTCCAAACCAGACCTGAGTTTTTGCTCTTCTGTCAGTTGGTCTCGGAAAGTTACTCCTGAGGCCACAGATGCAAGCTGAAAGAAAAACACTGGTGCAAAGGACAAGATGACATGGGAGTCTGGACAACCATTCCATGTAATCAGGGTGTCTTTTGGATCTGCTCGGACATAATCCCAAATATGCCACTTCCCCATGTGTGGTGGATTGCTGCTGTGCCTTCACTGTCCTATAACGCAGTGGATCTGATAATACCCAGTCAAGATGAATAGCTCTGGATGAATGTCCCATAATCAGGTGCTGGGTCTGTGCTCAAGCCTTGTAGCCCATTTTTCAAAGAATGAGTCATCCTCTACCACAGTAGGCAGATTGTTGCTCCAGAATCCTAAGAGTCAGTACTGCAGCTCTCCTACTGGGGCTTTCTGGGAACCATACAACATCCTTATGCACCGTAGATGCCTTTGGACTCATTGCATTTTTGCACGTCATGTGGTTTTAGTGGCAAGACAGCTTGGATCATAACCTGGACCTGCATTAGACTTCCTTCGGTCAACATAAGAAACATCCAAACCTGCAGGGAATTTTTATAAGTTTTTTTGAGCCAAACTCATGACAATTGCCAAGCGCAAAAATCTCAATGGAGAATGGTAGTTTTATAGGTTATTTTATAGATTAGAATTAAAGGAGGAGAAGCAAGGGGGTCACATGAAATTCATTGGTGGTAGATTAAGGAGACAAGAGAAAGCAAAGCAGGGAAATCTCTGAGGTTGGTTAAAGAGTAAAATGGAGAGACACATACTCCTTTTACATTGGTGGGTATATGCATTTATAGCACATAGAGTTGATATGCAGGGAACAAGGTAACAATGAGGTATTCTGTGGTCTCTTGCTCTGGTAGCTGGGTTGTACCCTGAGGGGCCTGGAAAAAGGGAGTTAATTTGACCTTCCAAGGGTATGTTATCTTGGTGTAAAAAGACAATAGACAGGCTTACTTATGGTCAAGTGGATCTTAGTCAAGGAAGCTACAGGCCTAGGATGTGATCACCCACTATGATTGGCTTTGAGTTATGAATTTTGATGTTCAGACCATCCTATGTGGTTACTTTTGGTCACTGAGTTTGTAAGAGCTGTCATGCAGGTCTCCCCTGAGCTTGTCAGAAAAAGTACGTGACTACTTTTTTATCCATACATCTTGCTTTGAACCCCACTCAATACTGATAGGCTTCCAGGTCACCTAATAAATGGTTTGGAGCAATATTCCCCAGTGTGATACATGCTGCCTCCAAAATCCAAAGAATTCCATCAACCACTATTCCTCTTAGTGGTAAGGGACACAAAAAGCAAGAGCTTTTTGTTCTTTATAAAGATGTCCTGACATGCTTCAGATTATTGGATCTCTACAAATTTCTTCAGTGTGTCAGGGCCTGAAACTTCTAGTCCTACTAAACTACTTGTTACTTCCTGATCATCAAGTACAATTAGTAAGTCATCAATTGCATGCCCAATAGCATGTTATTGGGCAGAATGTCAAGACAATTGAGTTCCCTGCAGACTCTACTGGGTTAGAGATCAGGAGAGTTAACATGACATTGTGACCAGACAGTGGTTGCGTGCTGCTGTTCTTCCCATATAAAGGCAAATTTCTCTGATTTATCCTTACCAATGAGGTAGACCAATATTTTGCCATACCAATAGTCACATATCAAGTGCTAGAAGCTGACCAGTAAAACTACCACATTCAGTATGGTAGCTATGATTGGGGCTACCATTTGGTTAAATTTATAACTCATTATCCTCTACTGTGCTATAGGAGTCAGGGGGGAAGGGTTGCTTCTGCTGACCTGGAATATTCAGATAAATCTGGAGGTTCAAATGAATTGAATGGTATATGCGTCTCTATGTATCTATCACTTAGTCCCAACAAAAGTACCATTCCTATAGCCTTTAAATATTTGAGGATGGTGTTAATCTCTGCAATATTCCTCAGGACAAATGCTGCTTTTGATTTGCTATCTTGTCCAGGGTTGAAGGAATTCAGTCTCTGGAACTTCCTCTTGGCCCTTCCTACCATAATGGCACTTACTCCAGTTACTAAGTATATTTATCCCAATTATACCTTTAGCAACTGGTGAAAAAACAAAACAAAACAAAATAAGTGGGTCCATCAACCTGTGGACCCACTGTATGACAGGTTTGACTAGAATCGCACTTATCACGTGGAATCCATAAGCTCCCATTCTAACCAGACAACCATGAGTGACATTTCAGGTCCTTTAGTGTCACTGTTATTAGCTCAAACCTCATATATAATAGATCTTATAAGGTCTGGATATTTTCCCATTTTTTAGTGCAGTTATCCTGAAAAAAATGGATGTAGGTTCTTTTGGAGGTAAATTAAGGAAGATTTGTGAGAAATACCTGGCATGGTGTTGCATGGTTTTCCCCCTTCAACTGATGGACTCTGGATACATGAAATGAGTTAAAACTGTGAACTAGGTGAGGGACTGTGATTTTCCATTGTGATGATTTCTGCCGATAGCTTGTGAATTTTTTTTCTTTCAATCCTACAATTAACATTTTTTTAATCTCTCTTACTCCTTGAAATATCTTAACTTAGTAGTCATCACCAGATGCTGAGCCCTCTAGGAGTGTATAGTCAGGTAGTGGGTCCTCTGAGTCTCACATAATACATCCTTTCTAAAACTCCTACCTCTTTGAGCTTCCTTAGCTCTTTGATACTGCGTCAAGACATTTCTGACACTTCCACCTCACCTACTGTAGTCTATCACTGAGTTTAAACTTCAAGGGGCCATCTCCTTGATTAGTGCTTTCTCTAGATGTCCTTGCTAGAACACTGAACCCCAAGACAGAGTTGAGTGCTCCATGCCAATAAATTCTCTTCTACCCTACCATATATTCCGCAGTCTCCTCTTTACCCCAGATTTAGTTCATGTGTTCTCCCAGTTCCAGCTCGATCATATTAGTTAGGTCATGCAATTCTTACCATGTTAATTATTTCCTCCTGGAGCAAGAACTGTGTGTCTCTCTGCTTGAGTTTTGTTGAGGCCTAACCTTGGTTATCTCCCTGAAGATAAAAAAGGAGTGGTAGGGGTGGTAATTGGTAAGGACAGTGACATATTTTGAGATATATTTCTCATGCGGTTCTTTGCAGAATTTCCATGCAAGGAGAGGCTGCTTTTCCCTAGCGATGGGAGAAGGGTTGCTCCTGGAATATTCAGATAAATCTGGAGGTTCAAAATTCTCAGATTTATGCACCCAAATGTCTCATTCCAGGTCTTTGGGTCTTATTCTTTTTCTATCACTGTCCTGGCTTTGCTATAGGAGACCTGTTAACACCGTACATTCAGTTTCCTTTGCAGTTCTGCCACCCTCAATTAGATCCCATATCTGATTTTCAGCACTGTCTTCAACATTGCCAAAAAGGCTCTGACTGTTACAGTAGGCCTGGAGTTGATAGTGGCTGACCTGAGTCTTTCATTTTTTTCAAGGCTTCCAAAGCAATTAACAAATGCCAGCCAATCCTCATAATTACAATTGCTCCCACCATTCAAGAATCATAGGGATCACATATCCCAACACTTCACTCTTCACTGAAGCCCCAATTCACCGCAGGTGAGAATCTTAGTTATTTGATTCTATCATTCACCAGGAATTACCAGCAATGGAGTCCCCCCTTTTTTTCCCCACCCTGACGGTCTTCATTCCAGTCTAAAACCAGTTGTTTTAGCCAGGGACTCCCAAAAGCAAAGTCTGAGTCAAATGTTTGCATACAGGTAGTTTATTTGGAAATGATGCAGAAAGCAGGTATGCAGAGCAAGAAGAGTGGAACAGGGAAGAAGGGGAAGGTGATATGAAGATGTATCATTCAGTTGATACACCACAGCTACAGGTGACTGGTGCTCAATCCCACAGGACCTTCTAGGAAGGTTTATGAAATGGATCTTAAAACCACCAACCAAGGGGGGATGAAAAGGGGAAACTTCATCTATTGATTCCTGACTGCTGTTGAACAAGAGTGTCCCCGCTGTTGTTAACTCCCTGTCTCAGTCAGCCCAGGCTGCTGTAACAAAGTGCCATAGACTGGGTGGCTTATACATAACATAAATTTATTTTTCACAGTTCTGGAGGCTAGAAGCCTGAGATCAGGCTGCCAGCCTTGCTGTGTTCTGGTGAAAACTCTCTTCCAGCTGCAGACTGCTGACTTCTTGTATCCACACATGGTGAAAGGAGGGTGAGAGAGCTTTCTGGGGTCCCTTTTATAAGAGTGCAAATCCCATTCATGAGGGTCCCATCCTCATGACCTAATGCCCCCACTAAGGCCCTACCTCCTAACACCATCGTACTGTGGGGTGGTGGGGGCACAAACATTCAGTCCATTACTCTCCCCTGTGCTTCCAGGTCACACATGCATGACTCTTTGTGTGTTCTTGTGAAGAAGCCCCAGGGCAAGAAATTGGAGATGCGTAGTACAGATTCCAAGGTGAGTCACTGTCAGATTGTATCTGCACTAAGTTAGTTAAAACTTGAATGAAATTGCCACCAGAGCACTGTCTGGATGAAGAGGTAGGGCCCAGGGAATTTACAGAATATGTCTGTTACAACATGTCACAGTGCACTGGGGATATCCTCATGATAATGTCTCAGAGGGAGTTACAAAGAGGGCTCTAGAAGAATGGAGATGGTTGGTATGCCTGGTCAGTATTCCCCCAGGGTCCTTCTCCTCCCATCTTTCCTCTCAGCGAGGCTGAGAAATCATTACTGTTCCTCTTCCTTCTTACTAGAATGTGTATCAGAGATTCTAGGTTTTGCAATTCTTTCCTCTCTAGGCCTAATTGCTCTGAGGCAAGGAAAGACCTGGAGAAAAATCACTGAGAGGAGCCTGGGTCATAGAGGATATTAAAGGATACGAATTAATAGCCAGATGAAGAGATACATAGGACGAGGTCCTGTTCAAAGGAGCATCTGTCCATGTGGAATTTGGAGCCCAGCATGGTGGCACATGGAAGCTTTCTGAAAACTGACCAAGGAGTAGTCCTTCTGAATCTTCATGGAGGCTTCATTATGTAGTCATGATTGACTAAGCCATTGGCCATTAGTAATTGAACTCAACCTCCAGCCCATCTCCCCTCCCAGAGGGGAGAACTAACAGTTGGAGTGGGGAACTAACAGTTCCAAACCTCTAACTATATGGTTGGTTTTTCTGGTAACTGGCCCCTACCCTTGGGTGACACACAAGAGGCACCTTCATCAACATAGCAAAAGATACCTAGATCTTTCTCAACACTTAGGAAGTTCCAAGGATTTGGGGAGCCATGGGCCAGAAACTGTTGATGAAGATCAAATACATATTAAATTACAATATCGCAGTGTAAGCCCAAGTTAATTTTAGACTGTAATAAAAAACAACAAAAAATTTAGAAAACATTTCTTTGAGCCAAAAACTGCAGCCCTGGAGACACAGATTCAAGTAGCAACCTAAATTGTGCTCCCCTGAGATGAAGGAGAAGTCACCTTTTATAGGGAGTTTTCCCACCCACTGTTCCCATTTTGGTCTGTTTCATGTAAATGAAGTTTCCAAGTTGTACAGTTCTGATTGGTTTAAATCATGTAGTTCTGATTGACCAGTATATATGTAAATAAAGATAATTTGCATAGTTCTGATTATATGGGGCAGGTCTCAGTCCATTGGTCAGAACACAAAACCAGGTCGTCCCTGCAGTGGTTGACTCAGATGCCCTAAACAAACAGGGTGTAGTGCAGGAAGTTGAGTTCAGCCTGAGTTTCTTCCTGACCCCATGAAAAATGGTTCTTATTTGTAAAATTTGTGCCTTCAGTTGACCATGGGAAGTCCTCAGCATATTAGGTTGGCCAAAAAGTTCATTTAGTTTTTTCCATACAATGCCTCTAGTAGTGCTTGGTGCCTTTAACTTCATTTGAAACAATTTGGTTAGACTATATTATGACAGCTGTCATTTCGTGCATTTAAAAGAAAACATCAAAATTGGTGAATTTTTGTGCAGGTATTTTAACATTGAAGATGGAGGAAATACACAACATTTTTGGTATTTTATGTTTTATTATTTCAAGAAAGGCAAAAATGCAACTGAAATGCAAAAAAAGATTTGTGTGGAGAAGGTGCTGTGACTGATCGAACGTAGTCAAAACTAGTTTGTGAATTTTCTTGGCACTATCGACCCTTTAGCCAAATAATTCTTTGCTGTGGGGCTGTCTTATGCACTGGACAATGTTTAGCAGCACCCCTGGCCTCTACCCACTACAAGCCAATATTGGGAGATACATAATCAAATTTTCCAAATCAATAAAATTATTGGTGAAAATGAAAAATGTGTCCTTTTTTTTATGGAAAAAACAGTGGACTTTGGCCAACCCAATAAATTCCTTCTTGGGAGTTCACATCAAAAGAATCTTTTTAAAACTATATATTTTTTATTGATTATGCTATTACAGTTGCCCCATTTTTTTCTCCCCTTTATTCCCCTCTGCCCTGCAGCCCCCCACCAGCATTCCTCCACTTAGTTCATGTCAATGGGTCGTACATGTAACTTCTTTGGCTTCTCCCTTTCCGATACTATTCTTAACCTCCCCTTGTCTATTCTGTACCTACCATTTATGCTTCTTATTCTCTGTCCCTCTTCCCCACTTCTCCCCACTCCCCCTCCCCGCTGATAACCCTCCAACTGATCTCCATTTCTGTGATTCTCTTCCTGTTCTAGTGGCTTGCTTAGTTTGTTTTGGTTTTGGTTTTTTTAGGTTTGGTTGTTGATAGTTGTGAATTTGTTGTCACTTTACTATTCATAGTTTTGATCATCTTCTTTTTCTTAGATTTGTCCCTTTAATATTCATTTAATAAGGGCTTGGTGATGATGAACTCCTTTAACTTTACTTTATGTGGGAAACACTTTATCTGTCCTCCCATTCTAAATGATAGCTTTGCCAGATAGAGTATTCTTGGATGTAAGTCCTTGCCTTTCATGACTTTGAATACTTCTTTCCAACCCCTTCTTCCCTGTAAGGTTTCTTTTGAGAAATCAGCCAATAGTCTTATGGGAACTCCTTTGTAAGAAACTGTCTCCTATTCTCTTGCTGCTTTTAAGATTCTCTCCTTATCTTTAATCTCAGGTAACTTAATTATGATGTGCCTTGGTGTGTGCTTCCTTGGGTCCAACTCCTTTGGGACTCTCTGAGCTTCCTGGACTTTCCGGAAGTCTTTTTCTTTCACCAGATTGGGGTAGTTCTCCTTCATTATTTTTTCAAGTAAATTTCCAATGTCTTGCTCTTCCTTTTCTCCTTCTAGCACCCCTATGATTCAGATGTTGCAATGTTTAAAGTTGCCCCAGAGGTGCCTAAGCCTCTCCTCATTTTTCTGAATTCTTGTTTCTTCATTCTGTTCTGGTTGAATGTTTATTTCTTCCTTCTCTTCCAAATCGTTGATTTGAGTCCTGGTTTCCTTCCTTTCACTGTTGGTTCCCTGTATATTTTTCTTTATTTCACTTTGCATAGGCTTCACTTTTTCCTCCATTTTTGTGACCATATTCCCACTAATTCTGTGAGCATCCAGGTTACCAGTGTTTTGAACTCTGCATCTGTTAGGTTGGCTATGCCTTCATCACTTAGTTCTATTTTTGGAGCTTTGATCTGTTCTTTTGTTTGGACCATATATTTTTTTTTTGTCTTGGCGTGCCTATTAGGTTGTGAGGGCAGAACCTTAGGTATTCGCTAGGGTGGGGCAACCTTGTCACTGCCTTGTGGTGCTGTATGTGGGGGAGGGTTCCGAGAGGGAACAATGCCGCTTGCTTGGCTCTTGTCTGGTTTTCAGTCACTTCTCTAGCTACCCACAAGCTAATTGGGCCCTTCTGGTGCTGATTCCTGGGTACGTGGGTTTGTGTACGTTCTAGGACCTTGTGGGTCTCTCAAATGAACTCTCCTGTGAGACTGGCAGTTTCTCTCACTGCTGCACCCCCCACAGGTTTTTACCGGTGGAGGTTTTGAGGCTTTTTTTTTGCCATGCCAGAACCCTGGGTTACACTGTCTCTCCCACTCCCCAGTTGTTCATCCCGGTTTATCTGCATGCTAATGTGGGACCACTGGTCCACCAGCCGCTGCCTTGTCATGCGTCCTCTCTACCCTGGTTGCTCATCTGCCCCTCCTACTGGTCTGGATGAATGTTTCTTCTTTAACTGCTTGGTTGTCAAGACTTCCATACAGTTCAATTTTCTGATAGTTCTGGTTATTTTTTGTTTTTAAATTTGTTGTCATCCTTCTTTTGGTTTTGCAAAACCAAAACGCCTCCACCTTGGCCAGAAGTCCAAAAGAATCTTTTAGGGTTTACAGAAGGCAGGTCCTCCCTTCCTTGCATGGGAGCCTGACTTCTGGTAATAGGGTGAAAACCAAGTGGATAGTAAGTTCCCACAGGTAAAGATACCATAAAGCAGACAGTAGGGGCCAAAGGACCCAGGCAGTAGATTTCATGATACAGGCAGGTGATGAGTGCACCCAACTCAAGGACCACTATTTGCTGCCAAACAGAGTACTTACTTAGAAAGTCTGAAGTTGAGTAGTTTTTTATTTGAATTTTTAATGAAATGTGACACTTCAATAAAGAAGCACAACCATTCTGTGATTTCAGGTTTGACTGGTTTGTCTTCTAGTCAGGTTTAATCATGAACGCACATCTTTGGTCAAGAGGGTGGGTGTTGATGGACTTTTGTTTCCCTGAGGTTCTGAGACTCTTAGAGCTAGAGAAGGTCTCAAAGGCCCTCAAACTTTGTCATGCATCAGACTTACCCAGAAGTCTTGATAAATTGCAGACTGCTGGGCCTGAAACCAAAGATCCTTATAACTTTGATTAAATTTAGCTTTAAATTCTAGTTCTAGAAATAATCTCTCCCTGTTTATATATCCCTCAGACACCAAGCCTTTCCCCCAAGTAATCAGCAACACCCAAGGCAGCAGAAAACAATACCTGGGACCTAACTAATGGTCCCACAATCTGGACCTCTGACAGGTCAAAGATAACATCTTGGCCTAAGTTGTTTCAGCTCCTGAGCCCAAAGGTAGGATAACCCCCTTGCTACTTTCCTATGAAACCAGACAGAAGGACACTGGAACAAACTTCAGAGCTGTTCTCAAGACCTGAAGAAATTATTTATCACTCTTACCTCAGCTCTGACCAATCAGTTCCTAGCACTTTCCTGAACTCCTACCCCACTGTGTCTTGTGATTTTGCCCTATATAATCTATAACTTACATGTCATCAAGGAATTCAGGCTTTTGAGCATTAGCTTCCCATTCTCCCAGATGGCACCATTCATAATAAAATTGGCAACATTTCTACACTGCAATTCTTTTTTTAAAAATATTTTTAAAATTTATTTTTAGAGAGAGGGGAAAGAAGGGAGAAAGAGACTGAGAGAAACATCAATGTGTGCAAGAGATACATTGATCAGTTGCCTCTCCCATGCCACCAACTGGGAACCCGGCCGGCAATCTAGCCAAGTGCCCCAACAGGGAATTGAACTAGCAACCTTTCGGTTCACAGGTGGGCACTCAATCCACTGAGCCACAGCAGCCAGGGCTGCAATTCTTTTTTAAAGAAATTTATTGATTTGAGAGAGAGAGAGTAAGGGAGAGAGAGGGACAGAGAAACATTGATTTGTTGCTCCGCTTATTTAATTATTCATTGGTTGGTTCTTGTATATACCCTGACCAGGGATCAAACCTGCCACCTTGGTATATTGGGATGATGCTCTAACCAACTGAGCTACCTGACCAGGGCCTCCTTACTGCAGTTCTTGGTGTTTAGTGTTTGGCTGTGCTAACACCAGATAGACAAACTCTTTCTCTGTGGTAACAGACCCTGTTACCAGATGGGGACCACCTGGGAGAAGGTCTGCCTCAGGCCAGCCTGTAGTGTGTGGGTTCTTGACTTTATATAACAAAGGTTTCTCAACACAGGTCCAGGTGATTTTGAGAATATGTTTATTAAAGCTGGGGACAGTGAAACAAAGGAAGGACTTAGGACCGAAGAAGCGACAGGAGAGAGCCTAGGCAGGGCTCTGCTTCGGCTCCCTAGAAACTTATAGGAAAGAAGTGAGCCCAGGTGGAGCTGCTGTCAGCTCTCTGGAAAGTAAAAGTCACAGTGACAGAAGTGAGTCAAGGCTTTTGGCTCACTGGAAAGCCAGAGAAGAAGGGGCCCTTGGAGACAGGGTCAGAGGATAAGCCCAAGATGAGCTGCAGCTACCCCCTGGTGGCAAGTCTAATGGGGACCCTTAGAGTTTAGGAGGAAATAAAAAGTTCATGCCCGAGAAGGCGCATGGGCATGCTCTAGAGCAAAGGTCCCCAACCTTTTTGGCACCAGGGACGAGTTTCGTGGAAAACAATTTTTCCACAGACTGGAATGGGAGTGGGGGATGGCTTTATAGCCTGCCACAGGATGCAGCTTAATTGTCACTTGCCACTCACTGATAGAGTTTTGATATAAGTCTGCAAGCAGTTGATTTATTATGGTCTCTGTGTAGTCAAACCTCTCTGCTACTGATCATCTGTATTTGCAGCCGCTCCCCAGTGCTAGCATCCCTGCCTCAGCTCCACCTCAGATCATCAGGCATTAGATTCTCTTAAGGAACATGCAACCTAGATCCCTCACATGCACAGTTCATGGTCAGGTTCGTGCTCCTATGAGAATCTAATGACACCGCTGACCTGACAGGAGGTGGAGCTCAGGCAAACAATGAGGAGAGGCAATAAATACAGATGAAGTTTCACTTGCTTACCGTTGTTCATCTCCTGCTGTGTGGCCTAGTTCCTAACAGATCATGGACCGGTAAGGGTCCGTGGTCTGGGGTGTGGGGACCCCTGCTCTAGAGTGAGCCTCACTGGTGTCATTTGTTTTGAGGGTTTTATCTCCCTGCTTCAGGGCAACAATCTTAAGGGAGTGTTTCAGCAGAATATTCATCAGCTTTCCAGGTGTCTTTTTTAATATGCTGATGCATCCAATAAGCCTATAGGGGAGTTTGGGTTTATTCTCTGGTCAGCTCTACTGCTTTACTTTTATCTTGGGTTTGCCTGACTTTAGTCAGATTTTTGTTATTTGTTCCGCTGACTTCATCGTCCTTGGGTTTAGCTGACACAACTGGTATTACCGTAATTGGGTCTTTGTTCTTTATCTCCCTGACCGGGGTGATTTAAGCTATGCATTCTCTGGTTAGGAAGAGAGATGTAAACCATTTGCTTTTAAGTGTCTTTGGTTAGGGAAGATAAGGTCTTGTGATTCACTAGCTGCCTGTAGGTTATTAAAATTGTTTGGCCTTGTTTAACGATATTATCTCAGTTTCCCCATTCCACTTGCCAGGAATTTTCCTCTCTTCTTACGATCCTGCCTCAGCCCCACTCCCAGAGTTTCTGATTCAGTAGGTCTTGGGTGGGGCCTGAGGACTCTCTTTCCTAAGAAGCTCCCAGGTGGTGGAGCTGATGCTGCCAGATCAGTGATCCTCAACTCTGGCTGCACGTTAAAATTACCTGGAAAGCTTAAAAAAGAATACTGTTGCTAGAACTCACCCAAACCAAGCCCTGGTCATTTTTCTAAGCTTCTTCCCTAATCCAGGTGATTCTGATAGATAGTCAGGGTTGAAGACATGGATCTAGGCAGGGGTATCCAAACTTTTGGAGTCTCTGGGCCACACTGGAAGAAGAGTTGTCTTGGGCCACACATTAAATACATTGAGACACGTGATAACGGCAACAAAAACTCTCAATGTTTTAAGTAACTTTACGATTTTGTGTTGGGCCACATTCACAGCCATCCTGGGCTGCGTGCAGCCCACGGGCCTCAGGTCGGACACCTCTGATAGAGCCTCTGCTAGCTCAGCTCAGTCCATTTGGGGAACTGGGTGCTGTCACGTGGGGTCTATCAAGGTCTTCTCCTGAGCTGTTTCAACTTTCCGCCATTGATGCTGGTGAGTGTGCTCCAGGCCTCCCGCCCCTCTTGGGTCCATGATTCCTCTGCCAGGAATCACGCAGCTTCCCATCCAGTCTCAAGGGAAGGCCAGTACCCTCCCAGGGGAGCATAGTGGATTGCTAAAAAGCTCTTCCTATCCCTAAACCGGGGTCTGACTTTTACAGCTTTCTTCAAGCCTTTAGTAAGCCAATTCCATGATGAAGACAGGGACCAATTGTATCCCCATCTCCCAATCTAAGCCCTCCATTCCCTAGGTAAAGTGGCCCTAGTTTTTGTTTTTCTTTTCATACCCTCCTGTGCTTTTCATCTGAAACTGTCTCTCTGTTTATTGCCCACCTCAGATATGGCACTTCTACCTGAATCCAGAGTGTCGGGTGTGTTCAGAGCCTGGGAATGTAGAATGTGGAAGGGGGGAGTCAGAGCCCTGGAGGGGTTCTCTGGGCACACTCTAGGGAGCGCCTTCCCTGTCCCAGCCTATCTTTTCCCTTCCCAACACAGGACCTACTGTTTTTTTTCCATCTTCTGGCATTTGCAAACCACTTGACAGGATTTCTGTGCACAGTCTAATCAATGGTTTCAAGTAGTGACACAGTTTGTTTTATCCTTTTAAAGGTTTTATTTATTTATGTGGGAGAGAGGGGTGGGCAGGGCAGGGGAGAGGAATGGGATGAAAGGGGGACAACTGTAACTGAACAACAATAAAAAAGTTTTTTAAAAAGATTTTATTTATTTAGGGAAGGGAGAGAGAAAGAGAGGGAGAGAAACATTAAATGCGAGAGAGAAACATTGATTGCCTTTCGCGTGCACCCCGACTGGGACTGAACCTGCAGCCCAGGCATGTGTCCTCCTCAGGATCTAGGCAGGGGTGTCCGAACATTTGGCGTCTCCGCACCACACTGGAAGGAGTTATCTTGGACCACACATTAAATACATTGAACCAGTGACCTTTTGCTTTGCAGGACGATGCCCACCCAACTAAGCTACACCAGTCAGGGCAAGTAGTGACCATTTAAAAACAGTACAATGAAAAAATGTTTCACATTAATTAAAAATGGGGGTGATTGTTGTTCCTGTTCCTAACAGTTTTTCCCATTGCACAGCCAACGCATAGAAGAGTGTGCCTGGCCCACAGCTGGCTCTCAATAGACGTTCGCTGCTTGCTTGCTTATTTATTTATTTATTTATCTTCGCCAGAGGACATTTTTTTCCTCCCTCCCTCCCTTCCTCCTTTCTCCCGCCCTTCCTTCTCTCTTTCTCTTTCTTTCAGACAGAGGGAAAGGGAGAGAGGAAGGGAAAGAGAGAAACACCAATGTGAGAGAAAAGCATGGAATGGTTGCCTCCCAACATGCGCGCAGACCCAGGTGGCAGGGTGTGGATCGGGACCAACCACAGCCTGGGCATGTGGCCTGACCAGGAAGCAAACTCCCAACCTTTGGGTAATGGGAGGGCGCTCCAACCACCTCAGCCATTCTGGCCCGGGCTTGCTGCATGTTTAAATGCTAAGAAAATGAAATACTCAATAGATAAATATTCACTGAGTGAATTAAGTGGGAAGGATGACTGTTTACAAACGATCTGGATGAGAAGAAAGGGAGGTGAAGACCACACTGAGAACACGTCATGGAGTCCAGCCCAGCCAAAGGTACGAGTGCTCTCGGTTCCCCTCTGCCGCCTGTGGTGGAGATGCGCCTGGGCGCCGCCTCCGCGGACTAACCTGAGCTGCAAGCCCAGGGTGAAGGTGCTGGTGTTGAGGGAAGAGGAAGCCATTGGATTAACCTCATTCCAATGCCACGTGGCCCGCCGCACCCCCCACCCCACCCCGGGCCCCCGCGGGCGGAGGGTTGGCGGAGAAAGCGGGAGGAAGAGGGAGCCAGGAGCCGGGACAGGCGAGCACCTCCTGGGTGGAGATCTACATAGAACTCTCAACTATGCTGGGGACCGAATGTAGTCGAAGTCCTGTCCTCTTTCAGCCAAACATTTAGTTTGGAATTGGGGGTGGAGACCATGCTATGCCCAACAGAAGGGTCGCTCCCTAGCTACACCTCGTGAAGAAGAGGATGGAGGTATAAATCCCAACAGAGCGTCCAGCGCTATAATTTGGGGAAAACACAGCAAGAAGCCCAAAGACAGGGACTCACACTAGAGGTGGGTCTTATGGCAGAGTCCTGTTTTAGTAGAAGAAAGGGCAGACAGGTAGCCACACCAACTTAAATCCAGAGTCTGGGAAGTAAATCTGTGAGCCTAGAGGGAGAAACTGGCTGCGTGTGGGTGGGGGTCTTTTTCCATGCTGGGGAAGAGGTTTGGCAACTAGAGGTGGTGTGTTTCTCTGGCTTTGCCTTGACCACGTATGAGCTCCTCAGCAATGGGATGTCAAAGGTGTTGACAGGACTAGGGTCTCAAGGTCTGGACTGTTCTTACTAAGTGCTATTCTTGCTAAATGATAAAATGTAGCACATTATTTTGCAGACCAGCTATAAACAGGAGGAGCTTGACAGGAACTCAACAGGATAAACCTAGCCAACTGCAAGGAAGAAATCAAGTGTAATTGACCAAATAGTGTACTTAAACGTTAAGTCTCCTTTCTGGGGACAGAACTTTGAATATAAATCCTGTCTTCTTTACTTGCTACAAGTAAATAAAACAACCTTGTAACCTCACATCTCCTTCCAATAGAGCTCCCCCAAGTGGTGAGCCCCTTGAATTTGGTAACAAAGGGACACTCCAGGCTGCTTATTCAAGGGCAGGGAACCTGATTGTACAGCTGTAAATTCCCTCCAGTTACTTCTTTAATTCTTCATTTATTCATTCCACAAGCATTCACTGGGCATCATCTGGTATTGTGCTAGGTACCAGATGAAGGGAAATTAGACAGGGCCCTGACCTCGAGGGGTTCATAGCCTATTCAGAAAGATACATAAACAATTCATTACAATACTATGTCATAATATAGTAGTAATAGCTCTGTTTATTGTTTATTCTGTGCTGGGTACTTCACAATGTCATCTTAGAGTCACACCACCTGGACAACGTACTACTGGCACCCCCTTCTTTAATAAATGGAGTAATTGAGACTCAGAGAGATTAATTCGTTCAAGGTCATCCACTTTGTTGGGACCAGAGCTAGCGGTCAAATCCAGGTTTCTTTGACTCCAAAACCATGCTCTTTCTATTCTCTCATAAGCTCCGACCTAAGGAGCCTAAGCCTGGGTAGGGGCAGAAGGAGTGGTCATGGGGGAAGGTTCCCCTGGGGCTGAGGAGACTTGGGGACGGTCCCAGGAGAAGGTACAGAGGCATCAGAAGCCAGGGCCCTATGTTCCAGGAACAGCGAACAGCCTCACCTATCTAGGGCTGTCTGGACCCTGGTCTCCATGGCAGTGGGCTCACCCAGGTCTTTGGAACTCTCGCCACTCTCCCGGCAGCTGGCACAGCAGGGCAGCACCCCTTTTTCTTTCTCCCTGAGAGGTGAACCAGCTGGACTCTCTGTTTTCCAAGAGCCACCAAAGGACTCACTTATCCTCACAATTTCTTTCCATTCTGAAGTTGTTTCCTCTTTAGCTGCTGCTTCAAGAAATATGCTTCAAGAAATAGAAATAATTTGTGCTTCAAGAAATAAATATGCTTCAAGAAATAGAAATAATTTGTGAGGATTTTCAATCACACTACATCTTATGACATAGTGCATTATAAGCATCCTTTAAGATTGGGGGGAGCTGTGGGAGATTTAAGCCATTGCGACTTTATTCTGAAATTCATAACTGGGATTTAAAGATTTTGGGCCCATAACTCATGCTACAATATGTAAACTGCTCAAAATATGTTTTCCTCCAACACTTCTGCTGAGTAACCTTCAAATTCTCATTTGTTCTGTAAGTAGGTTCATGAACAGTGGTTTTGATAAATTCTAGCATTTTACCACTCAAAAGCATCTGCTCTTCTCTACGTGATGGCAAAGAACACATGCACCAGTACACTACACTGTACTTTTCATTCTCATTTTTGTTTGCATTAGATTTCTTTCAAGACTACTTGCATTTCTTTAGTCTGTTAGCTAGTTGCTAAAACATCTTCTGTTATTAAAAAAGAAAAGAAAAAATGTCCTTGGCCCCTATTCCCTGCAGGTACTGCCCCATTTCTCTGTTCCCCTTAGAGCAGAGCTACTCAAAAGATAGGATCATGTTCACTATTTCCTCTCCTCTCTTGAACCCCCTTCTATGAGGCTTTTATTACAGCCAGCCAACTGTGACAGTTTGTACCAAGGTCTCCAGGCCCACCCCTTTGTCAAATCCAATGGACAGTTCTCAGTCCTGTCTAAGTATCTGATCATTCCCTTCCAGAAATACATGTTTCACACAGACTTCTGTGACCCCACCCTCTTCTGCTTTCCCTCGGCCTCACAGATTGTTTCTTCTCAGTCTCCTGCACTGGGCACTCCTCTCTCCCTGATCTCTAAGTGTTGGGGTGCTCCTTTTTCTCTTCTCTATCTCTACTCACTTTTGAGTTGATCTCAGCCTATGACTAAATGACTGCTTTACACCGACAGCTCCCAGATTTTTGTCCTGAGACCAGATCTCTCTCTTGAACTCCAGATTCACATATGAGACTGCCTATTCAACATCTCCATGTGGACATTTACTTGACATCTCAAATGTACAAGGTCTGTCCAGAAAAAGTCTAGCCATTGTTAATATAATGAGAACGGTTTGTGCGAAATTCATGTAACCGGGCAGCCAAGGAGAGTGGACTGGAATATGTACGCGTGAACAATGATGACTTCACTGTACTAATCAGAGGGGGAGGTGGACGCCATTGAGTTAACATGCACACCGTGTGGCTGTCACATTCAAAACGACCGATGAGTAGAGCAACAAATCCGCATCACATTTTGTGTTAAGCATGAACATTGCTCCGTGGAAACTATTTGGATGACCCAGAAGGCCACAGCTATGGGCTACTAGTGACTGGCCGCTTTATCATGACAGTGTGCTCACTCATGCATCATGTCTCGTGAAGTTTTTTGGTGAAACATCAAATCACCCAGGTGTCTCAGCCCCGCTACAGCCCAGATTTGGTGCCCTGCGACTTCTGGTTTTTCCCAAAACTAAAATCACCTTTGAAAGGGAAGAGGTGTCAGACCATCGATGAGATTCAGGAAAATATGACGGGGCAGCTGATGGCGACTGGGAGAACTGTGTGAGGTCCCAAGGTGCCTACTTTGAAGGGGACTGAGGCATCATTGTCCCATGTACAATGTTTCTTGTATCTTGTATCTTCTTTAATAAATGTCTCTATTTTTCATATTATATGGCTGGATAACTTCTGGATAGACCTTGTATATCCTGAAATGGAACTCCTAACTGACTGGGCCTGTTCCACTCTCAGTGCTCCCAGCTTGGCCAATGCCATCGCCACTCCACCAGTGGCTCAGGTGAGAAACCTGGGCACCATCCTTGACTCCTGTGTTAGTTAGTCAGCTTGGGCTGCTATAACCAAACATCATAGACTGGGTGGCTTAAACAAGAGAAATTTAGTTTCTCATTCTTTTGGAGGCTGGTAGTGTCAGCATGGTTGGGTTCTGATGGGACCTCTCTTCCTGGGTTGCAGATGGCTGCCTTCTTGCTGTGTCATCATATGGCAGAGAAAGGCAGTAAACTCTCTGGTGCCGCTTACAAAGACACTAATCCCACCATGAAGGCACTACCCTCATTACCTCATCTAAACCTAATTATCTCTTAAAGGCCCCATTCCCAAATACCATCACATTGCGGAGTAGGACTTCAACAGACGAATCTGAAGAGGACACAATTCCTTTCTCTCTTACCCTCATATCCAGTCCTTCAGTAAATCCTGTTGCTTCTACCATCCAGGCATATTGTGAACCTGACTGCCTCTCTCCTTCTCTACTGCGGCCGCTACCACAGCTCTTGCCTGGATTGTTCCAGTTGCCTCTGGACTGGTTGCTCCCACTTACTCCTTCAGTCCATGCTCCCCAGGCAGCCAGAAGGATCCTTTAAAATAATTAATCAGATAACATTATTCCTCTGCTCTTGACCCTTCACTTGCACCCCATAATCTTTACAGTAAAGTCCAAACTCCTTATCAGGGCCTCAAGTCCCACGTGTGCGCACGGCACTCTAGCCAGACTGCCCTCCCCTCCTCAGCGGCAGCTTATTGCCGTTCTCTCTGCCCCAAGTCTGAGATCCCCTTACTCTTCCCCCATCTCTCCTGAGGCCTTCCCTAGCAATACAGCCCAATAGCAGCCCTGCCACTCCGTCCTCTCACTCAGCTTTGTTGTCTATAAGCCTTTTAATGACATATTATATGTCTATTTGTATGTTTATTGTGTGTCTCCTACACCAGAATAGTGGCTTCCTGAGCACAAGGACAGTGTCTATTTGTACATTGCTGTGTCCTGACAGGGTTGAAAGTAGGGCCTGCTTGACCTTGCAATGGATGGCACAGTAAACAGATATGAAATGAATGGCTGAATGGGGTAGGACTTTCCTTAAAACATTAGGATCTCACGTTCTCCTATGTCTTAGGAGCTGGCAGGGCTCCAGTGGGGAGACCCGCAGCAGATAGTCCACGTCCCTAAATGAGCACTTGAGGGAATCAAGCTCTCCTGTGTTCACAGTCCAGTCTGATCCCTTTCTGTCTCCAGGAGCTACTTAGAACCAGCTCCTCTGACCACGCCTAAGGACCCTTCTCACCACCCTCATCCCAGCTCCTCCCACCCTGCTGTGCTGGGTCCCTCACAAGGTCCTGGGTCCCTCACAAGGTCCTGGGCAGAGAAGATGTGCTTTTAACTTTTACAATTATTCTGTCTCTGGTCATATGTGAAAAACATTTCCGCTCAGCTGCTCCCTTTCCAGAAAAAAGAAGTGTTCATCAAAAAGTGTCATTCTAGGGGAAGGCAGGGAGGGGGCAATGGTCCAATCCCAAGATGCCTGGACAACAGCTGCTGGCAGAGGAAAGTAGCAGGACATGAGAGAGCCTTCCTGACTTGTCTAGGACACAGTGCAGTTTTGGTTGGCTCAGTAGTGGTGGCTGAATCCTTGGGAGGACTGAAGACAAGAAGCTGGGGTGGACATATAGCTTCTCATTTGCCTGCTCCCTTTGACCTCAGTCATATCCATGTGACCCATTCCTAGGAGCAAGCCCACCACACCTTGGATCCCCCCCTGGGCTTTTCTCTTAAGGGGCTCAGTAAGGCACTTGAGAGTTAATTGAGTACACTTCTTTTTATTTCCAAAACCAAGGACTGTTTTCCCACATCTCTGGCAGTTAACAAAAGTTCTCCCAAGGCCAGTGGCAGGAGAAATAGAAGGGAAAGAAAGAAATGGCCGTAGCAGTTCATTACAAATTTCCTTATTTATAACCATGACTTACACTACTGAAGATACACTACATGTCATGAGTGTTGTGGACATTAATCTTAAAAACAACCCCTGTGGGCTATGTACTATTATTATGTCCATGTAACAGATGGGAAAACTGGTTCAAAGCATGGTAAGTAACTTACCCAAAATCTTTTCTGGACAGAGCTGGGATTCTGACCTGTTGCTCTCCCATTTTAAGGCCATGCTCTTACCGTCTCCATTTTGCTGCATTTCAAAATTTTATGGGTCAGGAATTGACTGCAGACTCCCAACAGAACAGGTTAGAATTGTACCACTGAGGCAGGGTGCTGTCAGTCTTCAGGATCTGAGACTGCATCTCATCCACTCTGACATCCAGAGAACAGAGTGTGGTTCCGTTTCATGTGCAGATGACAGGCAGAGCATGGAGGACATTTCCCCAGAATCTAGCACAACACCTGGCACATAGCAGGAATGCAAACAAAATGTGTTAAATGAATGAAAAAAAATTTGGTTTGAGATCATTGCCATCTGGCAAACTTTTTTTCGAGGTACTGTCATCTTTATTTTACATAAGTAAACTGATTTTGACAGTCTTTTATATGGAGGCTAATATGCTGAACTCCTAGGGAGAAAAAGCCATATTTAATTTTTACCATGCTATGTATGTAAATACAACAATATTTTGCATAGTGCTGCAGTGGTTTTTCAGGAGAAATTGAGACCTAGGGTTTGTGCACTCCCAGAAGATGGGCGTAGCCTCTTTTCTATTTTCACACCAGAGTGTCAGACAAAAAGGAATCCCCTTCTCCATCCCAGTTGTGAAATTAGGCTAGGTCTCAATGTAAGAACCACTTCCTCTGAGGAGCCTTCCCAGACCACCCCCATCGTGGAATAAGGCCCCACGGGATCTGTCTCCCCCATTATAGTCCTCTGCAGAGTGATTGCCTGCCTATTCATTTACATCCCCACAGATGAAGACCCACCTACCCAGGACTGGGACTTTATCTTGTTTCATTGGGTTTCCAGCAGCTGGCATGGTGCCTGGCACACAGTAGATGCTCAGTGTATGTTTGCTGAATGAAGGAAGGCTCTACCTTTCCCATTCTCCTCTATTCAAGAGCTGTTATGTCACTGGAGCTGCTGGTCTGATGGCCCTTGTTGAATGAGCTTATCTTAAGCCCCTGTCCCCTGCTGCTCACTCCCCTCTAGTAGTTGATGATAGGGAAAGTGCACTGAGGCTGTGTCTGCTCCCTCCATCTGTCCTTGTCATCAGAGGCATGTATCCATAGTGTGTTCCAGTTAATGACCCATTTGTCCTGTCTGCTCAGCCAATCAGAACGGTAATAATCACAACATCTGTTGAATGCTTACAAAACACCAGCACTCTACATCAATTATTTGGAATCCTCATAACAATTCCACAAAGAGAATATTATTACTCTTGTGCATAAGGAAACAGACTCAGCCCCGGCTGGTGTAGCTCAGTGGATCGAGTGTCGGACTGTGAACCAAAGCGTTGCCGGTTCAAGTCCCCACTCCAGGCACATGCCTGGGTTGCGGGCCAGGTGCCCAGTAGGGGGCACACGAGAGGCAACCACACATTGATGTTTCTCTCCCTCTCTTTCTCCCTCCCTTCCCCCCTGCCTAAAAATAAAATAAATAAAATCTTAAAAAAAAAAAAAAAGAAGGAAGTAGACTCAGAGACCTCAATAGCTTGCCCAAGGTCAATCAGTAAAATGTGGTAAAGGAAGGAAGGAAAGAAGGAAGGAAGGAACAAATGTCTTAACAACTTTGGTGCTTTGATACTTTTCACTTTTGTTCCCCATAACACTGGAACTAAAGGAGCCAAGTGGCTTTGGAGATTTCTAAGCCAAAAAAGCAGGGAGTAGGGAGGAGGTGACCCTGACAAAGGGCAGCTCTAAGCAACCCTGAGTTACTCAGTAACCTGAGCCTTGGTCCCCATGGGTAGCCTGGCCAGGCTGGACCATGGCAGGCAGTAGACACTGGTTCCCCTTGGCTACCCTTCAGGTGCCCAGCTGGTCGTAGCTGGAAATTGGAGATAGAAGGTCAAAGATTGGACAAACCTCAGGCCATGCAGGATGAAAGCTGGTGACAGGGGCCACTCAGAGGAGGTCTGGTGTGAAGGAAGGAGTGAAAGATGAGGCCTCTAATTCCTTTAGAGCTTCCAGGGCCAGAGGAGGCAAGAGGGGGCACCTAGAGCCTGACACACTGGGTGAGTCAAGAGAAAACCATGGGCTGGGCCTCTCCATATTAGGTGGTGGGTCGCGGGACCCTCACAAGTGCAGGCCTGCCAGGGATGCCCACAGAGGGCAAGAGTAGGCCAGGGGACCCTCAGAAGGGAAGAATTGTTAGGGTCTTGCTCTCTGCTGGACCAAGGGGTGATATTAGCTGGTGCTCCCTAATTGTTAAAATATCAAGATCCTTCCATAGAAGTTGGTAAAGAGCTGTTGCCCAAAGGTCTCCAAGTGTAACCCCTAGAGGCTGGCCTAGCCATCCTGATCCTTTTCCAAGGGCTCCCTCTAGATCTCTCCACAATCCACCAGATAAAGCGTTAACGCCTGCCAGGGCAGGGGGCCCTACGGGACCCAACCCTGTTCCTGGTGTTGACTAGAACCCCAGCAGCTGGCCCAGGACTGGCACTGAATAAGTAGTTGTTGAATGAATGGACGAGCAACAGAGAGGGAAAATCAGAGATCCTGAGGAATTTAGAAAGACTAAGAGAGTCAACAGGTAAGACAGAGGTGGAGGAGGTTGGAATCAAGGAGAAAACTCCCAGAGGATGCTGGGAAGGTCCAGCTGACTGGGCCTTGCTCTCTCTGGTTCTGCAGCTCTTGAAGCCTCTTACTGCCGTAGGGCCTATGCAGACCCTGCCTGGGCAATCCAGATCAACCCGCATGCCCAAACAGGGTTCAGAAAGCAGGCTGTGTGTCTGGAGTAGGAAGGCTGAACTTGAAAGGATACCCAGATGCTGAATTATACAAGAATTATTATCCAAAGACTGTTGACCACACATCTACTTCCCACACCACTCCACAGGAGCTAGGAAAACAGCCTTCTTGCTGACCAAGTAGAGAGCCTCTGGGCCAGGGGCCAGGGGCCACTGAGGGCCAGAGAGCCTGATTGGCCTGCTGAGAGCAGTGCTGCCAGAAGCTGCTACCCAGAGGCTGACCGCACCCCCACCCCCATGCCTGACTGGCTGGGCACTTAGGTCAGGAAGTTGGACACCTAGAATGCGACTGTCTCCCCACCCACACTGGCCCAGAGGCTTAAACCCATGAGAGGCAGGGGACAGGAGGTGAACTCGGAAAAGGACAGAAGGGGAAGCAAGGAGGGGGGATCAGGGCCTTCATGGTCACCTCTATTCTTAACCATTCCTGAAAAGGTTCTTTCCTACGACCCCCCACTCTGTATCTGCTTTGGGAAATGTCTGGTCCCTATGAACCGGGGCCATATCTTCTGGGAATGGTAATTCTTCCTTCAGGCTGGAGTCTGGAACATCTTTGCAAATATCTACAAGCCCCTCCAACATGACAGCCCCCTCAGATAGTGGGGTGGCATTGCAGATAGAGGGCCTCCCTTCCCATCAGCCCCTCTGAGACGTGCCTTTGGCTTTTCTTCTTTGAATACCCTTGTGGCCTACAGGCATCAGAACTCACAGTGCCAGGCTCTCCCCCTGTTTATAGCCCTCCAGTGGCCCAGCACCACTGGTTAGAGGTCATGTACCTTAGCAGGGCCTTCAAGGCCTTTCTAGACTTCCCACCTCCAGCCTCAGTTCCTGATCACACTGGACACTCACAGAACCAGTCTTCTGTCTATGCTGGACCTTTTCTTGAAATGTCCCTCTTCTTCCTTCACTCGCCCAATTTCAGGGATGTCCTTCTAGACTGCCTGTGGACATTACCTCATAGGAAGCAATTCTGCATCTCTGTACCCTCCTTCATCCCCACTTCTGTGGGTTCTGCAGTCTCTCCTCCTGGGTCCCCATTGTCTCTGTGCTTTCCAGGGTCACACATTTACCCCAATGACAATTAAATTCCGTCCTAAGTGTCTGTCTCCCAACTGGACCAGGCTTCCGGAGGGAGGGGTCGTCTGGTTCATCTCTGAAGCCTGGCTCACTGTGTCGCCTCACGGTCCACCAGGTCCCCAGTGGATGCAAACCTTGCTTGTGTAACAAGGGACTCTTGACTCCTAAGTAAGAAGACCCCCCTTGCATCTGGCTTCCCTTCTTTACTGCTGCTGAGGCGGCCCAAACCCTCTCATATTCACACGGGGCTGTGCAGTGAAGCCAGGTGTCAGGGTGGCCCCTTCCCAGCCTGCTGCCCTGTGGTGGAGAGCAGAATGGGGATGGGGAGGCTGAGGAGGGTTGGATGGGGTGAGCAACTGGGCTGCTGAGGCTCAGATCTCCCTAGTTGGGTTAATCATCAATGCCTGAAGAACAATCTCTTTACCTCCATTCTCCATCTTGATTTTCCAACTTGGAAAACATTGAGTAATCCCTCAACTCTCTCTTGTGTTAACCCTGGGAGGGCCAGGCCTGGGCCTTTAAGGGCCGTTTATTCCTTGGGAAACACTCTCTAACACCGATTTGTTTTTGTTTTTGAGGGGGCATGTCCCCTCCCTTCCTCTCCCGGACTGGGTCCGCAGCAGTGTCCCCAGCAGGTAGAATACGAAAGCTTTTCCAGGGTTATTTCTAAGGAGCGGGACCGACCAAAACAGCGCCAGCGTCAGCGGGGCAAAGAGAGACAGGATCTGAGGGTCCGAAAGCCCCCATCCCTCCCAGTCCTTGAGCTATCTCAGGCCGGGGGCCCGGGGCCGGGGCCGGGCCGTCCTCCCTTCCTCGGCAGAAGCAGGGAGCGGCGAAAGCCTGAGCCTGCTAGTGGGCCAGGCCTCCACGTGGGCGGGCTCTTGGGTGGGCGGGGTCTGGCTCCAGTGAAACCTGTCGGGCGGGCCCAGGTGTGTGTGTAGACGCCCCGCGCGCAGAGCCTGAGCCAGAGCCGGAGACTCGCAGCCTCTGTCCCATGGCCGGGTCTCCGCGCCGCGCCGCGGGCCGGCGACTACAGCTCCCCTTGCTTTGCCTCCTGCTGCAGGGCGCCACCGCCATCCTCTTCGCTGTTTTTGTCCACTACAACGACGAAACCGACGCTGCCCTCTGGCACGAGGGCAACCACAGTAACGCGGACAATGAATTTTACTTTCGCTACCCAAGTGAGTTCGGGTGAGGGAGCGCGGGGAGCAAAGACACCAAGGAGGGAGCACCTGGGTGCCCAGATCTACCCCTAGGTGGGTAAACCTATCGCTCTGAGATGAAGGTGCCCCTGATTTATAACACCCTTTCATTAGTGTCTGCCATGCTCCAGGTATGCTGAGGGCAGCACGTGCATTATCTCATTTAGTCTATAAATTAGACAGAGGTGGGGAGACTGAGGTTCAGAGAGGTCAAGTGGCTGATTCAAGGGCACCCTGTCAGAATTGAGGGAGCTGGGATTGAAACCTAGATCTGAAGCTCCCTTGTCCCACCTCCCAGTTGGCCTAATTGGTCTTTGCTAGACTGTTCCAGAGAATTTGCCTCTCCTAGGGCCTCCACCCTGATCACAGGAAAAAGAATCATCTGGGCAGGCGCAATAGGGAGTCGCCTGCAGCACGTAGTAATGGCAGGTGTTAGGTACAAAGATAGTCAAGACTAGTGGGGCTCAGGCATTTCTTCCCCAGAGCTGTCCCTTCTAGAGTCAGAGAGGAAAGGATGCAACTACCTACCAGCCAGCCACACATTGGCAGCCCCCAGTCCTGGGACGGAGGCATGGCAGGGTCATCAGCCCATTTAACAGGGGAGGAAGCGGAGGCTCAAAGAAGCTGTGACTTGCCCATGATCATCCACCATGTGTGTGACAGAGTGGGCACTGGGGCTCCGGCATCCCAAGCCCCTCACACCACGGTTCACCTGCCTGCTGACAAGGCCCAGGACGGGGAGATTTAATCCCCTGACCCCTGCAAGGGACAGAACCTCTTAAGGTCGGGGCCCAGCCTTGTGACTCTGGCCCTGCGCAGCTGGGATCAAGGATACCAGATCTCTCAGACTTCATCGCAAATGCTTGGGTAGGTCTTCTCCAAGCCTCATTTTCACTGTCTGGACAATGGGGAGAAGGATTCCTCAGTCTGAGGGATATACATTCAAATGAGGCTCAGAGTGTGAGCCTCCTATAAAAAAAATCACAGGCTGTCATTACCCTACTTTCTGTATGCAGAGCTGGCAGCAGGCTGTCCCCACCTGACCCTTTCCCAGCTGCGGCATGACAAAATGAAGCTCACAATGCTGAGGATCTAGAGGGTGAGGTGGAGGTTTGAAACTGGGTATAAAGCGCCAGACCCCCAGACATCCTGGGCAGAGCAGATGACAGCCCCTCCCTCACCCCAGCCCTGGCTGGGCACAGTGAGCCACGGAAGCTGGGATCTAAGCCAGAGCCATAAGGCTGGAACGGCAGACTCTTGGGGTCATGCACTTGTCCAGAGAGATAGGGAGTTGAAAGGGAACAGTCCACAGGCTGAGGGAAGTCAGCGCTTGTCCAAGGGTCTTACTTGGCTGCCTGCCATGAACCTCTGTTTGCTTTTCCCCTGGGCC
Source organism: Mormoops blainvillei (assembly GCA_004026545.1). Classification (NCBI taxonomy): domain Eukaryota; kingdom Metazoa; phylum Chordata; class Mammalia; order Chiroptera; family Mormoopidae; genus Mormoops; species Mormoops blainvillei. Next base: position 333,311 of record PVJD01000855.1, read on the forward strand.
TCCCTGAAGGCCTCCAAGCCCTATTTGTTTCCAAGTCCTCCCTGAAACCCGCCAGCTCTCACTCGCCTGCTGTGGTGGTGGACTCTCCCTGGAAACAGCTTGTCCACCCTGTATTGCAGTAAGGGATATGACAGTGAGAGTCTTCCCTCTTTTTCTGCCCTAGGTTTCTACCCCTATGGACTTGGGACCATGGTGTGGGGGAAGGTTGGAGAGGAGGGAGTGTGAGGTCCCTGGAGCCTGTGGCTTTGATGAGCCAGGTCTTCACCTGTTCATGTGTCCAGGGGAAGAGATCAGGGTCAGAGTGGGTGTAGCCACCACCCTTTGATTTTGGAGATGAAAGGGAGCTCTGCAGCTGTTGTTGCACTGGGGAACTAGCCAGTGCCAAAGGCATGGCTGCTTTGAGGGTCTGTCTGTCAGGACTGTCGGGAGGGCCTTCAAAACCCATCTGGTCCACTCTACTGAGATGTGGCGAAAGAGGGAGAGAGAATATGTGACTGCCCAAGATTCACACAGCAAGTTAGCCAGGCTAGAACGAGGTCTCTTGGTTCCCTATCTGTAGCCTTTCCCCCACACTACAAGCTTCTTATCCCATTAGGTAAATGATGGAAAAAAGAAAGAAGGAAAATATCTCGGGTTACAGGGACCACTGAAGCAAACATGACAAAGGGTTCTAAGAAAGAAGCATAGACAGGTCCTTTTTTATACATCTTTGAGAACCTGCTCATTGGGAGAGGGATTTAGGACAGATGGAATCAGGATCTTCTTGGAAGAGGCAGGGGAGGGAGATGTGACCAGTACCAGAGTGGTTTGTGTGACCTCTTCTAGAAGAATACAGCCCCATCTGCCCTCTTAAAGGCAAGAGGGGACAGAGTTGGAGGCATGGCCTCCCCCGCTTGCCACTTACTTTTCCTGCTCCTCGTATTTTATATCCCCACTTTACAGATGAGGAAACTGAGGCTCAGAGAAGTTAAGTGGCTTGTCCAAGGTCATACAGCCAGAAGGAGGGGACTGTGAGCTTTAACTGTTCCCTTGACCCATAGTCTTAATCTTGTTCAGGAGTCATCTAGTGGGGTTGGGAAGAGGCAGTTAAGGAAGGCGGGAGAGCAATAGGTGGCTCTAGTGGCCTTTTATCTTCTCTCCCCTGAAGGAGTCAGTGAGGGGTCATCTTATCCATCCCCCTGCCTCCAGGGGGCATAGCCCATGGAGTGTATCTGTGTGGAATGTTCCCCAGTGAAGGACATTTCTTGATGTTTAGACTCCAGTTAAAAGGCCAAGGAATTGAGGTTTTGTTGTTTGTTGTTTTTTTTTTTAATTCTCACCCAAGGACATGCTTACTGATTTTTAGAGAGGGGGGAAGGAGGGAGGGAGAGCAACATCAGTGTGAGAGAGGAACATTGATTGGTTGGCTGGCTCTCATACGTGCCCTGACCAGGGACCGAACCCTCAACCTAGACATGTGCCCTCACCAGGAATCGAACCAACCACTTTTTGGTCTGAGTCATACCAGCCAGGGTAAGGGATTGAGTTTTGATTCCAAACAGAGTTTTGGTTCCAAACAAACCTGGGGTGGGAGAGGTAAATATTATTGCCATTTAAAACAAGTTCTGGAGCGGTTTCAGCATGTAATGGGCACAGAGCCCTGTGACCCAGCCCCCTTCGTTATCCTGCTGTCCTTGGGCAAAAGAACAGACGTGGCATCCTCTTTATTGTTTACACAGAGAGAAAAAAAGTCAGGCAATGAGACCTAAAAGAACTTAAACTGTGGGCTGAGTTCTAAGTGATGTCTCTCCTTTTCTATTGGGTTTTAAGATCTGGGAGAGAAAAGAAATCTAGGTGCTTTGGGTAATGGGCAGGGCTGGAGAAGTGGCACAGTGTTTGGGGTCATTTAGGGAGACCAGGGGCCTCTATATCCTCACTCCCCTTGGTCACCGGGGTTGGCAGCTGAGCTGCAGACCTCCAGTTCCAGCACACACCCAACCCTCTACCAGGAGCTCGCAAACTCATTTCTTATGCAGCACCAAAAAAAGCATAAAAGTTTGCTTCTCTCAAAGTTAGTGATTACATTCTGAAGCTCAATAATAAATTTTTGGCTTGTTGTGCTTCTTCAGGTTAAACAAAAAAGGTGACCATGATTTTGTTTTCTTTATGATCTACCTCTTTCTACAAGAGACTTGAGGTCATTTACAACAAAAGATGTATATAAGAAAAGAAAAGTAGCCCTGACTGTTGTGGCTCAGTGGATTGGGTGTCGTTCTGCAAACCAAAATGTTGCTGGTTCGATTCCAAGTCAGAGTACATGCCTGAGTTGCAGGCCAGGTCCCCAGCTGGGGCGTGTGAGAGACAACCACACACTGATGTTTCTCTCTTTCTCCCTCCCCACCCCCATCTAAAAATAAATAAATAAAATATTTTTTAAAAATTTAAAATTCTCAAAATGGTGAGGTATAGATTCTGAAGTAAGAGGGGTGGTGGTTAGACATCAAGAAGGATTTTCCGTGGAAAGGGAAAATAGAAGAGAAACGTGATGGGGAAGAGAATTTTGAGCACAGTGGGGCAGGGATTGCAGCAGGAGAGACACAGGCTGGACTTTTTTGGCAGGTGGCTGTAAGAGCCTAGAGATAGTGCAAGTTAGGGGTGCAGAGAAGAGAGTGGGAAAAGGCTCTACTCTCTTGCTCCGACATGGGGACATATGGGATGGTCTCGTTCCCACTGCTTCAAGTTGGGCTGCTAGGCACAAGTGGCCCAGGCTGAGAGGCCCCATCATGCCTGGGGAATTTGATAGCTTGGCTCCAGCCTCAAGAGCTTGGGGCCATGGCAGGGTGGCTGCTGGGTTTGTGGGTAGTGGTCAGAGCAGCCCCAAATGCCCCCTCAGGCTTCCAGGACGTGCACACCATGGTGTTCGTGGGCTTCGGCTTCCTCATGGCCTTCCTGCAGCGTTATGGCTTCAGCAGCGTGGGCTTCACCTTCCTCCTGGCTGCCTTTGCCCTACAGTGGTCCACGCTCATCCAGGGCTTCCTGCACTCCTTCCCCAGCGGCCACATCCATGTTGGCGTGGAGAGGTGGGCAGCAGCTACCTTCCCTGCTCTCACTAGGTCCGCCTGGGGGGGGGATCCCTGCCCACAGGCCCCACCTTAAGCCCTGTTCTTCAAGCCGCTTTATGGCACAGGACTCTGACTCATCAGTTGATTTCTCTTAGGTGCCCTGCCTGTTCTTGTTGCCTGATGTCTTCTCCCAACCTCGAGCCACACACCCAGCCATACCTCCCCATTTTTCTAGGCCCCTTATTACCTGTTAATAATTACCTTATTATTATTAATTATAATAATAAAATTATTATATAATATAATAATAAAATATATAATAAATTAAGAATATAATTTATTATAAATTAATTATAATAATATAATGATTACCTATTAATAATTACCTTATTAGCTGTTGGGAGGGTAGAGAACTTCATGGAAAAGGGTAGGGTTCAGAAGAGGTCCTAGTTCAAGATCTGGTTCTCTCAGCTGTCGGCTTTGTTCACGGGTTTCGTTCACCAAGTCCCAGAACCTACCTCCCTGATACTGGGTTTCCTCATCCACAAAGAGGCATGGTGATCCCTTCCCACCTACCAGAGAAGAACTTAGTAGGCTCGTTTCCTCCTCCCCTGAGCCTCTTCTCCCAGGGCTCTCCCTCTCACCCTCCCCATCCTTACCTTCCAGCATGATCAATGCTGACTTCTGTGCTGGGGCTGTGCTTATCTCATTTGGTGCTGTACTGGGCAAGACCGGGCCAGCCCAGCTGCTGCTCATGGCCCTGCTGGAGGTGGCACTGTTTGGCATCAATGAGTTTGTACTCCTTAGTCTTCTGGGGGTGAGTCCGAATGGGGATGGAGTGAGGGCTGGGGGAGGCCAGGGCCAGGCCCTGAGAAGGAGGGGGTGGGGTGGGGTCGGGGCAGGGCTTCCCCTTCACCTCAGCTCTGCCCCCTCAGGTAAAGGATGCAGGAGGCTCCATGACCATCCACACCTTTGGTGCCTACTTTGGTCTGGTCCTCTCCCGGGTCCTCTATAGGCCCCAGCTGGAGAAGAGCAAGCATCGCCAGGGCTCCATCTACCATTCGGACCTCTTTGCTATGATTGGTAAGGCCTGCCAAGGTGGGGTGGGGTGGGAGCCAGCTCCAGGCACCCCTGATTTGGGCCAGGGAGGACCATTTCCAGGCAAGGTCTCCGGGTGCTGCCTATAGTCTTTGGGGTTCTGGCTGAGAACTCCCTTCCTACTTGGATTCTTCAGGCAAGTCCCAGGGACCTGTGCCCCTCCTTCTCAAGAGTTTTAACAGTTGTTAGAGCTCAGCCCCGGGGGATGCACAGGCCCTGAGAACCATTCCCAGGGGTCTTTAAAAAATGTTGGTACCAATCCCTGCTTAAAGCCATTGAGGGCCCACCACCCACAAGTTAGAAACCAGACCCATCAGCCTGGCGCAAGGCCCTTCACCCTCTTCCTCCCTCCCCACGCAGCCTTGCTCTCACTAGGCTTCTCCGGGCTCTCACCTCCAGGCCTCTGTCCCTGGTGCTGCCTTCCAGCTCCTAAGGATAGTTCCCCCCGGGAGCTTTTCTCAGAAGCCCCTGCCCTAGGGTTGGCGGGTTGGAAGTCATGAGTCACCCCTGAGAGCAGTGGGGTCTGACCTGCGAACACAAGTCACCATGACCTGTTCCTTCCGCCCTGACCTCTGTCCTTCTCTGTACCTCCACAAATAAGCCAGAAAAGGAAATCGATTTATTTTTTTCCGTGGACAGTATTGAAAAGTGACTGAAATGCTTATTCTCACCCTAAAAAGAGAGGCTGGCTTTATATTTCTCGCTCTGGGTTTGCTGTGAAATAGAGTACATGTAACCTTGGGGCAGCTGAGGCCTCCTTGCCCTTTGAGACCCAGATAATTTTGGCTTGGAGTCCGAAGACTTCCCCAAGATTTCCATGCCCAGAAGTCTACATTCTCAGCTCTCCTCTGCTTCCCAGCCCCTTCTAGACAGGGCACCTGACCCTTTCCTTGGGTCCTCCCCAAACTGTCCCCTCAGAGCACCAATGTATGAGTGTGATGGATTTTCCCACAGACTGTGGGGCTGCAGGGAGAAGTTACATGGCCCTCCCAGGGACCACTCAGCACTAAGGGGCAGTCCCTCCAACTTCCTTGCCATGGTGGTCCAACCCTAAAGGGTCCCAGCCTTCCCTCACTTCATTCCCTGGCTCCTTCTCCTTCTCCCTCCACGACTGAGCTGGGAGCCTCATGTGGGCAGGCAGGGCATGTGGAGCCTCCGTCCATACCCAGAATGCACAGGCCCAGCCCACCCAGTGCTCAGCAGACAGAGGCCTCTCTTGCACATTGCAGGGTGCCCCACCTCCAAGAGGCCACTGAGGTGATAAAACAAATTATTTTCCTGACATGTATATCGAGTACCCCCCAGCTTAGTGCTTGAAATGTAGTGCACTTTGTCTTTTTCTCTTTTCTTTTTTTTAAAGACTTTATTTTTTTTAAGATTTTATTTTTATTTATTTTATTTAAAATATATATTTTATTGATTATGCTATTACAGTTTTCCCAATTTTTCTCCCCTTTATTCCCCTCTGCCCTGCACTGCCCCCCACCAGGATTCCCCTCCCCCGTAGTTCATGGCCATGGGTCGTACATATAAGTTCTTTGGCTTCTCCATTTCCTACACTATTCTTAACCTCCCCCTTTCTATTTTGTACCTACCATTTATGCTTCTTATTCCCAGTGCCTTTTCCCCCATTCTCCACCCTCCCCCTCCCTGCCGATAACACTCCATGTGATCTCCGTTTCTGTGATTCTATTCCTGTTCTAGTTGTTTGCTTAGTTTGTTTTGGTTTTGGTTTTTTTAGGTTCAGTTGTTGATAATTGTGAGTTTGTTGTCATTTTATTGTTCATAGTTTTGATCATCTTCTTTTTCTTAGGTTAGTCCCTTTAACATTTCATATAATAAGGGCTTAGTGATGATGAACTCCTTAAACTTTGCTTTATCTAGGAAGCACTTTATCTGCCCTTCCATTCTAAATGATAGCTTTGACGGACAGAATAATCTTGGATGTAGGTCCTTGCCTTTCATGACTTTGAATACTCCTTTCTAACCCACCTTGTCAGTAAGGTTTCTTTTAAGAAATCAGCCAATAGTCTTATGGGAACCCCTTTGTAGGACACTTTCTCCTTTTCTTTAGCTGCTTTCAAGATTCTCTCCTTATCTTTAATCTTGGGTAATGTAATTATGATGTGCCTTGGTGTGTGCTTCCTTGGTCCATCTTCTTTGGGACTCTCTGAACCTCCTGGACTTCCTGGAAGTGTATTTCCTTTGCCAGATTGGGGAAGTTTTCCTTCATTATTTTTTCAAAGAAGTTTCCAATGTCTTGCTCTTCCTCTTCTCCTTCTAGCACCCCTATGACTCAGATGTTGGAGCGTTTAAAGTTGTCCCAGAGGTGCCTAAGCCTCTCCTCATTTTTTTGAATTCTTGTTTCTTCATTCTGTTCTGGTTGAATGTTTATTTCTTCCTTCTGTTCCAAATCGTTGATTTGAGTCCCAGTTTCCTTCCCTTCACTGTTGGTTC